>CAXKVI010000004.1:125759257-126005159 GCA_964058755.1 Campiglossa producta
AATTGAATTGACAGCGCTAGGACAATGACGGTTGGAAAAAACGTTGACGAAAAATTGCCACCGTCATGACGGCCGCTATGTTTGAATGCTTGCCACTATATTACATTACGGCGAACTTCACCGGCTTGTTGTTGTTGTTTACACTCAATTACTTTTACATGGCAGTATTTTTGACAACGTACTTCACCGCTATGTAACGAGCGCTATATAGCGTCACCGCTTGCGAGGAAACCAAGCCTTTTACTCAGACCCTGCAAAAATCGAGGGTACTCTATTTCCTATCCAAAGAGTACTCCAATTGGAGCATCAGAGTACTCCAAATTTAATCCTTTTTCATACAAAAATTGTGCTCCAATTAACATTGCGATGTCCTAGGACTGGACCACCTACTTCAACCTTCGCTTTGTTTCTGCTACTCCATGGAGTACCTACAGTCAGAGTACTTTGCAATGTACTCCAATGTTTTTACTCCTTGGAGCATATACTGCCAGAGCGATAGTGTCGTGATTTTCGTCGATAAGGCACGAGCAATGATAGGCTTTCAAAAAGGTGTAGGTGGTCCGATGATGTATACAAAGGATTACTATTGGAGTACTCCAATATCAACAATTTGGAACACATAATCCATCGATTTTTTGTGAAATATCTCAATCCCCCACATTGAGATATTTCACAAAATTGTGTTTAACGAACACTTTTCTTGCTCTAGGTTGCTCTATCTTTTGTTTCATGAGTACGCTCAAAACAAAACTAGAGTAATCCAGATCACAAATTTCTGCTCTAGCTTTTTTTATGGAGTAAGTTAGAGCAGAGAAGCAATTGTCAGTCAGAAAAAAATTAATTTTTGAAAACTTCAAAGAAATTAGCTTGCAAGAAAAGCAATGTTTTAGTACCCTGCAAAAATCGAGAGTACTCTATTTCCTATCCCAAGAGTACTCCAATTGGAGTATCAGAGTACTCCAAATGTAATCCTTTTTCATATAAAAATTGTGCTCCAATTAACATTGCGATGTCCTAGGACTGGACCACCTACTCCAACTTTCGCTTTGTTTCTGTTACTCCATGGAGTGCCTACAGTCAGAGTACTTTGCAATGTACTCCAATGTTGTTACTTCTTGGAGTATATAAGGCAGGAGCAACGATCGGCTTTCAAAAAGCTGAAGGTGGTCCGATGAAGTATACAAAGGATTACTATTGGAGTACTCCAATATCAAAAAATTGGAGCACATAATCCAACGATTTTTGCAGGGTATACGTGCATTTGCATTAAATTTGAGGATTAAATTAAAAAAGCAAATAAAAAGAAACTATCGAGATTCAAGTGCTTCATGGAATTTCTGCTCTGAGTTGCTCTTTTTTTGACAGCTGCCCTTCTCTGCTCTGCTCTAACCTGCTCTGAACTTTTTTTTTGGTCAGTAAACAAACCTATTAATTGGTAGTATTTTGTAGGTTGGTTAGGAAAAAAAATCTCTGAAGTGGCAACCCGGGTCGTAAATATAAACAATTTAATTTTCTATCGTCAAAGTGAAATTACATTTTCTTGGTAAATTTTTGCAATAACTTTTACTTGTCAATATGTCGTATGGCGTGAGTATATTTTAATTAATCTATTAAACTGTGCATTGATTATCTGTTTTAAATAGGGTGGATATCCTGGTGGTCACAATCCTTATGCGGCTCCTCCTGGCGCTTTTCCGCCACAAAATTCTCAAGCTTCCTCTCAGGCACAACAATGGTTCAATATGGTGGATCGGGATCGCTCCGGCAAGATAAACTCCAGTGAACTTAAAGCGGCTTTAGTGAATGGTCGGGGTGAAAACTTTTCGGATAATGCTTGCAAATTAATGATTAGTAAGTATGTACATGTGTATATATATGTACATGTTTGGAAAATTTAGTCAGTAAAGGAAACTGTAAGCAATGTAGCCTGCGTGGCTACCAAGCATCTGTTATCCTAAATTGGCTGGTGTTAAACTAAATTGTATAAACGTGTCTTTTGACTATTTTTATTTCGTGAATCATATGTAGAATGTACATACATATGTATGTCAGTTGGACATTGGACGAAAATAGTGATTTAGCACGTGAGTCGCATGTGACTCATTGAATAAGAAGATTGTTAGATTGAAGACTTTTTACCTTAAGGATTTTGAGGTCGAACCTCAAAGTTAAGTGCTAGAAACATAACAAACTGAACAGGCTTACACTGAAAAGTAACAGTCCGTGACCGGGTTCCACTGCGCAGAACTTCAGGTAATTTCCGGGTATTTTCTTTCTGAGATGTGGGTCTCTTGGGAACCAATTAAGTTAAGTTATTTCTCGCATGCCTGGGAAGTTCACCCTAGTTCGTTAGTTAAAAAAATCTGAAGGCGAATTGGCATTGTTATCGGAAACTCTTTTATGGGTCAGTTACATAAAGCTTTATTTTGGCTTTACCCATGTATGTAATACCTCAAACTTTGACTTTGGCAGAAAAGTTCCGTATACGTATTTAAAACAAGCATGGCAAATTGGAGACCTCAAAGTTGAAGCGAGGTTGAAATTTGGCAAACTCTCAAATTTTGCTTGCTTTGCTTGCTTTGACAATCAGATGATGAGTTTGCTTTCATTAAAGAAGAAAAAGTTGGAGAAAATAATAATTAATTCATTTTTTCTCTATTAAATTAATAAATTAACCAAACCACTCTGAATGCAAGGAAATAAATAACGAAAACAAATGTATAAAAGAGAAGCGTCAAGGCGTTCATTGTAGCATACCTCTGAAGTTGGACGCAAAGTTTTGAGGTAGCAAATGTCAGGCGAGGTTAACAAAGCTTTATGTATTCGACCCTTAAAAGAGAAGCGTCAAGGCGTTCATTGTAGCATACCTCTGAAGTTCGACGTAAAGTTTTGAGGTAGCAAATGTCAGGCGAGGTTAACAAAGCTTTATGTATTCGACCCTTTAAGTGTGAGATCAGTGTAAGCTTTTGACAGTTGAATTTGAGATTATGTTTCTCAAATTGATAGATTTTTTGTTTATACATACCAAATACATGCCAAATTTTAACCTTGCTTCAACTTTGAGGTCTCCAATTTGCCATGCTTCGTTTAAATACGTATATTGAACTTTTCTGTCAAAGTCAAAGTTCGAGGTAAAGTCAAAATAAAGCTTTATGTAACTGGCCCTTTAGATGAGCGTGAGCGCACCTTGTTATCATGGGGTTACAACAATCAGCTGCTTTTTATTTTGATAAAAAAAACTGCGCACGCAAAATGCCAAGCATGATTCAATAAGTATGGTTGAACTGACAGCTGTGGCTAACTGTTCTTTCATGCACAGTTGATTTTTTATCACTCAAACTATCACCCTTTTTGTTTTCTTGTTTACATTATTTGCAAAGTTCGGGTAAAAGCTACGTAATTCGTTTGCGTGTTTTAATGAGTTTTAGTTAATTTTTTTAGAAAAAAATAGTTGTGAATAGAAATTTAGTGAATGCTTTGTAATAATCTCTTTAGAAAATGTGGAAGAACAAGTAAAAAGCCAGGAAAAATAAGTATATCGTTTGTTCACGTGTCTTAATGCGTTTGTTGTTTTGCCACTGTTTTTGACACAAATATTCGGGCCAAAACGGTAATTTCGTACTCTGTTTTGGGCTGCGGTTACCATTCAATCATTTTGCCATGATGCCAAGAAACACGGAAAAGAGTAGTTGCCATATGTATAAACAAAAAATCTATCAATTTGAGAAACATAATCTCAAATTCAACTGTCAAAAGCTTACACTGATCTTACACTTAAAGGGTCGAATACATAAAGCTTTGTTAACCTCGCCTGACATTTGCTACCTCAAAACTTTGCGTCCAACTTTAGAGGTAGGTTACAACGAACGCCTTGACTCTTCTCTTTTATACATTTGTTTTCGTTATTTTTTTCTTTGCATTCAGAGTGTTTTGGTTAATTTATTAATTTAATATAGAAAAAATGAATTAATTATTATTTCCTCCAACTTTTTATTCTTTAATTAAAGCAAAGTCATCAACATCTGATTGTCAAAGCAAGCAAACCAAGCAAAATTTGAGAGTTTGCCAAATTTCAACCTCGCTTCAACTTTGAGGTCTCCAATTTGCCATGCTTGGTTTAAATACGTATACTGAACTTTTCTGTCAAAGTCAAAGTTTGAGGTAAAGCCAAAATAAAGTTTTATGTAACTGACCCATAAGGGTCGAATACATAAAGCTTTGTTAACCTCGCCTGACATTTGTTACCTCAAAACTTTGCGTCCAACTTCAGAGGTATGCTACAATGAACGCCTTGACGCTTCTCTTTTATACATTTGTTTTCTTTATTTATTTCTGTGCATTCAGAGTGTTTTGGTTAATTTATTAATTTAATAGAGAAAAAATGAAATAATTATTATTTCCTCCAACTTTTTATTCATTAATTAAAGCGAAGTCATCAGCATCTGATTGTCAAAGCAAGCAAAGCAAGCAAAAATTTGAGAGTTTGCCAAATTTTAACCTTGCTTCAACTTTGAGGTCTCCAATTTGCCATGGTTGGTTTAAATACCTATACTGAACTTTTCTGTCAAAGTCAAAGTTTGAGGTAAAGTCAAAGTAAAGCTTTATGTAACTGACCCTTTACACCACTTGACTTCTACAATCATCTGCAAATGTTGTAGGGTTGTGATAATAGTGTAACATCAATTTCTGAGTGATTTGTTATTGCAATTGTATTTTGTGTACTTTCTAGACCCTTGTAACATCACATACACTTCAGAGCGAATACCCCTATAGTTTAAAAAAAACTAAAACTCACGCTTTTAGAGAGTATTGAACTAAAAAGTTTAAAATAATTTTAAAAACCCTACACAGTAGTATTGTGGAAAAAGCGTGGTCCGCTTTGTGCCATAATTTTCATATATCGAGCTCTCGACGCAACCACATTTTGACCGATAACTCAGTTATCGATAAATTTATCGAAATATGTCGATGTCCAAATGAGACGTGGGGCCGTCACCTTTCGTTTGATACCATATTGTAGGGAAATTTTAAGGTTTTCGGGCAACCACATTTTGACCGATAACTAAGTTATCGATAAATTTATCGAAATATGTCGATGTCCAAATGAAACCTAGGGCCTTCCCTCTTCGTTTAATACCCATATTGTATGGAAATTTTAAGGTTTTCGGGCAACCTCATTTTGACCGATAACTCAGTTATCGATAAATTTATCGAAATATATGGACGTCCAAATGAAACCTGGGGCCTTCCCCTTTCGTTTGATACCCATATTGTAGGGAAATTTTAAGGTTTTCGGGCAACCACATTTTGACCGATAACTAAGTTATCGATAAATTTATCGAAATATGTCGATGTCCAAATGAAACCTGGGGCCTTCACCTTTCGTTTGATACCCATATTGTAGGGAAATTTTAAGGTTTTCGGGCAACCACATTTTGACCGATAACTCAGTTATCGATAAATTTATCGAAATATGTCGATGTCCAAATGAAACCTGGGGCCTTCCCCTTTCGTTTGATACCCATATTGTAGGGAAATTTTAAGGTTTTCGGGCAACCACATTTTGACCGATAACTCAGTTATCGATAAATTTATCGAAATATGTCGATGTCCAAATGAGACGTGGGGCCGTCACCTTTCGTTTGATACCATAGCTTTGTTTCTTGAAATCTCCAGCAAAGAACTGTCAGCAGAAGAGAGTCTTGTAAAAAGCTGTCAAAATCTCATTTCTGCTAATTTTTCGTCGAATAGGGTTCAGCAGAAACTTGCAGACAAAACAGCGGTTACGTTTCTGATTGGCTAACAATTTGAATTTACATTTTTTGTTGTTGTTTTGCTATGTCACCGATCAGCTGTTCCTGCTTGCTGGTTTCTGCTGGACGAAAAATCTCCAGCAATAACTTGCAGCGAATTGGCGCTCTCTATCTCAATTAAATGTCAAAAAGCTGCTGAATTCGCTGCTAATTTTTTCAAAGAACACTTGTTTAGGAATAATTATTCATAATTATTCATAATTAGCAGGAAAGAAACAAAGCTCATATTGTAGGGAAATTTTAAGGTTTTCGGGCAACCTCATTTTGACCGATAACTCAGTTATCGATACATTTATCGAAATATATCGAAGTCCAATTGAAACCTGGGGCCTTCCCTTTTCGTTGCATACCCATATTGTAAGGAATTTTTTAGGTTTTTGGGCAATCATATTTTGACCGATAACTCAGTTATCGATAAATTTATCAAAATATATCGATGTCCAAATGAAACCTGGGGCCTTCCCCTTTCGTTTGATACCCATATTTTAGGGACATTTTACGGTTTTTGGGCCACTGGGGCTTAGACCGAACGAGAGTCACATACATACAAGCAAGCAAGCAAGCAAACAAACAAACAAGCAAACAGAAAAGTGAACCTAATAAAAGCGTGGTAAAAAGTGGCACATTCGTGCTTTTGGCAAGCGAGCGACGAATATTGATGTTTCCAGTACTGTTAAATAGGTTCGGGATCGTATGCCCTACAAACAACAAAAACAAATATGTCGAAGCATGATCAATATTTTCAGGATCTCTGTCCTCATTGCTCAGACTTGCGTTAAATGATTCTTCCTCCATTATAAATCTTGCGAAGTAAGTCCCTTGACAATGATGTGTTCAGCTCAGCACTCAAATTATAATTGCCTTTCAAAAGCAATTCAATGGGCGCGTTTCGAATGCACAATAGTTGTAAACTGTTGGATCGGTTGATTAGTAATCGGTTTGGTGATCGTAATTGTGCTTTCGAAACGATACGTTGCGCATACGTTGAGTCAAATGTCAGATAGCATCAACAAAAAAATAAACAATAATTTTGTTACGCGATATACAAGATTATTAAATACGTTGAGTGAAGGTAGCGAAAAAATTTTATGATTAGCATTTTGACGTAAAATTCAAACTGTTTGATGGATCAGAACTACTCAACTGTGCGTTTCCAAAGTAATCACTGATTACTTATCGAAACAGTTGCGCTTCGAAACGCGCCCAATATTTCCCAAAACGTATTTTCCAAACTTGACAGCATCGAATACGCGTAAACACACCAACACACATCATTCAAGGGCCTTACTCGATAGAGCTTTCAACTCTCACCTCGCCCTCAATAATTCAGACATAAAAGCAAAGACTAATATGATTTTATAGGAAGTACATTCTTACAGTTTTATTCAGAATAACTCAAGTGACAAAACATAAAAACATAGTAAACACTAAAACCCCTTTTATACAAAAGCTACTATGTTCCAAAGACACACACACTATGACAAGTTCATTCAAAGTAGCAAAAAGGAATACAGTAGAACACTGATATAACTAACTATAATATCAGTTGCTCCGACATATATATTTATTGTACTTAGAGCTGCCAAGTGTATTTTGATCAGGGACCGCAAATAACAGTTATCAAGCAAAACTTTAACCAAAAAAATCATTATGGAGGGGTAGTGCTAGTGCCATGAGGAGTACATAGAAACTTTTTTTTATGACTATCGTTATGGATTGGTGAAACGATTTTTTTTGTTGCATTTTTTCCGTAAAAGTTAAAAATTAGTTATATTTCAATGTTTGAATTTAGATCGCAAAATAAATGTTATTTTTAAACTTCTTTATTGCGATCCGAAAATAAGAGTTATCTCTAACGAAGGACGAGGCGACTAATATGCACATAGGTAATGACGTGCTCTCTCGATGGTTGATCTACGGATATGATGCCTCTCACCTCTCATTACCCATATTCTTTTTTCTCACGGATGGAGGGATATTAGCAACAACACCAACAACAAGGAAAAACTTTTATTTTCCAAATTTTTAAATGAAAAATAACTAAATATAAAAAAAAAAATGTAAATATACACTTTTCCGAAATTTTAGGTATGTTTGACAAGGATGCGAGTGGTACCATTGATATCTATGAGTTTGAGAAGCTATATGACTACATTAATCAATGGTTGATGGTATTTAAAACTTATGATCGAGACGGAAGTGGTCACATTGATCAAAATGAATTGGCACAAGGTGAGCAGTTTAGACAGTCCAGATGATAATTGAAGACATGCATGGATGAAGGGGGTATGTCGCATTTTGAGTGAAACGAGAAAATTTACTTTAAAGTTTTGCTTAAACATTTGAGGTTTTTTCAAATCTTTATGGAAAACTGACAAAAAAATTATGCAAAGCCATAAAAGACGTTGCATAATATGAAATAAAAAGCATAAGTTTATGTTTAGTACTTTATATGAAAAAACAGAACATACCCCCTTCTTCCGCAATTCATATTGAAAAGTTGTGTACATACCCCCTTCATCCATGAATTATCTTCTACATTTTTCACGATAGCCAAGTTCTGATAAGACAGAAATATAGATAAGCATAGAAACTACTCACCAATGCCAAAAACAGAAATTGAGTGAGAATGCGACATACCCCCTTCATCCATGCATGTCTTCAATTGTATATTACATACAAAAACTTGATCTTTTATTTCCACAGCTTTCACTCAAATGGGCTTTAGATTCTCACAGGAATTTATAAACTTTTTGTTAAAAAAATGTGATCCAAAGGAACATAAAGAAGTATCCGTGGATCAGTTTATCGTACTTTGTGTACAAATACAACGTTTTACTGAAGCATTTAGACAAAGGGACACTCAGCAAAACGGAACTATAACAATTGGATTTGAGGATTTTCTTAGTATTGCTATTGGATGCTCCTATTAAAGGCGTTAACTAAAAACTATTCCGGAGTATCATTCCGTAAACTAAATGTAATATGTAATAACTTTAATGTACAAACAAATCATTTTTTTTCAACTCAGCAGTTATCACATTCTGTTGCCCATAGTGGAATCACTAGGTGAAGTAAATAATAAAAGATACAAGATGTACGCTATCTGAAATGATAGAAGTGCTTTTCAAGGGATACTTCCTTAGATGGATAATAGGAAAATTTGCGTTTTTTGTAGTTTAACAGTGCTATCTGACGTGACGAATAAGTAGAGAGGGGTGAAATGGGTCACATCTGCGCATCAGCCATTAACTACTATTTCGTTAGCTTTTACGACTCGTAAATTTATTTCGGTCCTCGACTTTGATATAGAAATCATACAAATTTATAAATATAAAGCTTTGCAAAGGCGTGGAAGGTCAGCAGACTTGGTAGTTTTTCAGCGGAGTCGACAATCTAGAAATACTGGTTTAGACGGGTCGATTTTTGTTTTTTCGTTCCACCGTGTAAATAGCGATTCGATCGATCTATTTCTTGTATATGAAGCTTGAACGCCGTAGAACGACGAAAACCGACTAGAAAATCAACCCGTGTAAATCATCATTAAGGGGAAACCTTCAGTTTAATTATTTCATAGGACATCTGCAAAGACGTCTCTCTCGATATAATTTTGCTGAACGAACAAAAGCCCTTTTATCATTTTATATATGTATTTACATGTTAAAAGTTGGCGACGGCGAGTTCCGAAGAAGATATAATGATGAGCTGTATGAGCTTCACGCAGACGTCAACATAGTTCAGCGAATTAAAACCCAGCGGCTTCGCTGGCTAGGACACGTGCGAATGAACGAAGACGCTCCAGCCCAGAAGGTATTCTTATCGGCACCCGACGGTAGAAGTAGAGGAAGAGGGAGGCCACCACTCCGATGGCAAGACCAAGTGGAGGCAGATCTGAGAACACGCGGTGTCTCCAATTGGCGCCAGTTGGCTCAACAAAGAGCCGACTGGCGAAACATGTTAGACGGCCAAAATCGCCTAGGCGGTTAAAGCCTATTTTAAATAAGTAAGTAATATTTACATGAAAATATTATAAAATAGTAGTAAATTTTTGTACTAAAAGGGAACTTTTTCCCCTTGGATGATAAAAAAAAACACTCTAACAAAGAGAAATTTAGAGCGAGACAATTGACATCTTACTTCACCTAGTTTATTTCACTATGCTGTTGCCTGAAGCGTTCAGCAGAATCAGTCCGTCAGTACGTCGAAATAACTGACAGCAAAGTAGACTGCGGGTGTTTGTATGAGTAACGCCAGATACGACGGATACGTCAAAATAGAATTTTCTGTAAAATTGACGTACATCACGAAACTGGCGTATTGGCGGACTGATTCTGTTTCCCGTTTGACTTCATATCTATATAATCTTTACAATAAATGTTCAAACACAACTAAATACTATTTTATTTTTTCAATTAATAGACCAACAATCGGATGCAATCCAGCCACTGTTGTATTAACGATGAGTTTCAAATGTAATTTAAAATTGTTTCGATAGGGACTTTTCCAGTTTTCTTTTCATGGAGGTGAACCTAAGCTCCTGACAAAAAAATTGGCTTTGTTGGAACTTTTGTTCCCCAAATAACTTGATCGATCGGGACTTTTGAAGTTGTTTTTCTGACGGCGAACCTAAGCTCTCTTCAAAAATTTGACTCTGTGGGAATTATTGTTATTTCAAATGTTTATTTGGACCGGTCAACTAATGATTATTAAAAATGAAAAGTCAACATTTCGCACACTAAATTTAAAAGATAAACAACTCAAAATCGGACTTAAGTTATACGCTTCTGGATCACATACAAGTAAATTGATTTTTAAAAACTTGGCAAGACAGCCCATTTTAGAGAGTAAATATTGAATGAAATATATTTCATTGAGTGGTTAATGATAAGGAAGCGACCTAAAATATGTTAGTTGTGACGGTTTCTGATTTAAGGTGCGATTTGCTTGAGAAAAAGTTATTTCCTCCTATCTTCTCTTAGAGGAAACTTTTATCATTTTTGTTTATCATGCGCTATTTATTCGTAATATGTTAATTAAATGACATTTACATATTTGGTTCAGTTTTTAATACCACATACTACATAAGTATTTTTCAAGAAAACTTAGATTTAGTAGGAAATAGTATAATAATAGTATAAAGAAAAAATTATCTTCGGATTCTGGATCTCAAGCCTTAGAATATTCGAAAGTTCCTGGGGATTACGTCAATTTCACATACAATATTGGAGGTTTCAATATAGAAAATTTTTACATGCATACGAATATATTTAGTTTTTATAATTAATACTAAGCGCATAAAATAAAACAAATGCTGTGGTGTGTCTGTGTTCACATGTGATGTACTCAAATACTCGCACACTCATATTCACAAAGTTTTTATGCCAAGAAGTGGCTCCTTCAGTCTTGATTCTTAATACAAAAATACATAATAAAAGTCAGTCATTTAATTGTTCTTTACTTAGAGATCACTTATGGACTATAAACAAATACATGAATTTTATATTTTAATTTTCTAATATTTGAGAACATCAGTCTTCTTATTTAAACAAGAAAATAATAAATCAGGCCCATGTGCGGATAACTTATTCTCCCGAACACTACGATTTATTTGTCGGCCTTGGTATTAAATGTTTGAGGCTTTTATGTAACAGTTAATTGTGCAGAAATGTGCCCTTTTGTACAAGTTTAGGCTCACCCGTCTCCAGTTTAGGCTCACCGTTATAGTCGAAGCTTGTTCAAACATTTACACCTTCATTGAAAGTTCGTTACTTAGAATTTGAAAAATGTTTGGATTGGTTGGTATTGGACAAGGTTCGGTTAGGAATCAATACAATTTGGACGACAGAAATTAAAAAAAAAAAAAAAAAAACAATTTCAAAAGGGGTCTTCCTTCTCTAAATTTTTTTCATAAAAAACATAACAGTGTCAAAATCTGACCAGAAGTTAAACCACCAACGTTGGGCAGTTAACCTTTAGTTAACTCAAAATGAAAATTGGAAATCTGTGGAACGTAAGTGAACCTGGCACTGTGAAATTGAGCCTTAGTGTGTTAATTTCTTGTGTTTTTATAAAAAAAAAAAAAATTTGAAAGAATACCACTAATATCTCAACAACTAAGTACATATATAATTACTCAATAGTGAACTATAACTATGAGAAAGTAAATAAATCGTCGAAAAATGCGGGATAAATCCCGCCAGCCTCAAACTTTGTCTAAGGGCGGATTTCTCGACTGCCTGTTAACGTCAAAGTTCACTGTCAATTCAAAAGCCACTTCATTTGCCCCTTATTTTAAGGAGTATGAACTGGCTCATAAATTTATGCCCGCTGTGCCCGAAATTCGTTGCCTATGAGATGATTATGTTTGTGTACCTGTCCTTTTCTTCGGATACTAGCCCTTTTCCTCGCCGTTTACAGGTCTAGAATCGTTTGACCTGCAACAAGCTTGCGAGAAACGGGTGATCCTATTTCTACGCCGCAGTGTGGAAATTGCCTTTTTCCCGACAAAATCTGGAATCTCAAAACGAAAAGAGGTAAAAATCCTACATATTGTGGAAGACTTTGAGATTGGCTATACGTGGAAAATAGTCCGATTTAATAAAGAAGACGACTTGACCTCTAAAATTACCTTTTCACCCCTGCATCTTTTTATTTTATTTGCTCCTACTAGATAAAGATATTAATGCGATTAAAAAAGGTGACCAGTTTGTGTTAAACTAATTAAATTTTTGTAGTAGACTAAACATTTGCGTAGTGAGCAGAGCTGGGTAAAATCAATTCCATTACAATTACATTCCTCAATTCCATTACAATTACATTTCATGCAAAGAAAAGGAATTGATTACATTCAAATTCCTAAAAAAATACCAAAAGTATTTCATCGTTTTGAGGCTCAAGTGGTACAAGGTATTTTTTTATGGAATTGAAAAAAAAATTACTTTGTGAAAATGTAATTGCCGCGCGACTACTTTTGAAAGGAATTGAAAATGTAATTGAAATTTTTTCAATTACATTACAAGGAATGGAAAATGTACTTGAGAATTTGCCATTTCATTCCTTAAAGGAATTGGAAAAGTAATTGAAATGCTAAATGTTAATTGGTGTATAAAAACGTATTGCGATTTAAGTAAATGGAATTTGCAGGCCGTGGAATCATTTTGTGGTGATATTGGGCTCATTTTGCGTTCAACTTGGGGTCATTTTGAGATAGTTTTGGGGACATTTTAGTATCATTTTCGGGTCAATTTGGGATCATTTTAGAGTGTTTTGAGATCGTTTTGGGATAATTTTTGGGTTATTTTGGAATCACTTTGCCACTACATTGTGATCATTTGATCGCAAAATGACCCAAAATTTACTCCAAAATTATCCCAATATGACTTCAAACCGACCCAAAAATGATCCCAAATGATCATGTGGTGATATTGGGCTCATTTTGCGTTCAACTTGGGGTCATTTTGAGATAGTTTTGGGGACATTTTAGTATCATTTTCGGGTCAATTTGGGATCATTTTAGAGTGTTTTGAGATCGTTTTGGGATAATTTTTGGGTTATTTTGGAATCACTTTGCCACTACATTGTGATCATTTGACCGCAAAATGACCCAAAATTTACTCCAAAATTATCCCAATATGACTTCAAACCGACCCAAAAATGATCCCAAATGATCAAAAAAATTACCCCAATATGATCCAAAAATGACACCAATATGGTTCCAAATAATCCAAAAATTGCCCCAATATGATCCCTATATGACCCCAAAATGAATTGCAAAAGTAATTTAACTCCTAAAGTAATGATTACTACTCAGCTCTGGTGATGAGCCACTTTTTTTAATCTGCACTTTCTTCCTGAAGCTTTTTTGTATAGTTCAGAACAAAAAGAAATATTGCAGGTTGTAGCATACATAAACCCACTTCGGAAGCTCCATAGTTTTCTACATTCTACATTTTTTTTAGCGATTGGCGAATGTTACTTATTTATGGGTTATACAGTTTGGAAGATGGTACAAACTTGTAAATATATTTAAAAAATTTGCAATATCAGATCGCGAGAAATTAAACAAAAACATTCAAACTTCCAAAAGACGTTTATGCCTAAATTCACAAAAGCCCTAATTGACACATTTTTCGAAAATTATTTTTTCACATATTAAAATACACACCCACTACAAATTTTATGGAGTTACTAGCAGTAATAACGGAGATATTCCAAATTTACAAAACAATATTTGCATGCGTTCTATGTAAAAAAAATTTGGTTTTTTGCTTCTCCTGTAAATTTTTTTTTATGTCAGTTAGGGCCTTTGTAAGTTAAGGTAACGCTATGTATGTATGTATGTATTTTTGTTTAACCGTTTTGAGCCATAAAACACAATTTCATTTTATTTGGCTCACTTCACAAATTTCTAGTCAGTAAAAAATGTATATTTCTCTATTATTATCGTCGCTCGCTTGCCAGAGGCATGAATGTGCCAATTTTCCAGATTTGAGTTATTGTGCTCACGTGATTAACCTCTCGTTTCTCTACGATTCTCGAAAATCCTGAGTTTCCAAAGTACAAGGAATCCCCGAAAATTTTAAAAATTCCCTTTGGAAATTTTTAAAAGATGAATGTGCCGAATCTCGAGGAATTGAAGGAATATTAACGTAAAGACTATATCAGTGGAAATAGTAGGTATAATGAGAATATAACTTGGAAAAACATATTTATATCAAAAAATAAAATTTCAAATTTTGCGAGAGGAAAAAAATTTTAAATAGGATTTTCCAAAACGACATTTTTAACAACATAAACTGAATAGTTATATAGAGTAGGAAAACACTTATTTTTTTAGAGTGAAATACATCATTTTTGGAGGCCTCTAAAGTGATCTTTTTCTTTGTGCGGGACTGTTTTTCCTAAATATCCCATTTCAAAATCTTCCAGAATATGTAGTTTTTTTTACGTCGTCTCTTTTCGTTCTTGACATTTGGATTTTGTCACAAAAAAGCCAATTTATACACTGTGCTGGTAAAAGACTTTCATCACTATAATTTTTTGTGATAAATGTAATACGCAAACGTTATAGTCAAGAGTATTTAAAAAAAAAATACCAACCTTACAAAAATCTCGTAACGAGTTATCAATGAAACGGGAACTTCTGTCACTGCTTCAGGTTAACGTAACCAGGACCGCAAATAAAAACTGCATAGGTACTAGCCAAAATTAATACAAAACAAAAAAGCGATATTAAAGGGGTAGTGCTACTTGCCACTAAAAGGAGTAGATCGACGTATTCCTTATTACTGAACCAAATATTTTTCAAATATAATTTTTTTCCATTTTTTAAATTTCAATACGATAAAAGCAACTGTTAAATGCGGTCCTGGCTAAACCTTTGATTTAAGTATATACTTCGGAAAATATGTACTTGTAAATATATGTGTGGATATGTATTAATATATTAAAGGCACACAATTATTGGTAAATAATTATTGACAATGGAAGAAATCGTACCCTAAATCAAAAACCGTCACAACTCAAAATTTTTTTAGGTCGCTTTCTTGGCGTAGATTGCCTAATAAAAAGTAGTACAGCCAATACATAAAATTTTTTTTTTTTTTGTTATTATCGTTACTTTTTAAAGAGCACAGTGATGACAAGTTTTTAAAAATAAAATGACTTTTCCGATCCAGAAGCAGTTAACTGAAAGTTACTCTGATTTTGAGTTGTGACTCTTTTTAATTTAGTGTGCGAAATATTTAGATGCTTAACTAAATAAAAATTATTGACTTTGGAAATGACATACTTTACATACATATGTCCATATGTATGAGTATGTGTACATATGTATACTCATACATATGTAAAGATATACTTATTACAATAAAATCAGTTCTGTTAAAACTTAACATATGTAGATATGTATGTAAATATTTATATTTCTTATTTAACTAAACTACACAATTAAATAGGTATGTATGCACGTATGTGTATATGTATGTACATACATATGTATATCGGGATATACTAGCTTTTATTGTTAAAAATGCTTCATTTCGATGCGCGAACTTGCGTTAAGTGAACAAGCTCTTGCATAGGCAAATATTTGGTGGGTTTGTTGTTCAATGGAAAAGAATACGTATGTACATACTTTCGTACATGCACGATATTTGAATATGCCATTTATTTAGAGCAATCAATTACTAATCTACTGGAAGAATCATCGGAAGCATTTGCACTATTATTGCTGCTATCTAATTTGTGTGAGTATTTCGAACGTCGTTTACTAGCCAATTGCGGCAAATCGGAATGATGTTTACGAACGTGCACACCCAAATTGCCACGTTGTTTCGATTTATATGGACAATAGGGGCATTGATGCGATGGTTCCTTTCCACCACATTCAACATTTTCATGTCGACGCAACGTCGACTTCCAACGATATTTTTTGCCACAATGACGGCATTCATAAACAGCTTCAATACCATCGCCATTTTCATTATTTTGCATATTTCCATCATTGGTCATATTTCCATAAGAATTATTGCCACCGTCACTAAATGAGTATTCGAAATTGCGTAGAGCTTGCGCTTGTGCAGCAAATATGATTTTTTGAGAATCATCCGACATATAGTCAAAATTTGTTGAATTAAATCTCGCTGTCGAAGTTGATGCGGTCGGATGAAAGATGCTGCTATTGTTACAGTTCGCTTTGGAATGCTCAACCAAATGAATATCATCAAAATCATTATAACGAGAATCATCTTCATCATCACCATCGATTGCAGTCGTATCACCGTTATTACTTTCATTTTCAACTTTAAATCGTCTTTCACCTTGTTGCCGTAATAAGCTTTCTAATATTTTGGTGGATATATTAGCGTTTGTTGTAGTCGCATCACCTCCATCCGTGTCGTCGTTCATATTATTTTGACCTTTTTCATTCATCAACTCTTGCGTGCGCATTTGTTGATGGAAATTATTATAACCATCGCGTAATAACGCAGCGGCTATGGCAGCAGCTTGAGGTAGGCTATCAACACCAGGAGCGGAATTGCCTATGGTGTTATGATGACCTTGAATAGATTTCCTATCCGCACGAGTTGAACTTAATGATGCTAAAGCAGGAACATCAATATTGGAAAGTGCAGGAACGGTTTTGATGACTGATAGATTTGTAGGAGCAACACTTTGATTAGGAACTGCAGAGATGACTAATCCCGTTGTTGGATGAATAAGAGGTTTTATGTCGATTTTTGGAGAATTTGGTGTCACAACTACAGGTACAGGTATTGCACTAAGAGATGGCAATCTATTAGTATGATGATCATTAACTTCAAGTAACTTATGTTCGGTATTTGTTGTAGTTTGAATTATATTTGCATTTGGATATTTTGTAGACTGATGAAATGGTGAGTTATCAACGGCAATATTAGACGAAACTATATCGGCAAGATTTTTAACTGTCAATGTTAATTTTGGTTGTTGTTCTATTGGTTTTTTCACCATTTCATCACTTTGCAAGTTTTTTGACTCGATTGCTGGGGCTGAGGCGCCTTTGGTGGCAATCGCTGCTATGCTGGATGGTTCATGACTTTCAGCTGATGATGGTGAGTTTTGTCTTAATTTTTCGATGACTGATTGTTGATTCTTTGGTGCATTTGCTACGTTGGCTTTATATAATTCAAGGAGCATATCGGAAACTTCAGCCATAGACTTGTTTTTTCGATTTGTATTAGCGGTTAGCTTCTTCAACAGTAAATTGGTTTGCGGATTGGAAGCTATAGCTGCTGCTAGTCCCGATTCCGGTTCTGTTGTTGTTGTTGGTACTGTTACTGTAACATTGCGATCGTTCAGTCCCTTGACACCGCGCGTATTCAGAATTGAGCATGATGCTTTAATAAATTTTCCCTGTGGTAATATACTTTCTTTGTGTAATTGGGAGTATTTACGACTTAAATCTGAAAAAAAACGAAATTTGTACAAAACTTAAATTAATTTGTCCAGGTTAAATATGCTAAAAATTATATATGAAAATTTAATGGAGCATAAATGAATGTTGTATGTACATATTGTATGTACGTGCAAGGTATGAGAGTGTAAAATGTAAGTGATTAACTAGCATGCAATAAAAACATTAACAAAATCAAAATAAAAGGACACACACAGTTTTAGAATATTAAATATGTAACTACATATTGTAGGTATAATATCTAATGAGGTTAAAATGCGCATGCAAATTGTGTGTATTCATATTTTCTAAATAAATCCTTTGGGATATTTTTCTAAAGTAAACATTGAAATTTATCTGCCCGATAAAAATATTTTTTTTTTGTATACAAAATATTTTTAATCGCGCACATAAAAATTTTAAAATACACCTTAGAAAACTACCCTTATTTTTTAGCTACGACCAACTAAACTCTTTCTTATAACTAATGTGTTTCAACCATGTTTAGACTTAACTTATAATTTGGGACTAATTAAAACTAAAGATTTGAAATAAGTCCTCACTTAACACAGCTAAATAATCTTGCGGTACACAGTTCAACTATTGTGATCGTCATTATTGATAGAAACGACGGTGATATTGATTTGTTTTATTTTTTAATTTTTTCATAAATATAAAAGGCTTTTTTTATTTATTCAACCCTTTTGGGGTATAGTTAATACAAGCCCTTTTTAATGGAATTAAAAACCAAAACACAATACCTAGAAATTACACTAGAATTACATGCGTTTGAGTGAAAAAAGAATATTAAATTAAATACAAAAGTTAAAATAAAAATTTAAAGTTTGTGTATGGAACAACAACATACATTATTTCATCCACGGACCCATTTTAAACGAAAGCTTACAGTTAGGCCCTGTTTTCAGTTTAAACTACAATTAAAGTTGATCAGCGTTCAAATTGCCATTTTGTTCTTGTGCAGAAAAATTTTGCTGTTGTTTTAAACGAGCAATGTGGCAGTTCCTAGTTTATACGCATACATAAAACGATTCAGTTCAATTCGGTTTATTCCAAAACACATTTATAAACGTACTTTCAAACCGACTTGAAAACTTTTTGCGTTTTAATTGAAAGGGATTTTGAAATGTGTTGTAAGAAATTCGATTTGAAATAATTCGCTTTTATATTCATATAAACTAGGCAAGAGTTAAACTCTAGTCAACATTAACTGTAGTTTAAACTAGCGCTGAAAAACAGGGCCTTAAAAAGACAAACGGTTAGCAAGCCTCGAACACCAAAGTATGCGCGCTACACTTTGGTCACAGTGCAAACAATTTTCATTTTTCACTGCCACTGAATGCTAAGTGCACTTTGCCCAACTCTGGAGTACGCCAATATAAAAGCCAGTTATTAACTGATATTATTTAAATTATATGTTGTATAATGAATGCGATTATGTAAATGATAATGGTATCGGATGTGCAAATTCGGATGATGATCGTATGTTTCTAGAATGATTAGATCCACTTGGTGCGCATATCACTTACTCAAATTCTGGTATTCATATTTATGTATGTAGATTGCAGAATTTTCAGCCTTTGATTATCCTTCGATGCTCTGCGAAGATAAAACAAAAAAAATATAATTAGTTTTTTTCACAGTCAAACTCCATTTTTTACAGAGCCCACAATCGCGAACAGCGAAACACAAAGCCTTGACCTAGAAAGAATAGGAAAGAGAATAAAATATTATTATATGTTAACAGGGCTATATATCGTCCCGTTTCTGCCTTAAACCTCGTAACTACACTTTTTGAGAAAACTCGTTTTTATGTGGAAATGGCCTTAAGACATCGAGAAATCCGAATAGAAAACCAGCTGGGTAAAATATATAAACCTTTGTGGTTTTTGTACGATCCATTACTTCGTAGTAGAATTGAGAATTTCAGTTGTTTTTTTTCGTTTTCTGAAATGTTGTTTTTTGTAGATACGAGGTTAAGACAGAAACGGGACGATATTTTCTTATGTATATGTATGTAGGCATGTATATTAAGCTGTTCCTTATATCAACTTGGGTTCACCGGATTTTGCTCTAAAAATAAGCAGTGCAAAATTTCACTCGAATCGGATAACTTTTAGAACTTGCATTTGAAAATTTTAAAAACTATATGCATTCAAGGTGCAGCAGATTATTTGAAAACATTGATAGCCGTAAACTTGGTTTATCTTTATTACGTGAAAAAACGTGCAGATTCCGATTCTGAAGAGAAAGATAAAAAATTCGCTATGAGTTTTGAGATATCGCAAAGTTATCGTTTTTAAAAAAGTGAGAAAACACCATTTTTGTATTTAACGAAAAATCTTCAACTTTGCTTATTCGATCGAACCCCGCCATTCGCCGGATTAAAGATCTTCTGTAAATCTAAATCCCCGCCATATAATGGTTTTCAATCAGATGACCAGATTAGGAGCTATTAGCAGATTAATGAGAGAAATAGAGCACAATTTCATGCCACCTCGTAGTATATATTGATATACAGCGAAAACTAATAACTTTTTTAATTTTATTTTGATACGATGTCAAAACCCAATCAATTCCAAATCATATTGGTCAAAGCTGTCTGCAAATCAGCTCAGAAATACCAAAGTTATAAGCATTTTAGTAAGGCTAAAGCTAAATTTGGTATATCGATATTCATAATCGAGAAAATTATGACAAAATCAACAAGTGTTTTTGATGTCAAATCCACACGAATATTACTGTGAGTTTTATGTATCAACTTTTCGACTGCTTTGCTGTACATAATCGATATGATAAATCTAGCTGTAGCATATTTTTAAGTTGGATATAGCTTTGTTACTATTGAGCCGATAAGAAAATGGTTAAGATAAATTTTGTTTGAAATTGATTGAGCTTTAAAACGACATAAAAATAAAGGCAAAATAATTATTCCTTTTGGATGTATTTAACAATTAATGGCGATGTGACTTGGAATTTGTAAAATTTCTAGACTGAATCTGCTAATAGCTCTTAAACTGGGCCTCTGATTGAAACCCATTATAGGGCGGATTTATAGAGCTATCGAAGACCTTTTATGCGGTAAATAGCGGGGTTCGATCGGATAACAAAAATGGTGTTTTTTTTCTTTTTTTTTAAAACGAATCTCTTCAGAATCGGAATCTACACGTTTTTCACGTAACAAATGGGTACCAAGTTTACGGCTATCAATGTTTTTATATAATCTGCTGCAACTTGAATGCATATAGTTTTTAAAATTTTCAAATGCTTAGAACTTGCAAGTTATCCAATTCGAGTGAAATTCGGCACAGCTTATTTTTAGAGCAAAATCTACCATATTCCGCCCGCGAAAAAATTTGTTTCTTAAGGAACAGCTTAATGTATATACATATATACGAGTAGATGAAGTACCGAAACACCAGAGATCTGTGCAACGACGGTTGTGTGTAGTATAGGTAGGTTTGTATGTAGGTATTTAGGTTTTATTTATATGCAATATATAATGTTTATATGTAATTGTATATGTCCTTAATAACACAAATTTTTACGTCTAATTTTTCATTTTAACATTGGTGTTTTTTTGTAGTTTAATTTATGTGCATACATACATATGTATGTATGTACTTAGTCACTTTTCCTGCAGAGGCTTAGGTATTAAATTAAATTTAGCTAAGATAAGGATATTTGAATTGAATTATGCACAAAATCTCAAAATTCAACAAATGCATATCGGTATGTGTGTATGTAGATGTAAAATATCCTTTATTAAGTTAAAGCTTGCACAAATTAAAAATTATCCAATATCACTTTGTAGGTTCCATGCAAAAGAAAATAAATAAATTTATTCAAAAAACCAAACTTGAATTGAAATTAAAATCACGCTACACACAAAATTAAGCAAGAAAAGCGTCGCAACAGATCCGTTTGTGTTTCAGCACTGCGCTTAGCGAAAAATTTTAACTTAAATTTCTAAGCGTTTCCTCAAATTCCGAAGAATCACAACCATCCTGCAACTGCATGTGATACATATATATATGTATGTATGTATATATGTAAATATATACACTAGATTGGGCCAAAAAAATTTTTTTTTTTTTTTTTCAAAATTATATTGATTTTCTTTTTAAGAAAGGTGAAAAAAATACTGTAATTGTTTCAGATTTTTAAATTAAAGCCTAGAGGTCTATCATCGCTATTTGGTATAAAAACGACAAACCATTGTTAACCACCATTTACCTGAACATATTTTTGTAGGAAATTGAATTCCTTACAAAAGTTGCATTGCCCAAAATTTTCTCAGACTAGTCGTAATAGTTTGTGTATATCCCTAACCAAACAAGTCGTTTTATCACGGGTAAAAAACGTGATTTTCGTGTTTTTTCCTCGGGCCTGAGGCCAATTCGTGTTGTATGAAGTGATAAAATTTAAAAATACATATTTATATAAAATTTATGAAAAGTATTTAACATAAAATTTTTTTTACACTTTATCATTTCATATAACGAGATTTTCTGCCCTTGCTAGATTTCCCCTTTAAAATAATGGGCCTATCGGGAAAAGCATACGCAGGCCCTAGAATGATTTGAATGCCTTTTAAAATACAATAAAAAAACTTCTTGATTCTGAGGAACCATCTACCATACCAGACATGCAGACATCACAGGCGTCTTCTCTATCCATTGCGCTATTACAATCAACGAAATCTTTTCGGCAATTGAGCAATTAAATGTATTTAATAATCCAATAGAAACTAGGCCGGTCCAAGCTAGGAAAAAACAGGCAGACCCCTTCAAGATTTTATTGAAAATTTAATAATTTTGAATTTGTTTTTAAGGACGCTCCATACCTACGAGCTAAAAATTTACGGTATTTTATTGAAATAAGTTTTTGAAACAATTTTTGAGATAGAGCGTGCATCACAAGTGTTTCGAGGTAGGACGCTATTGAAACGGCGCTATGGCACAATTTATTGCTTATAAGCTTATATGAACCTTGGTGAAAGTAAAAAAAATATAATTTCAGAATCTGTCTAATGTATATACATAAATACATTGATGGTTATAGAAAATAGCAATGCGCCGATCACCGAAGCTATTTTCAATCCTGTCGAACGGATACACAAGAAATAGGCCAAAGCCACGCATACACTCTTGTGTACAAATACACGCGCTGTACATAAACACTGTTGCATTTATTAATGGCTGTGAACAATGGTGAGGCTAGTTGCACTTTTGTAGGCAGATATCTACCTATCTGGCAAAAAGTTTCTTCTCTCTACACTCTAGAGAGGTTTGCGTTTTGATTTAAAATTATTTCCATACGACGATTTAGAATAGTTCAACGATGGTAGGTACATAGGCGATTTTTAGCAATTTTCAATTCAAGAACAACCCCAGTGCATACTGTAAACAGTATTGTCCTTGACACTTGAAAATGGGAATGCGAGAAAGAGAGAAAGTTTTGGCGTGCGCTATGCAGGAAGAGGTACAGACAACCCATACATACTCATTTTATGGCGCATACATACACAACTTAACCGGAAAAATGCTTTAGGAAAATGTTGCAAGTGGCAGAACTGTAGGATCAGTGCATTGCTAAATGATTTTTCTTACTTAAGCAGAAGAAGTGAATACATACAAAAAATACCCGGCAGTAAATTGCGCTAGCTGAAAATTAGCGCAGAACTAACACCTTAAGGGTTGTTTCTGCTTCTCTATCTAGCGCACGTACCTAAAGTGACATTTTCACCTTTGCGATGTCATAGGAAGCGGCAAATATCCTCATCAGCAGAGCTTTAGATAGCGTCCTTCGCTAAATCATTAATCGGACAGAGAACCTCTTAAACCTCAGCACTGTTGGTACAAGTATAACCACCATCTGTCCTGCTTTGCATCCCATTACCACCAGTTTGAAGCTAGCCAAGACACTGTCTAGAGCAAAACTGGCAACTGTAAATATCCAACAGGGGCTTTTTGTTCGGCATTACGAGTTTTATTCACACCTGCATAGGTACTGTAGCTTGATGGTAATTCCTTCAAAACTAAAAGGCTATTCATGTGCCCTGTAAATGAAATTACGAAAAATAAGTAAATACATTTTCAGATGAGACATATCGTTTTTGCAAAATATTTTCAAACAGGGTGCTCTTCAGTTTCGACGGCCTACTGGGATGTAAATGCATCTCTATATGGGTTTGTATGGCTTTTACACTTTATTCCTGCCGTTTCAAGCACAAGTCACGCACACAGACATGTTCATAGATACCTAAACGCATGGATTTACTTTTGCGTTGCGTGCTTAGGTACGAAATATTTTTGAAACAATCGCATCTATTCTGGGAAATTTTGATTTTTTTTGGTGCCAGCTGCATTTAAAATGCCTTTGGTTATTTGTCTAATGCAACCTTAATAGTTGAAAGTTAAGAAATACATTTGTATATATGTATGTGTGTGTGTTAATAGTGAATACCTGGAATAGGTAGGTATACATTAGATGAGTTTTTTCTTTATAAATTTTTCCAAGTTTTCCAGCTCCTTCCTCCGGGCACAGAATATGAAAATAGATAGGATGATGTAGAGCAAATAAAAAATAAAAAAGTTTAACTTTTGCAAAAACTGAGAGCGCTGCTCCGAAATTTTTTTTAAATATTTTATTATGGATTTAGTTCTGTAAACGTAAACATTTATGGTTTTTCGAGAGCAAAAATAGTTTCATCCACTCTTACATATGTAGAATAAAGCGCTGAAGCGAATGGCATACCCACTTTTTTGGCACGACCTATGCGAAAGTTACCAACGTTGCCTAAAGTGTCAACTTCAGCTTTTTTTTCAAAATCTTCACATTAAAATTTATGCCTTAGGATTTTTCGGAAATCGGTAATTTTCTTTTAAATTAAAATACGAGGAAAAGTGGGCAGATAAGTTAAGGTTCTGGAACCGTATTTTGTTTAAAAATCCAACAAAAATTAAGGGAGTTAATTAAGTTAAAAAAAATATAGTTTTGGGAATATATCGTTACCCTAATATAGAAAGGCCCTAACTCATATTTTCTTAGCTCGAAAAATTACTCGAAAAAACTGAAATCATAGCAACGATGGCGCAAATATCAATGTCTGTAATATTTAACTACGATAAAGTACTTAAGTTGAAGTGAAGCTTGATTCAGAAGTTATTAATAAAAATCCGTCAGCAACTTGATTTAAAATAGACTCCTGCATGATTGGATTCATACTTTGAGTACAATAGAATACAGTAAATTTGAATTTTCCATTTGAAGAACCAAAAAACTCAGCCTTGAATATTTTATATTTTGAATATTCACTTTGCCTAAAATTTTCAAAATTAAAAAAAAAAAGAATATGAATGAAATATATTGGCTACACAGCTTACAATTTCACATATTTTTTTTTATAAAGGTGTAGAGTATTAGTAAAATTGGCTTTATAGAACATAAATGGGTGTATTTTATTTGTAATTGTAGAGTTTTGAGTTTTGTGAGGGTTAGAAATACATTGTTCTTGTTTAAGTTGGCTGCAATAAATACCACTGATTTTAGTTTTCAATCCTGAAATATTTTAGAAAAATTCTTGAAAAAACCCTAGTAAAAGTATTTATTATAATATGTATACAAATATGGGAATATACAAATATAGACATCGTCGGTGATTATGCAAAACCACTCATCGGGCATCTAAGAGACCGCGTAAACGACGTTTGTGATAAACACTTTTATAGCCCTTGCAATTAAGACTTGTTCTTTTATTTTCAAGAAAACTACATTTGCGTTGAAAAATCATTAAAAGAATCGATCTTGATCGGAGTTGTCTTAAAATTTTATAATTTGTAGCTGCAAAACCGCCAAACTTAAATATCGTATACTACTAATGGCGGCGATATACCAACAGGTTATCATAAACTCTAACGAGATTTTTAGCCGAGCTTCTCTTTCCAACTTGTGGTGTGTTGCTTTTTTAATTTTCCTACAAGTTGGCGAGACCTACAATTGCCGACTCCGAACGCCACAAAGCAAATGAATTTTTTGCTGAGAAGCTTCTCATGGCAGAAATACACCCGGATAGTTTGCCAAACTACTGCCGAGAGGCGACCCCGTTTAGAAAAATTATTTTTCTAAATAATTTTTGATGTTACTTTTGGCGGGCATCGAACCGCCACGACTTGGTGTAGAAGGCCGAACACTTAACCGCTACACCACAGCGGCCGCCAACGCATACACCGTTTTAAAAATGCCCGTTACGTCGATTTGCAGAATCACCGACGATATGTTTTATTATAGAATAATTAACAACTTTTGTACAGACTGGACGTAAGTCCATTTTGAAGTTATATGTATGAAATGCCCATGTAGCGTTCAAATTTACAATCCAACATTCAATTCTACAAACTTTCACAGAAATGATTGTTGGGATATCTTCATGGATTTAAAAAAAAATGTCAAAATATGAATTCAATTTCGTTTGAAATTTTTTGAATATTCAAAGTAGACATTTATTTCAAACAGCCAGATATTCAAATTCAAAGCAAAGCAAATCCAATTCAATTCAATTCAAATTCAATATGAATGATTCATTTGCCGTTTTGGATGAAGTCATGCCATTGTGTATCAATACCAAGTGTGAACTCTTCTTTTGACAACACACATTAAAATGTCGGTTTGTTTACATCCTGCATCCTCAAACAGGTGTTAAACTCATTTTGGAATTTTGGCGTTTATCGTCAAGTGAATTCACTTGGTATTTATGCACAATGAGTCATGCAGAGGTCTAATTTAAAATAAAAAATGAGTTAGGGCCTTTCTATGTATATTAATGTAACGATATAATTTTTTTTTTAATTTTTGGTTGTATCGTTCATTGATCCTGTGAGCAGTGTCGCGGGCACAGTTCATGGAAAGAGCCATCTACTGCGTTAAGATTTACCTGTTTCGGGATAAATTTCATTGAACAGGTGACTTTATTACCCACGACTTCTACTTTCAACACTATTTCCTTATTTTGCAGCAAAAGGGTTATAAGGCATACTGCACTTAAACGTTTTTATTGAAACCATTTACATGAATTATTGGCTGCGATATCCTCTACCTATTGCAAGAATGACTCAAAAAATGTTTTAGTTGTTGACGTTTCAAAACACTGAATGTTTAGTTCGGAAATATTTTTTGGGTCCAAAACAATATTCGACCTCTTAAAACATTCGCCTTCATCGCTTATGCTTAATGCAGCAACAATTCGTCTTTTGGTTCCATTACTTACATTTCAGCCAAAAACGCGAGAGCCATGAGTGTTTCTGACAAGTACCACGCATGTCGACTGAACAGGTGGCGCGAACTAAAGTCAGTGGAATTAACGTCAGTGACGTTTATTCGCACCTCAAAAGCGAATTAATATCAGTGCCGTTAGTTCGCATAGTATTTTAACCTTTTTAACTTTGGACATGCGAATTAATTTTATTGAGACATTCGGGGTTGAGATGTGACGCAGTGAAAATCCCGCAAATTTTTATACCAATATTTCATTTTTATAAGGGCATTTCCGCAGCAGAGAGGCGAAAAATCCAGATGGTTTTTTAGAACTCATTTTCACCAGAAAACATAAGACAAAACACTCTTTGCAAAACCGAAAACCGCGACTGAAATATTTTACTCCTTACATACAATTGCGGACAAAATGCATATTTTATAATTAGGGGATTCCACAAGTTAAGAATTATTTCAGACTAATGTAAATTACATTCAAATAATTGTAACGTTTATTGTTCATGTTATAGAGCTTTTTGGGTTTGTTCACGTTTTAGAGTAGTCAATGCAAAAAAAATGCCTGTTCACGTTTTGGGGTGTTCACGCTTTAGAGCGTTCACGTTTTCGAGCGAGCGCTGTACCTCTTTTGGGAAAATGTCAATGGCATTGTATTTGACTTATATCAACTTATTAGTACGTAGTATTCACTAATGACATCTTGACCATTAATTTGACAAGTGTTGATCAACAACCTACTTTTATTTCTGAAGCTATTCATAAAAATAAAAGGAAATTTTTTTTATGTAACGCGAGTGACGAATGAGAATAACATAAAAATCCATATGTTCTAATTGACGGGTCTGCCCTTTCATCTAGATGTTTCCTTTTTGCTCCAGCTCATAAGGGTTCGTTTTTATTACCGATTTTTTGGTGTAACGCGAGTGACGATTTGCATTCAAGTTTTTTAAAATAAGAGTTAAATTCGAAATTTTTACTAACATTTACTAAATTTTATAATTATATGACCTTCATAACACTTAACTTGCTCCAGAAGATCAAAAACCACTTTTTGGTCAATGTTTAAGGTAACTGCGATTCTGCAAACTATTTTTTTTTTTTAAGTTCTAACACCTATTTTATCGATACATAATAATCAGAATCCATCTATCTCAATTTTCGCGAGATTTGCCAAGGGTAGTTGTACGCTTTTGCTAAAACATCAGTGATTAAATGACTTTCTTCCCCAAAAGGCGTGGACACTTTTAAATATATACGAAGGAAATTATTGTAAGGGCATGCCAAAAGCATCTTCTATCTATGTATAATAAATACGCCACATAAAAAACTTTAGGAACCTCCTGTGAGTGAACCATTTGACGGATTTAAATGAAACATGCACCGATGGAAAGGAAATTGAAAAAAACTGAGGGTATTTGTTTCCTTTAGGGGTCAACTGCTAATAAATTAGCTAAAATTATGGGAGATAGCTCAAAAGACGGGTTTTGGCCTCAGGATCACGTGAAAAGTTATGGTCAAAAAACCGAAAAATGACTCGGGTCCGATACCAAAATTGGGGCGGAATCCATGGTATTTATGTGCGAAACACCTTTCTGAGATGGCGGCCTTCGGCCGCGCTTATAAAAAATAACCCTGGGCTACGCCATCCCAAGTCCGGACGTGTGACATAACCGTGGCTACCGCCACGGCGAGACATTTTTGCACGTTTTTAGGGACAGCCTAATAAAATTACAACAACCACATGAAAACTTAAAACTGTAATTGCAAATATCTCTTCAGAGAAGCAAAATATTAAAAAAGCGCTTCCGGATTCGTGATCCTGAGGCCAAACCCCGTCTTTTGAGTTATCTCCCATAGTTTTAGCTAATTTATTAGCAGTTGACCTCTAAAGGAAACAAATACCAAACTGAGCTATAGGCGGTATGTTTTCAGGGGCGTCCCCGAAATTTAAGGATGGGGTACGGGGCTAGCGACCCCACGACCCCTAAGGATTTTATTGGTCAAATTTTAGATCACAAGCGATACTAGTATAGTTAAATAAGCTTGTCAGAATTTAAAGCAAGACTACCTTTAAAACAAATTTAAAGTACTCAATACATACAATAAAGAAAATGAAATTTTTCATACTGAAAAATACACGTATAAAGAAGTAACGGTTGTACATAACGAAAAGTTGCAATAAACAGGCATCCTAGGCCGTATAAATTATATTTTAACTGATTCCTCACTTTAGAATCGACTTTTCAAACTTTTACATTGGTATAATTCAGTAACTGACGAATTTCTTGTAACGCGAGTAACGAAGCTTTTTTTCTAATATATTTTAAAATAATTAAGGTAGGCTTTCTCATTTTTTTCAAGTCACACTTACATCAATTCTTAACAAAGTCTCATTTACAGAAATTATTTCGAGGAAGCCACTTCAGAGAGTGTGAGATTCGGAAAATGCTCTAAATACTCTGAGCTAAAAATTGTAACGCGATTGACGGGTAGTTTTTCTTAATTTTTTCTGTTAATTATTACTTTAATTAAAAAAAGTTTGGCATTTCTAATTAAGCTCCCCAAGCTAGATATAACGGCATTGCCATATTATTTGCAAATGTTAAATATAAAGCATAAAGTGACTATAACTAGTAAAGTTTTGTTTCTGATGTAACGCGAGTGAGTTGGGAGTTCCCTTCCTTGATAGCCTAAGCCAGATCGCGGAACTGAACATAAAGGACTTGATGGCCTTCATAAAGTCATCTAAGTGGTTCGAGGAGGAGGAACGGTGTCGGGTTAGGAGTGTCAGTCCCGGGATTCTGCTATGTGGAAAATCCTGGACTTTGCTAGTGTTGGTGGTATCACAACGGGCCTTTCAAAACTGGCATAAGTGTGCCTCTGCGGTAGCAACTTGAACCTAACCTAACCTACGCGAGTGACGATGGAAGTGCCCATAAGCTTTTGTTTACTTTTACTTGACGGTTGTCTGTAATCAAATCTTGGCGCATGGGTCGCTATATTTTCAAAAATCGTATTTATGGTCCGATTTGGCTGAAATTCGGAATATGTATTACTACCATGAAAATAAATATTTTTCTAAAAAACTGAAAATCCCAATTATGGACCGATTTGGCTGATATTTAGCGTGTGTATTACTTAATTCATTTTCAAACAATTGTTTGTTAAAGCTGGCTCTAGGTGATTTGAAGTAAAACACACGTTGTTTTGTTCTTTCTTTTTTCCAATATATTTCGATCTCCAACGGAAATCGTCATCAGGGACTACAACAAAAATATATAATTTTTATTTAACACAAATATTTTTTCCACAGGTGGGTATAAATAAGTGCATATCGTTATCTTAATTCACAAAGGCCCTAACTGACATAACAAAAATTTTACAGGAGAAGCAAAAAACAAAATTTTTTTACATTGAACGCATGCAAATATTGCTTTGTAAATTTGCAATATCTCCGTTATTACTGCTAGTAACTCCTTAAAATTTGTAGTGAGGGTGTATTTTACTAAATCATACTTGAATATGTGAAAAAGTCGTTTTCGAAAAATGTGTCAATTAGGGCCTTTGTGAATTAAGGTAACGATATGTACATATGAGTGACTCGGTGCCATTCTTGCATAACCCTCAATTTAGTAATTTCCTAATAATTAGTGAATAAGTTAATAGGTAATTAAAAATTAAACAGCCTAAGGCCAGAAATGCCTAACCCTCACAATCTTTAAAAAAAAAAAATTGAAACAATGAGAATAGTTTGGAGTATTTCTAAGTTGTATAGCATAAAAACTCCATATAAAAAATTTTGAAGTTTAGGCAAGGATGGCACTGAGCCACTCATACATATAATAATATAAAAAAATAATAATAATTAGTAAGCATACATTGTATGCACACCATCTGGTCAGTTCGGCATGTTGTTATGAACTGATTTGCGCGAATCAAGTAAATGCCGGTAGATATGCGCGACCGTTTCGGAGTCTTTCTTGTAGTTCAGTATCCTATTCTCGTTCGTATCTATTATATGGAGCATCTCCAAAGTAAAGCGTTTGTTGTAATATGGTTCTTGCTGTAGGATGCTCACAGCACCAAAGTTAGGTTTATGTCCGCTCTCAGCACAGTGGGCCGCGAGTGCTGTTTTGTGTGTAGTATTTGATTTTAAACTTTTGATGTCCGATCGATGCCCAGCTATTCTAGTTTTAAGCTTATTTTTGGTTGTGCCAACATATTCTTTGTTGCATTTGTTTTCTCCATCAGCTGCACACGGTATCTTGTAAATAATATTGTTTTTGTCTAACGTTTCTGTTTTGCTTTATGTGTTTTTGAAAAATATATTGTTTGTGTATGTTGGTTTGTATGCTAATCCAATTCTTTCCTTGTCGTAAATATTAGAACATTGCAATCTTTCTGAAAAGCCTGGTTATATACAATGGATTTGTATAAAAGTGGTTTTTTGCCTTCTATTTTAGATTTGGTATCATTATTATATGTGTTTATCATCCTATATATTACCCCGGGCGGAAAGTCAGTAAAAGTCCCCGGGCGGAAAGTCAGTAAGTCAAGTAAAAAACCTGACGATAAAATCTGTGTTCAATGTAAAGAGTACAAGGGAATTAAGGACAAAGTCAACGGCACCTATATATGTGATAATGAGCGTCTAGTTTCGTTGGATGTGGTATCACTATTTCCAAGTGTACCAACTGACTTGGCTATAGAGACAATTCGAGCAAAGTGGGATGAGATAAAGGAATACACGGATATTCCAAAAAAACTGTTTATGGAAATAGTGACATTTTGTATATGCGAAAATAGATATTTTAAGTACGAGGAACAAATGTAAACACAGAGCCAAAGGTACCTAATAAAATAGAACAACATGTGCTTCTTATTATTGTAGAGACAGTCTTTTTAATGTTATTAAGAAGATTTTCTTTTTAACATTTTAAATGAAAAATAAAATGATATTGCCCTCACCGACAATCGAACTTACAATTTTCGGAATGATAAACCCAGCTGTTAACCATCAGGCCATCGCTCACTTTTGATTGCTAGCATCTAATTACTGATATGTGTATAGTTGTTAATGTTTCAAAAGAAAATCACATAAATATAATTGAGAAGATTTCTTTTTAACATTTCTAATTAGGAAAAAAGAGAGAGAATCGAACTTACAATTTTTCGAATGCTAAACCCAGCTGCTAACCATCCGGCCATCGTATACTAATAATTGTCAGCGTCCAACTACACCTTTGTACTAAATGTATAGTTTTTTTTAATAAGAATTTCTTCTTAAAACAAAGAGATTTTCCTATAGTTCTTTCTTCGTTTCCACCGTTGCGACTACCCCTTTGCCCAAAAACTGATGATGAAGACAATCTTATTAATTTTATTAGGCATTTTTGGCTCTGTGTACGCAATTAAAAGGGCTTCCAATGGGATCGCCGATTGTCGCCGACATTGTAATGGAAGAGGTGTTAGAAAAGCAGTGGCGAACACTAGACTACTTAGTAAGTACGTGGATGATGTGTTTGCTATAGTGAAAGAGGATAAACTGGATGAAACTCTAAACTTGCCTCATACCACAAAGATATCCAATTCACGATGGAGTTAGAAAATAATGACAAATTACCCTTTCTAGACTCTTTAATATGCAAAATTGGCAACAAAATCAACCTCATTTGGTACCAAAAGCCTACTTCTGCAGGAGTTTTTGATACTAGCGACGTAATGTTCCACGCTGAGAACTAAAAACGTATCAAACACATCCTGAAGATGAATGACTTTCCGCCCGCGGTAATATATAACCTGATAAACACATATAATAATGGTACCAAATCTAAAATAGAAAGCAAAAAACCACTTTTATACAAATCCATTGTATATAACCAGGCTTTTCAGAAAGATTGCAATGTTCTAATATTTACGACAAGGAAAGAATTGGATAGCACATAAACCAACATACACAAACAATATATTTTTCAAAAACACCAAAAGCAAAACAGAAACGTTAGACAAAAACAATATTATTTATGCTTACTAATTATTATTATTTTTTTAGGTACATATGCACTTATTTATACCCACCTATGGAAAAAATATTTATGTTAAATAAAAATTATATATTTTTGTTGTAGTCCCTGATGACGATTTCCGTTGGAGATCGAAATATATTGGAAAAAAGAAAAAACAAAACAACGTGTGTTTTACTTCAAATGACCCAGAGCCAGCTTTAACAAACAATTGTTATATATGTAAGGTCGTCAAAACTCAAAAATTAATTTTCAAATGTTTAAAAAAAATGTAGACCCGCTAGTTGGCTCGTAAGTCGCTCTATTTAAGAAATACGAAGGTCTGTTTTGTTGTTGTTGTTGTTAACAGCAAAACACTCCCCGAAGGTTTTGGGGAGTGATGCCGAAGTTGACAGTCCTTGGCCGCATATGACCCCGGTACGCTGCGGTACTCCCTTGCGGTACTGCCCGACTGTCGTGGTAGCGATTTGGTATGACCAGTGGAACCTTCTAGGTCATGTCATCCCTCTATCCGTGAGGAAGAAGAAGATGGGTAATGAGAGGTGAGAGGAATCATATCCGTAGATCAACCATCGAGTAGCACGTCATTACCTCTGTGCATATTAGTCGCCTCTTACGACCGGTATGCCTACCTCGGGCATATTCTAAACCCCTAAACCGCAGGTCTGTTTTCGGTGTCATGGCATTCGTTTCTCAACTAACTTCCCGTTGAGGTAGGACCTTCAAATAGTCATCATCGTTTATTTTTCTTCCCCAAAGCAATATAACAAACAAATATTTTCGATAGGTGGCGCTCGGGTTGAAAAAATTCATTCAAAGAGATTTTGCTTTGGATTTTGAAGCAACTTCCCGTTGATCTAGGGTTTTGAAATTTTCACCATCGTTCAGGTTTCGCTGACAATGCATTATACGAAAAAGAAAAACCAGAATATTGCTTTATTTGTAAAAGTCCCAATCATCGCCTCCTATCTTAAGTTTAGTTCTTAATGCCATGTGAATATGTATCAATATCACATTTTCACTTTTTTGTCAATAAGTAGCACAGTTTCACTTATCAGAAATGAGTTGGGAAACTGTTGCTCACATTTAGGCGCAGTCATTGTTAAAGTTTATAACATCCGGTTCGGAAGAGTTGCTTACACTCACACACAGATGGCGCAAAATTTTCTCTAAGGCTGTGTGTCAATCAGTATTTGTTTTCGTCAGAGAAAAATGAGGTGAACAAATTTCCTATGGTGTACAAATATTTTCCATTTTGCTGGGCCAAACGAAAAGGTAAACGTGCAAAAGCAAATAGGTACTTTGTGAATAAATTTTCAATTTACGTGGTTTTCGGCATTTTATTTTAGTGTTTAATAACGCGATTTGATTGGCAGAGAAGGCATACGCCAGCAATTGCACGCTCTTGTAAAAGATTGTACCATTGCGGTTTAGCTCTGCTGCTCGAATTATCTTTTCCAGCATCAGGTTGAAGAAATCGCACGAAAGGGAGTCGCCCTGTCTGAAGCCTCGTTTGGTTTCCAATGGCTCAGAGAGGTCCTTCCCGATTCTAACGGAGCTGTTGGTATTGCTCAACGTCATTTGGCAAAGCCGTAAAAGCTTTGAAGGAAAGTCAAATTCAGACATGGCGGCATACAGGCAACTCCTTTTTGCGCTGTCAAAAGCGACTTTAAATCGACAAAGAGATGGTGTGTGTCGATTCTTTTAACATGGGTCTTCTCCAGGATTTGGCATATCGGGAAAATCTGGTCGATGGTAGACTTACCAGGTCTAAAGCCACACTGATAAGGGCCAATCAGTTTGTCTACGAAAACGCTAGAAAAAACCTTATATACGATATTAAGAAGACTGATTCCGCTGTAGTTGGTGCGGTAGGCGGGATCGCCTTTCTTGTGTATTGGGCAGAGCACACTTAAATTCCCATCCGGAGGCATGCATAAGAGCTGATGCATGCTTTTTACCAGCTCTTCTCCTCCGCGTTTGAACAGCTCGGCGGGTAGTCCGTCTTGTCCAGGCGCTTTGTTGTTTTTGAGCCTGGATATAGCTATCCTCACTTCATCATAGTAAGGTGGTGGGACGACTTTCCATCGTCAGGGATTGGGGTATCGGGTTCGACGTCTCCCTCGCAAATAAGCAGTGACGAGAAGTGCTCCCTCCAAAATTTAAGTACAATCTGTACGTCGGTTACCAGGTCGCCATTATTGTCCTTACAGGAACTTGCCCCGGTCTTAAAACCATCCGTCATCCGCCGGATTTCTTCATACAATTTTCGGGCATCATTCCTGTCAGCGAGCATCTCAAGCTCCTCACACTCACGCCTTTCGGCCTCACGTTTCTTTTTTCTTAATAGGCGTGTCTCTTCCGTTCTTTGCCTCACGATAGCGTTGCCATACACTGCGGGTTGCGCCCGTTCGCAACGTCTCCCTGTATGCAGCGTCCTTTTTGTCCGAGGCAGTGCTGCATTCCTCATCGTACCAGTTGTTCTTGCGGGCTCGCTGAAACCCTATAGTTTCCTCAGCGGCGGTACGTACACGGCTAAAAAAATGAGCCTAAATTTTAAACCCGATTTAAAATCTAAATAACAGCCTAACTTAATATAAACGCACTCTGTGCGTTTATCCCACGTACATACATTAGACCCCTGCATGAATCCATCCAAAACGGCAAATGAATCATTCATATTGAATTCGAATTGAATTGAATGGGCTTTGCTTTGCTTTGAATTTGAATACCTGGCTGTTTGAAATAAATGTCTACATTTGAATATTAAAAAATTTCAAACGGAATAGAATTCATATTTTGTCATTTTTTGTTTAAATCTATGCAGATATCCCAACAATCATTTCCGTGAAAGTTTTTAGAATTGAATGTTGGATTGCGAATTTGAACGCTACATGAGCATTTCACACATGCATCTTCAAAATGGATTTAAGTCCAGTCTGAACAAAAGTTGTTAATTTTTCAGTTAAAACAAGTAAGGAAGTCTAAGTTCGGGTGAACCGAACATTCAATACCCAGCGGTAATTTTTAGAACGGGATAACAATCATTAGGCCCTAGGAGGATTTACCTAATTTCCGTTACCGAATTATTTCAATTTATGTGACTTCCGATGTCGAAAGTGGGCATGGTTGGAGTGCAATTTTATCCAATTTCATCCCAACGACACCAGTATGCCTTGTGCCAGATTTCATCTTTCTATCTTAATCAGTTTAAACGTTACTACCAGTCAAATTTTCAAAAATTCCACCCTTAAAAGTGGGCGGTGCCACGCCCACTATAAAATTTTTTGGAAAAATCATAAGAGGATGGCCGGTTGGATTCACCTATGAAATTACATCATTTTAGCCATTTCAGTTACCGAGAATGTCAATTTGTGTGATTTTCGAAATTTTCGATATCGAAAAAGGGGGCGTGGTTATTATCCGATTTCGCCCATTTTCAATAGCAACCTACCTTGGCCAAAGAGTAACCTGTATATAAAATTTCATGCAAATATCTCGATTTTTACTCAAGTTATCGTGTACACAGACGGACGGACGGACGGACATGCCTGAATGAAATCCTCTTTTCAAACTAAGAACTTTTATATATGGAACTCTATATCTATCTCGATTATTTTGTGCCGTTACAAACTACCGTTATGTGAACAAAATTAATATACCCTTATACTAGTACTAGTACGCTGGGTATAAAAACATACGGTCGGTGATTCTGCAAAAGGAGGTAACGGGCATTTTCAAAACGGTGTATGCGATACTTCAGGTTGGCGGTTTTTCAGCTACAAATTATCGAATTTTAAGACAACTCCGATCAAGGTCGATTCTTTTAATTAATTTTCAACCCAAAAGTAGTTTTCTTGAGAATAAATGAACATAATTGCAAGGACTATAAAAGTGTTTGTCACAAACGTAGTTTACGCGGTCTCTTAGATGTCCGATGAGTGGTTTTGCATAATCACCGACGATATCCTTATTTGCATATTCCCATATTTGTATACAGCTTATAACAAGTACTTTTATTAGGGTTTTTTCAAGAATTTTTGAATTTTTAGAAATTTTTCAGGATTGAAAACCAAATGCAGTGGTATTTATTGCAGCCAACTCAACCAATAACTTTCAGCCAGATGTATTTCTAACTCTCACAAAACACAAAACTCTATAATTTCAAAAAAATACACCCATTTATGTTCTATTAAGCCAAAATTACTAATACTCTACACCTTTATAAAAAAGCTATGTGAAATTGTAAACTGTGTAGCCAATATATTTGTTTTGAATCAGAATGAATAAAATTATTTTCAATCATTCATTCATATTCTTTTTTTTTAATTTTGAAAATTTTAGGCAAAGTGAATATTCAAAATATAAAATATTCAAGGCTGAGTTTTTTGGTTCTTCAAATGGAAAATTCAAATTTACTGTACTCTGTTGTACTCAAAGTTTGAATCCATCCATGCAGGGCTCTAACATACATGTATGACTTTTTTTCCTTGTAACCGAAATTAATATGCGTGCGTTTGTATATTTGCCTGTCTACAAAAGTCAAATCTAAATGTCACGCAGAACAAAAATTGGAAAACAAGTTAGGTTTTTACGCAGTGTGATCAAATTCGGTTGCTCCCATACAAGTTGCATGCGCATGAGACATTTTTGACAGAACACGCAGTCCGTGCGTTTATATTAGGTTAGGCTGTAAAAAAGCAAACTAATTTTTTTTTGGTTTGTTTGAATGTAATTGAATTTTATCCACAAAAAGTTCATGTGCTTCATAGCTCAGCGGTAGAGCAGTCGGCTGTGACTCCTGTACCCCGTTTCTGTAACTCTTTTCGATCGATCGTCTCGACTGAAATAGTCGATTTGACGTCATAATGACGTCACATTCATAATTTTGTTTCTGTAAAGGCTTGGTTTCCTCGAAAGCGGTGACGCTATATAGCGCTCGTTACATAGCGGTGAAGTACGTTGTCAAAAATACTGCCATGTAAAAGTAATTGGGTGTAAACTAAGAAGACGGTGAAGTTCACCGTAATGTACTATAGCCGCAAGCATTCAAATATAGCGGCCGTCATGACAGTGGCAATTCGTGCGTCAACGTTTTTTCGCACCGTCATGTCATAACGGTTGAGAATTATATCAAATCTACTTCAAATTTATTTAAAAAAAAAAAAAACAATTCAGTCACATAAAATGTTTTGAAAACAAATATTCCAAAAATCTAAAAAGTGAAAATTGTGAAAAGAGCCGTGATATTTTAACATTCAAAAATAATGGATTGACCGTAACATTGACCCAAGTTTACAACAAAGCGGTGCCGCTAAAGACGGTGAGTATAGCGGACGCTATATATCGTACGTTCCATAGCGGCACCGCTTTTTGAGGAAACCAAGCCTTAAGAAATTAAATTTTGTCGATTTGTTTTTTCACTTGCTTTTTACGTAGTGACAAAATTTTTAATTTTTTGAATTTTGAATCGAGTCGAGTGTGACGACAACAAAATCGAGAGTTTTGTCGATTTCTTACAGAAACGGGATACTGAGCATTTCCGTTCGAATCCTGTCAAGTGCCACAATTTTTTAATTTTATTTTATTCTTAAAACTTTTCGGTTTAAAATTAAAACGTTTTGGTTTGAAAATTAAAACTTTTCGGTTTGAAATAAAAACCATTTCGGTCTGAGTTTTGCCAGCAACATTTATGTGTGCGATGTAGCTCAGTGGTTGAGCAGACGGGCATGATGTGGGGAGTCTTGGTTCGAATCCCCGCCAACGGACAAAAAATTTATTTGATCTTTAAAAAATTGTTAAAACATTTCTGGTTTATAATTGAAACCCGATTCATTTAGCCAATTTTCTTGAAAATTGGTCTAGATGGAATTTGAAACCAAATTTGGTTTGATCATATATGCAGTCCAAAAAAGTTTAAAATTTAGGTTCAAATTTTTAACCGTTTAATGCCAAAACCCTACCCTGGAAATCTGATGAAGTGTTACCGATGTGGCAGTCCTTTGTTGAATATAAATATTTGATAAACATGAAATCGGAATATGCTGAGTTCATTCTTTTGCTCGGAATTATCGCAACGGAATTTTTTTTTGTCGAAATTTACTCTTTAATGCAATATAAATATTTCTCAGCGCATCATTTGGCGAAATGTTATAGCTGAAATCCCTATAGTTGTGTAAAAAATTTGGCGGAAAGGGTCTATATATTCATGATACAACTCAGTAAATAGTGTGACAACTTACATCTGGGTTTTTAAGAATTTGAAAACAAAAATGTTGATGTCAGTTATTGCGAAACATATGTATTCGTTCTCTAATGCATATTAATGAGATTCCAAGATTTCTTAGTTTTCAGACAAAATAAGGAGATTCTGAAAATAAAAAACATAAAATAATAAAAATCATAATAACCATAAAAATAAATAAAAATAATAAGGGTTTTCGTTTATGTTCTTATCTGTCTCGTAAATATTGTACACTTCCTATATCTGTCACTTTTCATACAATTGTATGAGTTTTACGATGTATACGACATTTACGAGGCATTTGCGATATTAGGGGGATTCATCAAAGCTTATAAACACCTTATAAAGCGTGTAAATGTATAAATTTATCAAGTGTCTAAATGAACTGTCAAAATTTGTGTGGAACGAAGTTAACACACATTTTTTAAACTTCCGCGACGATTTCGGTGTGTAAAAAAGTGCGTAAATTTATGCAGTTCAATGACGCTGTGCGACATGTAATTTTTTTTAATGCATTTGATGCACACAAGACAAAAATAGAAGAAAATGCTAGAAAATAGGCCAAAAATTACTTTTTTAATAAAAATCTCGAAATACAAAGTATTTGTTTGACATCAATAACACATAAATTTATCGGGGCGTTCATCGAACTGAGGTGGTGAATTTATAATACAATTGAAGAAACATCGACAATAACGTTCTACATACCATTTTTTTTTCAAAACCGTTTTTATGCATATTCTGTTTAAAATAGCTCTCCCACATTGGTCAAGCACTAAATTAGTAATTCCGACGAACGGGAGACTCGATAGAAATCACTAAATTTATCGAAATTATCTACTGAATTCCGGCGAAATTTTTAATAGGCCCCTATACACTCTTTAGCTCTTAAATTGAACCTAAAGATAATATTACTTACTTAAATAGCCTTTAACCGCCTAGGCGATTTTGGCTGTTCAACATGTTACGCCAATTGGAGACACTGCGTGTTCTCAGATCTGCCTCCACTTGGTCCTGCCATCGGAACAGTGGTCTCCGTCTTCCTCTACTTCCACCGGGCGGGTGCCGATGAGAATACCGGAGAGTCTTCGTTCATTCGCACGACGTGTACTTGCCAGGGGACCCGCTGGGTTTTAATTCGCAACACTATGTCGACGTCTGCGTAAAGCTTATCATTATATCTTCTTCGGTACTCTCGCCGTCACCAACTTTTAGGGGTCCATAAATCTTTCCAAGAATTTTTCTCTCGAATACTCCCAAAGCCGCCTCATCAGATGCTGTCAATGCCATGCTTCTGCACCATATAGCAGGACGGGTATGATAAGTGACTTATAGAGTGTTGTTTTTGTTCGTCGAGAGGACTTTACTTCTCAATTGCCTACTCAACCCAAAGTAGCATTCGTTTGCAAGTGTTATCATTCGATGGATTTCCAGGCTTACATTGTTGTTGGTATTAATGCTGCTTCCCAGGTATACAAATTTCCTTACTATCTCGAAATTATGGCTGCCAACAGTGGCGTGGTTGCCAAGACGCGCATGCGCTAACTCTTTGCTTGATGTCAGCAGGTACTTCGTTTAACTTCGTTCACCACCAAACCCATTTTTTCCGCTTCTTTTTCTAATTTGGAGTACGCAGAAGTTACGGCATACGCCAACAGTTGTACACTCTTGCAATATATTGTTCCAGCGCGGTTAAGTTTTGCAGCTAGTATTATTTTCTCCGACATCAAATGAAACAAATCGCCCGATAGGGGGTCGCCCTGCCTGAAACCTCGTTTAGTTTCGAACGGCTCGGAGAGGTCCTTCCCGATTCTGACCGAGCTGGTGGTATTGCTCAGCGTCATTTTGCAATGGGGATAAGGTCAAATCAGTCGGTTTAGGTCAGGCTTCAGTCTTTCGCACAATACGCTTAATAGGACCTTATTTGCGATACTCAAAGGGCTGATTCCACGATAGTTTGCGCAGTTCGCGGGATCGCTCTTCTTGTGGATTGGGCAAAGAACACATTCAGATTCCAATCTTCAGGCATGCATTCATCCGACCATATTCGGCACAAGAGCTGGTGCATGCACCTTACCAGCTCCTCGCTGCCGTATTTGAATAGCTCAGCTGCCAGACCATCAGCGCCCGCCGCTTTATTTTATTTATTTATTTATTTATCTTTAGACGAGACATAGCTATTCGCACCTCGTTATAGTCCAGTTGTCGAACTTCAATTCCATCGTCTTCAATGGTGGGGTCCGGCTCGTCCTCTTCTCTGAATTGTTGCTCCGTTCCTTCGTTTAAAAGAGCAGAGAATTGATCCCTCCATAACCTTAGTCCTCTCTGAACATCTGCCACCAGGTCGCCGTTGTCATGTTTACAGGTTGTTGTTGTTGTTAACAGCAAAACACTCCCCGAAGGTTTTGGGGAGTGATGCCGATGTTGACAGTCCTTGGCCGGATATGACCCCGGTACGCTGCGGTACTCCCTTGCGGTACTGCCCGACTGTCGTGGTAGCGATTTGGTATGACCAGTGGAACCTTCTAGGTCATGTCATCCCTCCATCCGTGAGGAAGAAGAAGATGGGTAATGAGAGGTGAGAGGAATCATATCCGTAGATCAACCATCGAGTAGCACGTCATTACCTATGTGCATATTAGTCGCCTCTTACGACCGGTATGCCTACCTCGGGCATATTCTAAACCCCTAACCCGCAGGGGGGTTTACAGGAGTTTGCCCCGGGTCGAATTTTTTGATAAAATATTCGGGCGTTGCTTCTGCTGGCTAGTATTTCAATCTCTTCGATTTCACGCTTTTCCGCTTCCCTTTTCTTTGCCCGGGAAAGCCGTATAGCTTCCCTCCTCATCTCGCGGTAGTGTTCATACACGCTTCTCGCTGTATTCGCTTTTAACGTTACCTTATAAGCGTCGTCCTTTCTTTTCACTGCGTCTTTGCACTCTCCATAATCGTACCAGCTGTTTTTTTGCTTTCCACAGTCCAATTACTTCTTCGGCTGCGGAGATATGTACCCACTGCTAAATATAATCAGTCAGCGGAAAAACGTTCTCGACAATAAGGGTTTTTTTGCCTTCCTGAACAATTTTTTACATTGTCACTTAGAACTTTATTCCCGATGGTGCTTCCATTTATTTTTAGTTAAGACTTTTTAAAAGTGAATTAGTTGCTTTGTTTTTCGCATTAACACTTCAAAATTTTCTGTGAAGGTGTATTTAATTTTTTGTGAAAAGCACAATTTGGGAAAATGTCAGTTATTGCCTTGGTTAAATAGTGTCACGATATGTAGATATGTGTATTTATTTAAAACGCGTAAACATACATATCTACAAGCATATGTACTTACATTTTGGCATAAATACCCTCAACTCCACTTGACACATTTACATAGATTCCGTAAAAATTAGCATTGCCTTACGTATTAATGTGATATGCTGCATTGAGATGCATCCGGACAAATGTAAATGTATACAATGACTTGTACGTATGTACCATTTAATGCTTCAAAGTTGTTTAAAAATGTAAATTTCCAGGCTTTATTATAAACATTATCGTTTTCTCTTATGCGTAGGTGTGTTATGGCAAGCGGTGCCATGAACATACACACATACATACATACAAATATAGATACTTATCTATTAATATATATTCAATTGAATATGTATGAAGATATGTTAATGTACGTTTTAAATTGCATTCAAATATTAAAAATGCACATTTCAGATAGCCATTGAGCGGCTTAATTAAAGCTTTTATATGTAATAATTATTGGGTTGTATGTATTCACTAAATATATTTATTGTATGTTTGTATATGTATGAGTTCTTAAATTAAAACTGAATGCTCCTGCCGCATGTGCTCATTAAGGAAAGCTTGAGAACGATAAACTCTTGAACAGAGGGGGCATCGATTTGTTTCGAATTGTGATAGACGTTTCGAACTTTGTCTTGGTAGTTTTCCTGCACGATTTGCATACAAATTTTCTGTATTAACAAGTAGGTTTTTACGAATTGTTGGCATTATGCGCTCCAATGATTGCGCCGAAGATATAGACGCCAATTGTTGTAGAGCGATCATAGCAGTTGGGTTGTTTGCAATTAATTGCGTTGCCTGTTCTTCGTTTGCAGAAGAGACTGTCGTAGCGGATGCTCGCATACTACTTACAGGCACATCGGTATTTGTTGAATTGTCTTCAAGTTCTGGTCTGGTGGAATTGGTCTCGGAGCTTGAACTTGATAGCACAGTAGCTGCAATTTTTGCCTTGCCTGCATATGTGTTAACTTGATTGAGCGAGTCTCGACGTATCTGGCGTCGTAAATTGTATTTACTCAATGTAACTGCAGTATTATCTAATGTAGTAGAATCTGAAAAAATATTAACCATAAAATAAAATAGTTAGATGGATGCTGTAGTATAAAATACACAAATAAAAAAGAAATTAAAAACAGTATTGGAGAGTAATGCTATCTTATTTGATAACTAGATGGTGCCTTAAATGTACATACATAATAAAATAGTACTTATATTAAATAAAGACAAAATCAGTAACGGTTTGTTAACAAGTTAATTCTTTATTACAAAAATAAGTTGTAGTAAATTTATTTTATAATCTAAACAAGGCTCTTAGAATTTGGCTTATTAATTTAGGGCCGCTTGCATAAAAGCCGATAACACCTAACCGGAGTTTAATTGACGTATTTTGTATGGTTAGCTGTCAAGTTAATCACCGATTAGTCGTTATCGGCTTTTATGCAACCGGCCCTTAGTCTAATAGTTTTTCCATCGGTAAACATTTTTTCTATGAAATTAGAAAAAAAAAAACTGTAAACATCGGGCCATTACAGCTGCATCGATGTTTTTGCCTTTACTTGCAAATTTGAAACGGCTTATTTACTATATATACATAATTAAAAACCCAGAAGTTTTGTACCTCTGCTTTTTTGAAGTCGGGAAAAGCTTACAGAATTCGAAAGAAAAAAAGCAATTTCGAATACAAACCCATTTAGAACGTGTGTATTCGAAATTTCAATGAACTAGTTGAAAGGAAAACTATTTTTTGAAAGTTTAACTCAAAATTTTCTCTATGCAAGAGCACCAAAAACAAGTTTTGCGAAAATGAATCACCCTTATGTACATTAGAGTGGCCCTTCGTTGTATGGAGGGGAAAACAAAGTGTTTGGATTCTTGATCTCACCCCCGAATAGCTCAAAAACGAATGTATACAAAGTTTTAGGCCAATAAAAAAAAGATTTAGAGGTGGCGCAAACAGATCAATAACAGAGTTACCGGGCAAATTATATATTGCTTTCGACAAACAAATATGAAAAGTAATAGTCCGGTGAGTATCGTCATTTGAAACAAAAATAATTCCCACAGAGCCAATTTTTTGCATTTAGCTTAGGTTTACCTTCAGATAGAAAACCTCAAAAGTCCTCATCGCTCCCTTATGCGCTAAAGAAGTTATTCGGGGTCAAATCCGAGATATATAAAAAAAACCCTCAATTTTTTCCACGAATAACTTCTTTGCCACAAATGGGACCGATGGAGACTTCTACCGTTTTCTTCCTTGGGGTGAACCTAAGCTCTCCAAAAAAATTTTCCCTGTCGGAATTTTTGTTATACAAGATAAACTAAATTTACCGGACTAGTATTTTTTGATATTATGCATAGACAAAAGGTGGCTCTAGCTCGAGACCTATAGGCTTTACAAAAATAACTATTTTCATTGTCGATAGGTACGGTGACCATCCGTTCTGTTTTTGGCAGAACAGTTCTGTTTTTAAGGAGCTTGTTCTGCGTATTTTTTTTCTAAGGAAAATAACAGAAATGTTCTGTTTTTAAGCAAATGTTCTGTTTTTATTCTGCTTTTTTGTGCCGGCAAACTTTTTTAACAAATGTAATGAGTAGCTCTGTAAAATTAGTTTGCTCAATAATTTCAAAACATTATGAAAAATTTAAAATCTTTCAAAATATTTTAAAAATAATTTAGTTTATGTTTAACGTGGTCAAGTGCTTCAGCGAAATCAAAAACTGAGTACGTTAAAATGGCAAAAGCGTACCAAATTTGGAAGTTCCGTACCCGGAAAAAAGTTCGTACCAAAAATGGTACATTTCGGCCAAAACGGCAACCGTGGTTATGGTGGGTTTTAAATTAACAAGGAAATGTCTCTCACCATCAAGAAATACTATTCACAAAACGGAAAAATATACTTAAAAAAATGACTTTCAATTGATGCACTTTGGTTGAAATTATTTGAGATTGCAATTTCAATGTTTCACAGACGTTGGCAACATTTTTTACTGCAAAGAGATGATTACGCCATGAAAGACACTTTTTTATTCCAAATATTGAGAGTGTAACCCCAAATAGTTTATAGCCGGGTAGCGAAATTTTCACGTGAAGGCTTAAGTAAAAAGAGTTCTGTTTTTTTCAAAAAAAAATTATGGTCACCGTATCGATAGGGAACTTCGTGACAAATAAACGGTAAAAGAAAATTTTCTATGCATATTAAAGTTTTCGAGAAAAGGCCAAAAAAATCTAAAATGTTGACCTTTGACCCCGAACAACTATTTTAGCACACATGGGATCGATGAGGACTTTTGAGGTTTTCTATCTGAAGGTAAACCTAAGCTAAATGCAAAAAATTGGCTCTGTGGGAACTATTGTTGTTTCAAATGACTATATTCACCGGACTATTACTTTTCATATTTGTTTGTCGACAGCAATATATATTTTGCCCGGTAACTCTGTTATTGATCGACCGATTTTGAAGATTGCGGCCATTTTAGAAAAGTAAGAAAATTCAGATTTTATTACGGTATGGAAAAGCAGTAAATTTTCGTAGGGTTTAGAAATACACACCGAGAAAATTGAGCTTGTGTTGGATAAGAATTGACAGTGATTTGGTCATATCAACCAAAATATCTGTTGATTCAACCAAAATATGGGTTCATTCAGGTCATTTTTCTCTGTGTATGTAAGCCTGAAACACGAAATTGTAAAAATTCGTCATTTTTCAGGATTTCAAGCCGTTTGCGCCACCTCTAAATCTTTTTTGATTGGCCTAAAACTTTGTATATATTCTTTTTTGAGCTATTCGCATATTTCTAGGGGGTGAGATCGAGAATCGGAACACTTCGGAAAATAAGGGTCACCCTAACGTACATATATATATGTAGTATATGTAACGGCACTTATTGTAAATTAATTTATTAAATCACAAATACATACACATGTTTATAAAAACTTGAGCTTTGAAGTTATTCAACCTACCTACATATGTAAACAATGCAAATTTAAAAAATATAAAAACGTTAGACTTAAGAAACGAACTCGATTTTTCATAATGCGCTATGTTATTACTATGTATCCATGTATACTTACATATATAGGTATGTGTAATGCATAAATACAACTAATTTAGTTTAAGTCAGTTCAGTCACGGGATTCTGCTATGTGGAGGATCCCAACAACTCAGGGATTTTCCATATGACCGGGTCCCGAGACTGACTTTCCTAGTATTGGTATCACAACGGACCTTTCAAAGCTGGCCTCCGCGGCAGCCACTTGAACCTAACTTAACCTAGTTTAATAAATAAGTAAAAAAACTGTGACTACTTTTGTTGAAAAGGGGTGGGGAAGCTGGTTTAAAATATCTGAAACATTTTTTACATGGCTGGAATATAGGCCCCAAATACCCTGGTCTTAACAGAGATCAACTTAGAAAAAACTTGCTGGTTCGTTTGAGTAATAACATAAGCTCACGTTGTTCATTCAATCACAAAAATATATTTAAAAGAGTTTATGTGTTTATTAAGATGCCTCACTCTCCATACAAAAAAAAATTGGTACCTTTTTCCATCGGAATTATAAAGAAAATTATATTGTTATGTTAAAATATGAAGATTTATTCGAGAAGGACCAAGTTGAATATACATACCTAGAAAAATCCACATTTTTTATAAACAAAACGAGTTTGAAGAAATATAAAAAAGAAACACCTCTAATTATGAAACAATTTGAGTATAAAAGCTCAAATCCAGTAATGAGATTTATGTTGCTGTGTTTGACTATTTATATCTCGAGGGATATGTTAGAGTATACACACTTTTAAGGTTTAAAAAATTGTTAATAAAATATGAATGCGCGCCTCAAATAACGTGGTAACTAGGGTTGTCCAAAAGAAAAAGTGTAGAAATGTCCTTCTTTTCCGTTTTTATTTTGCTAGGGGCTTTAGTATCTAGTTATACTAAGATTAAATGAGCTACAAAACTGCATACTCGAAAAAAATCTAAAAATTTTTTTGATGAGATTCGTCTAGTTTAGGGGTTTTTATTTGGAATTTTGCACAAAGTTTTCAGTGCAAAATTTTAATGTATTTTCATCTATATTTTCATGAAAAATTATAGAAATTTCTATTGTTGTATTAGGAATTAGAAGTAAAATAAAATAAATTAACATAAAAAATAAAATAAAATAAAACAAAATAAAAATAATTAAAATAAAATAGAGAAAATTGCAATATTCATGTTGTACAATTTTTGTCTTGGTTCACTTTATATATTCCTTTATTTTTTGTTTCTTTGCATTTCAATATGATTGTACCCAAAATATCTTTAAAATTGATCTCAAATACATGTGCCAATTGAAATTAAATATGAATACATACGTGCCACATAAATAAGTACATATATGAGTCATTATTTTTGAAACTGGCTAAGTCGATTTGGTCCAAAAAACGGGATTTTTTTCAAAAAATGTTTAAGGAGTCTATTTCTTGATAAAATTTAACATGTCTACTGCGTAAAGACCAAACTCAGATATCTGTGGTCATAAGCAATAACAGCCTAAGTCGACTTAAGAAATTAGACCAGTTGAAATTTTTGCTGGTGATTTTGAATAGCAACATCGAGACATTTTTCAAGACTTTCATTGGTCTTTTCTTACTTTCTTTACAAACAATTAAATCCAATACGTTTGCCTTAGTTATAAAACAGTTTTGTTACAAAAAGTCGCCAGCAAAAATTTCAACTGGTCTAATTTCTTAAGTCGACTTAGGCTGTTATTGCTTATGACCACAGATATAACAGCTGTTAGCTGATACAAATACCTTAGAGGTAGAACTTTTCTCTCTTCTGGTCGATCATGATTTTTTATGTTTCTAAAAAATTTCAAAATGAAAGACCAAACAAGAGCAAATAGAAAAAATGTTCGCATTTGTTGTTGTCTGAGAATGTTTTAAACCTTTGGCATTTCTCAAAGTTTTTAAAAAATTTCATAAATGTCAAAGACGGTTCTACCATTAAGGTATTTGTATGTTGGCTGTTAGCAATGATTTGGGATTAGTCCAAACTCAAAACCTTCAATAACTCATTACACCAAACAGTTGACTTGTGCCACTTTCAAAAATAACGGATCGATGTATATTGATTTTTGTTTAATTAGTAATAATACTTAATTCGTATTTTGGTATCCTAGATATCCTTGTTTGTTTGTACCTAAAATATGTATGAAAAAAACGTCCTTTTTTCTATCGAAATAGAAATGTCTTTCTTTTTCCACTTCAGAATCTGAGAACCCTATTTTTTCAAAATGCTTTTTTTTTTGGTGGATTCTCATTCTAACGGCAGTTTTCCATAATTTTAAAAAGAGCATTGTTTGCTCAATTTGCTGTTTCAATGGAATAACGTGGTATCCACCAGCAGGTTGATACTGCTTATAGTGAAATATCGTGGTATCATCCAATTGAATGAATTGCATACCACGTTATTCCACTTAGGCCCGGTTTTTCAGTGCAAGTTTAAGCTTAGTTTAAACGGTAGATAAACTCTAGTCAAATTTGTCTGTGGTTTAAACTTGCACTGAAAAATCGGGCCTAAACCAATTTTGGGATCCATTTATTGGCGTAATAGTTTAGTTTTTTTGCATATTTCAGTTCCAGCAAGGCCCTGGTTTAATAAGAGTTAAAAAAAAAATTTAAGAATAAATTATCTGGCGACTTCAAACTGTTTTTTTTTTTCTACCAAACATTTTATATTTTGTCGTTTGCCACGTTATTTGAGGCGCTCATTCATATGTAGGTACATTCGTAAAACTTGTACACCTAAAAAGTTAACCATTTGTGTTTTTATATATAAGTTAAACGAAATTGTTGTTTTGGGCATAATATGTTAAAAAAACAGATTGTGCTAATTTTTATGTATATATTTATGTATATGCATATAACTAAAAAAAATCATTTCCAATCAGTTGGCTTGATCGAATCTGCATGATTTGTTGACAATGCACTGTGTACTGAGACCTGAAAGAAAGAGAGAAATATTAGATTTAAGCGCGACAAGTAGAGCTCCATCGATTATTTCCAAAAGTATTCATTAAATTGAAAAGTGAAATTCGTATTTCCTTTGCAATGCCTTTTTATTTACTTATTAATTATCGTTTTTTTCTCTCAATTTCAACAATATTCTTTGACTAGTAGAACAAATTCACATTATTTCCATGAAATATTTAATTATTTTACTTTTGAAGTAACGCCAAACACGACTTAATGCATATTGTATTTGGGATCATAATAATTTAATAATTTAATTGACTCACAATTGGGCGTTTAGATTCCGTTTTCATGAGTTACGTTTAATCTCAACTACTAACAAAAACTAACGTACTTTTCAAAACTCAGAGGTTTTTTCTCATCTTGAGAATTATAGCGTTCCCAAAAAAGGGCAGGTTGAGCTGTACTCAAATGGAATTCTCTAATTGGACTCAAAGGTATGAATGCGACTCTGAAAATAAATACCGAAAAAAAATAAACCATGGTTTTTATAATTTAAAACGACATAAAATTTTTATTTTCATAACTTTTAGTCTAAGCTCTTCAAATTTAATACGAATATTAAAAGCTGGAGATTGGAGAATAAGTTGGATATCAACTTGAGAACTTCAAAGTTATCAAAATGTTTCCAAGGTTGGAGAAAAATTGCAATAACTGCTCAAGCTAACTAAACAACATAACCTATAAGGAGATTTTTGCCGAGCTTCTCTTTCCAACTTGTGGTGTGTAGCTTTTGAGTTTGTTTCCGAACGGCACTTGCAAAGCAAATGAGTTTTTGCTGAGAAGCTTCTCATGGCAGAAATACACCCGGAGAGTTTGCCAAACTACTGCCGAGGAGCGACCCCGTTTAGAAAAATTATTTTTCTAAATAATTTTTGATGTTACTTTTGGCGGGCATCGAACCGCCACGACTTGGTGTAGAAGGCCGAACACTTAACCGCTACACCACGGCGGCATGCTCAAGCTAGCATAATAAAAATTAACACGGTATATGCTGTATGACCAATTGTGTCAGCTCAATTTATATATTTTCATACACAGAAAAAAATGGCACTGGTAAAATCAACAGTATCGAACTGTAACCCTGAAATTGACCAAATTTTGGTGATTTCAACGAAGTTTTTTGTTGAAATAACTGTTAATTGACAGAATTTTGGGGTAATCCAACAGCGAAGGAACTGTCATTTTAAAAACAACTAACTTCTGCAGTTAATCCAACAACGAAGAAAAAAAAACAACGTATTCCGAATATTCCATAAACTATCTGCGAATTACAATAGTATGTAATGCAGATAATATGAAACTGATGAAATAATTATATAAGCTGTCGCGTAAACAAGCGTCATAGATCAAAGCTGCAATTAGACACCGTCAAGCATAAGTACGCGATGGCCTGATGGCAAACCTCTCCGTTCAGCAGTCAAAGTAGTGTGTGCTCGATTCTCGGTGGAGGCAACAAAGCAGCGTGTCATTTAGAACAAAGCTGCAATAATAAGTATACGATACCTGGGTTGAGCGTTCAAGAAACCTGAGTCCGATTCTCGGTGAAGTCTGAAAAATATTTTATTTTGATAATTAAAAAAAAAAAATCAAAATTATATTGACTTCGCCGAGAATCGAACCAGCAACCCCTAGAACAACAAAATACAGCGTAACGATTAAAACAGCAAGTTCGCTGTTAACTTAAGGTTAAGAATAATGGATAAGAATTGACAGTGATTTTGGTTGACTCAACCCATATTTTGGTTGATATGGCCAGCACATTTTTCTCTGTGTACAATCATTTAAATTTCTAAAAACAATTGGCGCACTTTTTCACCTTATATCGTCGACTGAATGAAAGATCACCATGATTCAAAATATATTTTATAAACGCTCTATATCAGAATTTTTTTCAACAACTGTCTGAGCATTTGATTCAAAAACGCCCTATATAAGTTGAAAACTCCACGAATTTTCGTTCAGACCGAAACCCATTTTTAATTCAATTCAATTCAACCAAACAGCCAAAATCGCCTAGGCGGTTAGATGGCTATTTTAAGTAAGTAAGTAAGTTATTCAATCAAATTCTGAAATCGTTTTCATTTCAATATGAATTAAATATTAAATTTGCGGAGCGTGAATAAAGATGTACATAGATAGTTAGTTGTTCACGATTAAGCGACTACGTATGTAGGTACTATACATTTATTTATATGATCACATAACCTCTTGTTTATTTCTTTAGACTTAACTAGAAGGAAAAGTACCGAGAATTCTATACTATTTTATTTTTATTTCCCTTAAGATATTTATAAATTATTAACATTTTAACGAAGGTTTTTATGTCGTCTGCCTCCATTCGGCTTCAAAAATATGGCATAGAGAGCTGTCAACCGTCCGGTTTTCACCCAACGACTGCATATTAGAAGCGAAATTTTTAGCTTATGTACAATAAGCCCGACGATACATGATGTTTAAACTACGAATCTTACACCTATTACATAAACATATATTTATAAAACATAAAAAAATATTGACTGATATCTATTTCTAGATAACTAAAAATAATAATTACTGTGAAATATATTTCTTTGGTTACAACTTCTAGTCCGGTCAATATAGACATTTGAAACAACAATAACCCTCACAAAACAAAATTTTGGTAGAGAGCTTAGGTTCGCCGTCAGAAAGAAAACTCCAAAAGTCCTCATCGATCCCATTTGAGGGAAAACAATTATTAGCATACTAAATTTTTCGAAAAAAATTCTGAAAAGTCCATACGTGGCATATATTTTCATATAACTTCCAGAGCTAATTTTAAACCCAAAATTTTAACCTTTGACCCCGAATAACTTTTTTAGCACACATAGGATCGATGAGGACTTTTGGAGTTTTCTTTCTGACGGTGAACCTTAACTCTCTCCAATAATTTGGCTCTGTGGGGATTATTGTTATTTATTTAACCACTATTTTTGTGTCTATATTGACCGGACTATTCCTCATGGAGGAAACAAATAGTACACATTAGAAATTAACGTTTATACGCAAGCTAGTTACACATTGAAATGTTTTTATGTGTACATATGTACATGTCTTTGTGTATGTATCAATATATGTATGTATGCTTTTAAGTAGAGATATATTGCAGAACCGATCAATGGCCCATTAAAAGTTCCTCATTATTTTGCCCAGCATGTTTCTGCGAGACATGTTTTCGTAAATCCGATTTGTATTTGCATTTGTGCGGACAAAAGTGGCATGCCACTGTCGGCGCGACCCCACATTCATAGCGCTTGTGGCGTTTTAACGATCCCTTTATTTTATACGATTTACCACATAAATTGCAAACATATTGAAGTTGCAAGCCACTTTCGGTTGCTGATGACATCAGAATCTTCGTTGGACAGTTCATTACCGAATGAAGTTTTTCTTGTTGCTCTTGGGACTGCAGTTTTGGTTCTTCGTTTTGCTCGGGTTCTTGTTGATTATGAAATACATTTAATACCGTCTCATTTACAGCTTCAATGGTTGCTTTATCAAGTAATTCCAGTGATCGTGAGTTGTGTAACACTTCCTGTTGTTCGTGTTGTTGCTGATTTTGTAGCTGCAAATGTCTGTGTTGTTGTTGTTGTTTATCATTTTCCACCATTGCATTGATTACAGTGTCGGTTGTCGTTATAACATCTCCAGATGACGAGTTAACCTCTACAGAGTCATATTGTATTACATTATGTAACATTATTTTCTCTGGAATTGATTCAATTTTAACAAATTCTCGTTCCTGTTGCGATGTTTGTTGTCTTTGTGGGCGATGGTGTTGAACAACTACGCCACTACCCAAGCAGTTATTTAGCGTAAAATGTTGCTGTTGGCGATTCGTTTGTTCTATATTTGTTGCTGTTGGTATGCTCGATTGTTGAGAGAGAGCCACGGTCGAATTCAATCGCACATCCTTAACAATGTGTATTCTTTGCTTAGAGCCACCAGTTGCAATTGAACCATCCGAGGTTGCGTGAATGAGATGATGATGTTCTGAATCTGGAATTGTGTATTTAATATCGTTGCCCATTGATTCAGTTGGAATTTCCACAACCACTGTGCCCGATGCTATCAGATTGTTCTCGTTTGAGTTTACTTCATCCGATTGGTGTTGATGGCTTGTTAATTGTGTTGTGTTTGCCAAACTAGAGATAGTTCCAGCCGCATTCGTCGTATTGTTTTGCAACGAATAAGGTACAGTCTCCAAAATTGTCCAATAACCATCAGATGTACCTAAAATAACAGTCACAGGATATAACAATTTAAATTTTAAATAACTGTTAGGAATGATTACGAAAGAAGACTTTACTACGCCAAAAATTGAGACTTTACGATACAGTTTAACCGAAAAAATTTTATTCAAGAAAGGGTTTATTTAAGTTCACCCTTGTATAACTTTAAGTTTCCAGATGTACACTTTTATTTAATGTATTGTCAACCAAACTACTTTAAAAGTCCAAATCACATGCAACCATCCAGGCGGCTAAACTATAAGGATTTAAAAATAACAGTTTGCATGGAATATCTTATTGAACTTTCTATAGCAGCATGTCATTACTTATTGTTTTGGAGTGCCTTACCCTTTACTAAAAAAACAGGCAAAAAACCATTAAGTTTTCTTTCTGAGTCTTCCCTACCGGACAGCTGTCTGGTCAGTGATCACTTATTGGTAATGTGTGAAACGTCGATGTGTGGCTAACGCTTTTTTCGACCTTAAGCGTTCAGCAGAATCAGTCCGACAGTACGTTGAAACAACTGACAGCAAAGTAGACTGCGTGTGTTTGTATGCGTAACAACAGATACGACGGATACGTCAAAATAGAATTTGCTTTAAAATTGACGTACGTCACGCAACTGACGTATTGGCGGACTGATTCTGTTTCCCGCTTTAAGCGTTCAGCAGAATCAGTCCGACAGTACGTTGAAACAACTGACAGCTAAGTAGACTGAGGGTGTTTGTATGCGTAACAACAGATAAGAGTCTTATCTTAAGACGGATACGGCAAAATAGAATTTGCTCCAAAAATTGACGCACGTCACGTACATGACGTATTGACGGACTGATTCTGCTGAACGCTTTAGATATTGCACGCCAAGTGACGATATGTAATGAGACTTCTTGAAAACTTTAAACGGAAACAAGGATTTCTTATCTTGATTAACTTTATTCAACATAAAACCTTAAAAAATATGCATACATATGTACAAACCTATTTGGACATATGTATCTACATGGAAATTATTTAAACTATGCATAAATATTCTTTTATAAAATCCCATACTTACAAATAATTTTTACATAAAATATAACTATGAGGTTTAAAATTTTTAAAGCAACGCTTAAGAAATAAAAAGTAATTAAATAAATGTTAACAAATGATAGACGGGCCTGAAAACGGTCGTGTAATGCCTTGAGTTTGTCTTTCTTTCAAATTTATGCACATACAGACATACTACATGCATATATGCATAGCCGCCTACCAATCCTGAATTTCAAATCTAATAAAAATTTCAATACATTACTGTTTAAAAAAATAAAATAAAAATGTTTTTTATGAGCCGCCGTTTTCTATGTGCTGATTTTACACTGATATTCATTTTATTGTGATTGCAAAATTTATAATCTTCCATTAATTTACTATCATCTGTTGCAATCATGATTGTTGACATTTTTTATGATTGTACACGCAATCAATTGACTGAAGCACTTTCGTTTGCAGTCAACTTCATTTCAAGCAAGTAAGACATGCAATCAAACAATGTGATTGCAATCACTAAAACTACAACCTTTTCTTTTAACAGAAATCGATCGGTACAAATGATATGATGTATATGTCGATTACTGGACTATTAAATTCTTTGCGCCGCGCATCACTTCCTGATAGTTATTTCGAAAATTGCGACTAAAAGGCAATTGCATCTAAAATGTGGCCGAAATCAATGATTGTAGGTGAAACGTTATTGCTATGAAATGCTCCAAGTAATTGTAGATTATAATGTTCGTACAATCAATAGTTGTAACCAAAACATGATTGCAATTAAAAGCACTATAAAAGAAATCACCTGTGATTTGATTGCAACAAAACTGCCGTCGGACTCAATACTAATTCACTCACCGTTTTATCCTTTACAGCACCTGACCAAACCTTTGTGAGCACCCAAAAATACGAATCCTTAGCCTCTTCATATATTGAAAAGATCGTTGGCAAGTAGGTGGCATTATTTTTAGCTAATTATTTGAGCCAAGAAAGTGAATTGGTAAAAACATGGTTGAACCTAATTTGATTTTTTTTGTATAAAAAAAATAAAATAATTCGGTCACCTTTATAAGTAGTAGGTAGTATGCATGCTCATATACTTATGTATTGTGTATAAGTGTATTTATGTACTAAATTATTATAATGGCAAGGTTTTGATTCAAAGCTGACTTTGAGCCTCGAAGTTCCTGAGCTAAGTAGTGGTAGGTCACAAGATGGAGTCTTTTTTCATATCAAATAAAAATGTTAAGACCTATCACAAGATCTGTATGTTGTGAAATTTTCTATTCCTAAAGTTATGCCAAACGTTTTTTTGTACATATAAGTGTGAAACAAAAATTGACATATTTGGGTCATGAAAACGTCTAATATTAGCAAAAACCGTCACTGACTAGTCTCGGATTTCGCTGAAACCTTGAGGGACACTTCTTTAGGGTCTCAAAGGAACAAATTTACGCACATTTAATTTTTATAACCACTGGATTCGAACTGGTCGAATTTCAAAGTTTGAAAAGCGTAATTTTTAGGCTTACCCTATTATTGGTGCAGAAATTTTTCTATTAGAGATATCCTTACGTTCAATATGGCGTTTTAAAGGTAAAAGAGAGTAGTTTCTTTAAGATTAAATAATAAATCATATAGCAAGTACCTGCTATTGAAAACCTTAAAATTTTAGTTGGCTCTGGCGTCTTCACTGTTTTGAGTAGCCTCTCAATTTTTTTCAGAAATTAAGGGTACATATCCTAGAAGAAACTAACGCATCCATCGGCAAAAAAACTCACTCCTTATAGATAAATTATTATCTCGAAATTTGTAAGTTTTCAAAAATCGTGTTTTCAGGCTCTAAAACGGACATGTTTCTCAAGAGATAAAAATACGAATCTCACATGGACTCCAGCTCTGACCTTTACCTTCTAATACTTTAACATTTCGTTTTGTTATTTTCATACTAAGGGTCTCTGCTGATGGATCTCCTAAACCAATATACATTTTTTTTTCAAAGTAAATTTTCGTATAATTTTTGAGATTTTTTTTAGGCAAATTTTACATAGTTTGAAAGCTGAAGTTTCCAACTTACCAACAAAAAAACCGCGTGCAATTATCATAACTATTTACATATATTTAAAAATTAATTGCGGCATTATGTATGTGTTCCTTGAAATACTACAAAATGTATCTAAGTTATTTTCAAATTTGTGTAACTAGTTCAAGAGTTATGATAATTGCACGTGTTTTTTTTTGTTGGAAAGTTGGAAGCTTTAGCTTTCAGAGTATGTAAAGGTAGCTTGAGAAAAGTCTCAAAAATTATACGAAGATTTACTTTGAAAAAAAAAATAAATTTATATTGGTTTAGAAGATCTATCAGCAAGGACCCTTAGTATGAAAATAACAAAACGAAATGTTCAGGTACTACAAGCTAAAGGTCAGCACTGGAGTCCATGAGAAACTCGTATTTTTATCTCTTGAGAAACATGTTTTGGAGCCTGAAAACCACGATTTTTAAAAACTTACAAATTTCGAGATAATAATTTATCTATAAGGAGTGAGTTTTTTTTTTTTGCCGATGGACGGGTTAGCTTCTTCTTTTAATAGCAGCTACCGGCTATATGATTTATTATTTACTTGTGAACAAACTACTCTCTTTTATCTTTAAAACGCCATATTGAATGTAAGGATATCTCTGATAGAAACATTTTTACAGCAATAATAGGGTAAGCCTAAAAATGAGGTTTTTCAAACTTTGAAATTCGACCAGTCCGAAACCAGTGATTATAAAAATTAAATGTGTGTTAATTTGATCCTTTAGGACCCCAAATAAGTGTCCCCCAAAGTTTGAGCGAAATCCGAGACTAGCCAGCTTTTTGAAGGAGGCGTTTTCATATGGAATGTCTCATTTATCACTCAGTCAAAATGGTCCAATATTTATTTTTTTTTACATTTTCTTCAATCTAATAAAAATAACCAAAACTATAAGAAACCAAAAAAACTCTATTTTTGTGTGGGTATTTTTGCTATAGCGGAAATTAAATTACCACATGGCGGTCGCCGTGGAGTAGCGGTAGTGTGTTCGGCCTACTACACCAAGTAGTCGAGTATCAATAACCGGCAAAAGCAACATGAAAAATTTATTTAAAAAAAAAAACAATATTTCTAAGCGGGGTCGCCAGTAGTTTGGCAACTCTCTGCGTGTATTTCTGCCATGAGTAGCTCTCAGCAAAAACTCATTTGCTTTGCAGATGCCGTTCGGAGTCGTCAAAAAACTGCTAGTCCCGCCAAATTGTAGGAAAACACCCAAAGAGCAGCGCACCACAAGAAGCTCGGCCAAAATCTAGTTAGAGGTTCTGATAACCTGTTGGCATATCGAAGCCAATAGTTATTTTAAAACTCCACATTTATAGACGAAACTCAATGCCTGGAACCTAGATTAAGCGAATTTAGTGTTTGCCAAACTGGTGATTTGGGGGGTTTTGCATTTCGTCGATAGCTGGTTTTGCATAGGCAGCGACGATATTTAAAATTACAAAAAAATAGACACTGAAACATTTTGACTTGGACTCACCGCGCATACATGTGTATGTATGTACAACTAAATATACATAAGTACAGTATCTATATATGTACATAGAATCTAGAATCATCAAAATTAAAAAAAAAAATACAATCATACATATTCACAAATATCTCATAACAGATATCTTTTAGTGGAATTTCCACAGACACCAACATACATATATTGCAGATATGTCAATAAGTAGGTTACATCTGTATTTCTCATATCGGCTCTAATCTTCATCTTCATCATAGTCATCATCGTCACTATCCTGCAGTATTGGTACAGCGGTGATTGTGAGATCCCTACTTCCAAGACCAAAATTCAAATGAGCTACATCGAGCAATGTATTGACGGGTATGTCATCAATATCATCACCTTCAACATCACCACTGTAAATACCATCATAGTCGGGTCTCGATTGATCGTCGCCACCTTCATCCTCATTGCGTATTTCGTAAAGACTCTCTTCATTATCGCGCAATCTGTCGTAGAGTTCACAATGTTTACGTTTGGCATGACGCAGAACATGATCCTTGCGGCGAGATCGATATTCGCACGATATGCATCTGTATTTTTTCTCCTTCAAGCAATACTTTCGCACATGCTCTTGCAACTTTTGGTAAGTTTTATAATAACGATTACAATGTTTGCACTGCATAAAACGTTCACGTTGAAGCAATCCCGCTGCACCGCTGTTATTGATATTTAGATATGCATACAAATCATTTTGTGGCGGCTCAATTCGATTGGTAGTGGTGTTTGTGGAGGTGGTGGTGGCATTATGGGCAGATTGATAGCCAGACACTGAAGATGTACTCGGTAAATGTGAGCCAGATGTATTGCCGCTGATGTCGACGCCCAATAAACTACCAAGAATTGGGTAAATATCTATAGTTTGTGTTGTTGTAAATAAAAAAAGAAAAGACAAACAAAAAAACGAAAAGAAAACAATAACAAATTATAATTATGTAAATAAAAATTTCAACTAAGATTTTTAGTTTCCTAAATATTAATTGAAATAAAATCGAAACCGAAATACAATTTTGAATATTTTCATTATTTTTGCATGGTAATGATGATTAAAAATAAATATAACAAAAAAATAATTTTGTTGTTGATTAATTACCAATAAGCGTGTGTATATGCCTTTGTTCGATGAATGTAGCTATGAAGGACGTGAGATTATTGCGATCGCAGCTGTACCAATGAGTTATTGTGTGATGATGATGACATGAAGCTACGTGCTATCTTTACATCATTCGTATCTATGAATAAGTGCCCTGAAGGAAGCATGGGGGTGAGTGTCCCTGAGCCACCAGTGAATTACTGTAAGACACTGTCAATGAGGCGTCTACTTTTCGTCCTCAACAAAAAAACAGTTAATGGTAAAATATGAAATTGCGCGGTTCAAGTTCTGTGTGTATTAATTAATATTTATATTGCTGCAAAGCAAAAATAAATGTTTGTACCAATATAGTTCTATTAAATAAGTATTTGTGGAAAGTTATTCATAGTTTTACAAATTTTTGGTTCCAACATATCCAAGTGGATCGAAAGGAACCAAGCACAGAATTCCAATGTTCACAAGTGGGTCCGTAAGAACCAGGGTATATACAGTGGCGCTTGCATATTTAGCAATTCTCAGATACTCAAGAAACTTAAAATATTGGCGCTGAAAGCTCCTATGAAAATAAAAATAACCAACGTTTTTCGTAGGGAGGTTTGAAAAACCGAAATCAGAAGTCGGAATATAGTACAAGAGACAGTACACTAACCTTATAGTGCAATTTGCCTAATTTAAATAAAGTGACTCAAATTCATTTCGTTGACTCTGTATATGACCAGAATCGAAATCGAAATCAGAGGTAAACATCAGCTGAAAGTTCCGACCTTTCGGAATCGGAATCAAAGTTCCGTAACATTTCTAATAAAATAAATAGTTACCCAATCGGAGAAGTTTCGTTACTAACTTACTTTATAAAAATAAACAAAACTCGGGGACTGTCTCCCAAAATGACGTTTCAATCGTAGATCGAGTGCTCTGAGAAACAGAGAACCCATACATATCAACCCGACTCGGAGATTTGGTATACGGATGAATTGAAGCTGGAAGATGGTAAAACGGGAGCTGTTTACAAATACCGATCTCTTCACAAACCACCCTCTGGAGAGAAAACTTAGGGTGACCCGAAAAATCTGAATTCAGACTCGGATTCAGCACACCCCAAAGCTTCAGTGTAATTGGTTTTTAACTTTACACACATACCTACAATGAAACAAGGCTAAATCATGGTTATTGATTCTGTTTTCGTATTCCTCTAGCCGTTGTAGTATGCAAAATATTGTCAGCAATTGAAGCATCATCGGGAATAACGTTCTGAGTGTAAATTTTTTCAAAACCGGTTTTATTGCATATTACCTTTTGTATTGCTCTCTTGCATTGTCTAGATAACAAATTTAAAATTTTGCACGCCATGACTGTAAAATTGTAATTAGAAATAGTAGGATAATGTGAAGTGACATACATTATTCTGCATGGAAGCTTCGAAAGTGCTTCATAAGACCACTAGAAGATCATATGGAAGGTCTAAAACTGATAATATGAAAGATTAAAAAGAAAAAGTTGAAAGAAATGAATTAAAAAACTATGACTTTGGCGTTTTTTTGCTCTCCTGACAAATTCTGATTTTGTATCTTAGAACGTAATTCCCGATGATGCTTCAATTATTGGTGCAATAACAAAAAAATGGTAATTGGTTGAATCAGCGTTTGATGCCGATACGACTACAGAAATAAAATCAACCCCTTATTTTCTATTATATTTTGGATATGACTCAAGTAAAATTTGACCTAAATTTACCATGAGAACTTTCAAACAATTTAAGAAAATCAGAACAAATCGCTCAAGCTGAAGGCCATTGTGAATTTGTGTTGCGTGCATTTAAGTGTTGCGTAAATTGTGCTTAATAATTTTTAAATATGAATGAAAGTTAATGAATTTATTTTTCAAGTGTTTCCAGAACTGCGAAGCAAAATCGATATTTTGTTAATTTGGTGTAGCAAACCGAAAATTTATTAGAATTCTTTTGACAATAAATAAAAATTATTTATTAGGTAGCGTAAATGGAGATTCTGCGGGTAACAACAACTTCTTGCCTGCCTGAACTCGAAACTCCAGCTTTATGTTGCGATGTTTAAAAAAACACCAAGTTCGAAACTTTAACAACAACAACAATACTGCCAGAAGATTGATGTGTTGTCAGATTGAATCCATTAACCTAAAAGAAAAGAGACCACAATTAGTTCAAATAATAAAGAAAACATTTCAAACATTATGAAGTACAGCATGTTGTCTGGTCTGTGTGTAATTCACTGTTTATTTCCTATAAAGAGAAGGAAAGCACAAAGCTTTTATTATTCTCACCCGTTTGTTCATCTGCTTTTTCATTATTAAGGCAATTTATGGCAATAAAACGCATACAACGTTTTCGTTTACTTTTTAAGTATTTATTCGTTTATTTTTAAATAAGCATATTTTTTTTACTTGTTTAGATAGTTACGTTCGTTTTAGCGTTTTCAAAATATGTTTGAATTACAGTGAAATTGGTGTGTTAAGCTATTTGCATATTTCTTCGCATAACTGCTTTTACCTACATATGTATATACTTTTCTACGTTTTTTTGTTTGTTTTTACTTATAAGTTTTTTTTTATATTTTAGGTATTCATCGTTAGTTTGCGAAGGTGTGGAACTCTTTTAAATTATTTTTATTTCTATTTTCTGCTCGTGTATGTGTATATTTGTTTGTTTTTCTAATAAACATTTTTAGTAGGTATCTATACATAAAATATTTTATTTCGCACAGTGAACTTTTCGGTTTTAATTATCGGTTTTAACTATGACAATTCGTTATTATTTAATTTTTATTCTGTATACATACATATAAAGTTTTGCATTTTAGCATTTTCACAGTTTTTAAAAGGCATTTCTTCTTCACAAGGGTGGGGCATTACAATTTTGCAAATGGACTTCATTTTGTTAGTTTATGCAGCATGTACATACATATGTACATATAAGCATTGTAGTTATACATAGTGATGTATTCATATACATACATACCATGTATATTTATCATATAATTTAAAACTATACAAACAAGTTCTATTAGGTTTGTGTGCACGAAATAAACAAACATTCTTTCATTTATTAAGTTTACAATTGTTTACTTGTTAGTGCAACTGTGCGGTGTTATTAAACTAGAATCGGTCTTTCTGCAACTGAATACACACACACACAAATATTTAATTATGCAGATAATCATGAAGATTTTATCTCAAACTGCAATAATATAATTTTGGTAAGTAACATACATACATTTAAATAGCAAAAGCCGTTTTAAACACATACAAACATGCGTGTATTGCACGGTACACTTGTGAGTGTGTGAGTGTTGCAATATAAGGCGAATGCTTTGACTTTATTAAAATATTTAGATTTATAGGGAAATTCCTATTTTAAATTACAATCACAAACGTGTAATCACATACGATACTTTTACCGCTAATATTTTAATTCCTTTCCTTATTTCACTATGTTTTATTCACAGCTCATTTGGTTAAATATGTTATTGCAAAACATAAAATTATAACATTAACATAATTTTTTTCGTTTATTTTTTAAATAAAAATATACCTGCTTACACATCATCTGACATATATACATACTTACATAACGACATACAATTAATTTATAAAAAATAATATTCTCTTTCATATTTTATACTGATATTTTTCTTTATTTTATATTTGAGTTTTATTCTCATTATCATCAAAAGCTTGCCATTCCAATTAACTTTCTAATGGTGTCTTGATCAAATAAATAACGTTAGCCTTTGGATATTTAAATTTGTTTCTACATAGTATGCAAATAGTTTTAATATTTGCGCGTTTGTGTCGTTCAATGTTTATCTTAGTCAAAAAAAAAAAATCTACATAAATATATACAGTTTTCTTCCGATCTGTTTGAATATTATTTAGTAAAAAAAAATAAAAATCGTTTGCTTGCCACCATGGTATAAGTACTATAGGTAAAACCGTTCTCTCTTTTGATTTTGTTTTGACGTTTTTAAGCAATATAAAATGTGTCAGTATGTAAGTCAAATAGAAAAAAAATATTCAAAAAATTTAAAATAAGAAAAATTTGAAAAACATCAAAAAATATTTTCCAATTTACACTGCACGTTTAGGTGGACGCTTGGACACTATGTCATTAGTGTCATTAACGGTTTTACCTGTAGTATTTATACCATGGCTTGCCACTAGGCCCTTCTCGCAATTGACAAAGAAACGAAGCACAGTGAGGCAAATTTGAAAATTATGTTTTAGGTCCTGCATGTCGTAAATTTTAACTGTTTTAGTAAAAAAAATTAAAAATTGTTAGAAATACTAAGTTTTAACCGAAAAAAGTCTTTCGTTTAATTTTTTATAAAGAATTAAGGTATGCAGTCGTATAACCCATTAAATTTTAGTGAAATAAAGTACAAGTTTTAAGAAATTATGCTTTTCTTGTCGCAAAAAAGTCACATCAGAAAAAAGCATCAGCATGAAACACATAAAACCTTGTTATACTAAAATTTATTGGGCTATAAAGCTGCAATATGAACATTTCTATACTTTTTTTTTCTAGTTTTGCTTGAAATTACTTATTAATCACGACGTGGCTCTGTGAATTTTTTTGGGCCTTGCGAATCGACCATCCTTTTTACCAGCTGCAGGAGAATTCTCTAAGCTTTGTGCACAAAAATTTAATATTAGCAAACAAAACTTCAAAACTCTCAAATTAGCAGTTTTGCCCCTATCTAAAAATCATTCTTTTCCATTTTTTTCGAATCAAACTTTCAAATCTTTCTCATTGTGTTACGGGAGCAGCCTTGTACTAGCCCTTGACTATTCACATTCGTTCGCTCTGCCTGCTCACTGACTAGTAAGTTAGTCGTTTTTGATCGGGGCACATCATTAAGTGTATATTAAAATAAAACATATTTACAATATACTAAATAGTTCTATCACATAAATACTCACGATATTGCACTTATTAAAATTAACATATAGACATCCATGCAAGGGCGTACGCAGGGGAGGGAGGACAGGAGGGGCGGTCTAGAGTGGCTAAAATACCAGAGATCTCGAAGTTTTTATTAGTTGTTAAAAGTCCAATTAATAACACTGGTACAGCCAAAAAACATTTACACAAGATGTCTATTGTTTATTGCACTAATTTGATTACACAGATCTTGTGAGTACTATGATGAGCTGAACGGTCGTATTTGAAAACTATAAATTGAGTTTTTGTAAAAACTTTTTAGGAAATTGTTAATAATTGTCGTTCGTAAAGAAAGGAAATTAAAATACGCTTCTAATAAGTGGGGTGGACCAAACCATCGCTGAGCTATTTTTGAAAAAAAAAAATTGGATATTAAAAATGTTTTTTTTTTTTATGCGAAGTGGTAAAAATCGGAAGCTTTCTATTTTTTCTAAAATAAGTGTGTATAATTACAAACACTTTAAGCATAATATTAGCAATATCTAGGAAAAACTGTATTTTTGGCGATTTTTTTTGTATTCTATATTGCAGATATTCGAAAAAAAAAACTTTTAGTGTTAATCATTTCTAAGCCAATAGAGTCCAAATCCGCCGTTTTTAGACTTTTTGTCTGTCTGTCTGTCAATCTTTCTGTCTGTACAGATTATACGTCGTTAGAAGCGTATTCTAATTTCCTTTCGAACGAGTTATCGCTTGGGCCCATTTGTAACATTGGCGAAAAGAATTTTTGAATGAAAAACACAGAATTACCGATATCTCGAAAACTTGCCCATAAAATAAAATTTAAAAAATATGTTTTGTGCTCGGCATATCAGTGCCAAATTACCTATAAACATGAATTCCTTGGTATTGATTTCAAAGTATTTATTTGTAAACCAGTGTAATGGGTATGTTTTCATGCGATTGCATAAGTTCTAGGCAGCTTTTGAAGGGAATTCAATTTCCTACAAAAATATATTTAGGTAAATGGGTCTTTACAACAATGGTTTGGCATTTTCATACCATAATTACGTAAAGTGTGTAAAATCTACACAGAGCCAAATAATCCTCATAAGAAGTTTAGCTCTTTGAACAGCTTCGATGCCCAAAAAGAGGACAGAAGTCAGAGGCGAAGATATTTCCATACAGATTTCTTCTTATTTTTGGAATGTAAATCTTTTTAATTTTATTTAAAAGTATACCTTCTTATACGCGCATACATACATACATATGGATGTACCTATGTGAGCACTAAAACTTCTATTATAATTCAAATGTGTAATTCGACGCTACCACCCAACAAACATCGATCACCAAAAACTCAAACGTTTGAGAAAACATCTATTCTCAAGTTTTTCTCAAATGTTTTTTATATAACAGGATTATTTGTTGAACTATATTAATTAAAAAAGTATTAAGTAAAATTTAACTGCATAAATGCAAACTCACTTTTTAATAAAATGGGTATTTGTTTTGCAGGATTGGCATCTCTGAATAAATATTTCAATGAGAGCATGTGGATTCCATTTCGATCCACTCCGCTCAGTTTGAGAAACGTTTGAAAACTCTGCCGTTCTGAATTTGAAAATCAGGGAAAATCCCATATTAAAAATGAGCCTTTTAGGTTCAGAACGCTATCAACGGTTATTTCGCCTCAAATTGAAAACGAACGTTTGAGATTTGAGAAGATGGTTGGTTTTCAAATGCATCTCAAATTGAGATTAGCTAAAAATGTTTGTTGGGCAAGCACAAGTAGATTAGACTAAATAGGCATCTGGGTTGTTGAGCGTTCATTTTTTTGTTTTTAATTTGAAATATAAAAAGAAAATCTTCTCAATAATATGTGATATCTCTTGGAACACAATTATAAGATTTTCTCCACAAATATATGAATCCTATCTTCTTAAAGGAAAACTATAGAGATATCTTCTTACTTTTGTTCTATTTTATTAGGTGGTTTTCGCTCTTTGTAAACTAAAAATGAGAGACCTCTAGAATTTAATACAAAGATGTGTAACTTTCACAGTAATTTTTATTATTTGATCCAGTCTACTGTACACCCCTGACGCTCTCTCTGAAGATTGAGTTTAAGATGAATTTTCAAAACATCCAGGAAAAATTAATAGTTATTTGGAAAATATATAAATGGCCCACCTTTGTGAAGAGCTGCGTACGCCCTTGCATTCATACATACATATTAATGGATATGTAACCTAAAGTTCAATTTTCAATAACAAAGCTGCATAACTGCTTAGGAAAATTTTTGAACAGTTCATGAAAATAGATTGCAAAAGCCTTAGAGAGTCGAATAAACGTTTTTTTTTTGTTATTTAAAATCGAAAAAACATTTTACAACTTCCTAAGTGCGCTTATGGATCATCCCTAAAATAACACATTTACATATGTAAGTATGAATGTGTATGCCAAAATCTGTCTAAAATACATACTTAATTTACCACTGAAACTCTTAAGTTAAAATAAAATTTATCAAAATAAACCACAACCATTAAGTGCAATTGAATAAGAAATTTGTTTGGATGTCTAATATAAGAATTTAATAATAAATAAAAATTTAATTTAATGTTTTAATTATAGACATAGTACATAATACATATAATAGTTGAATATGAGATGAGTGGATACTTACATTCCATGCTGTATGTACATACATAGGAATACATACATACTTGACTAGGTATTTTCAAAACTATTATTTGGCGATCAAGAAAATGCTTCCAACATTTTAAAATATGCCACTTAGACTTTTATGTTACTATGTATGTATATATTTTTCATAGCTATGCTTAATGAACCCCATTTTTTTATTTTAAGTTTTTTTTTATTTTTGTAAATATCTATATTACATCTCAATTTATGAATAATATTTAGGGCCTCATTATGTATGGCGAACGATAGCTCAGACGAACGATTCGTCTGCTCACAAAATCGCATTTACTTTCATTTTAGCTTTTTATGTCAAAATATTTAAAAAAAAATCTATGGAGCGAACGAAAATGATTGATAATGCGATGGCTACGCTATATTGTGAGCAGACGAATCATTCGTCTGTGCTATCGTTCGCCTGAGCTATTATCGTCATACATAATGAGGCCTTTATACTAAATTTTTTATTCTATTTGTTAATTTTTGAACCAAACAGGTAAATATCGTTTGTCTACTATACAAAGAGAAAGCTCAAAAATTTATCACAATAACAATAAAAACGTAACGTGCGCCAGCAAACATTTTAACAAAATGATAGGCTTTTACTCCTTGTTTTCATCTAAAAAATCAGTTTAGATAGCTATTAACAAAATTTTCGATTGGAAAGTCACAATGAAAGTTGATAGTCAAAAGCATTCGGTGAAGGTATCGACAGAAAGAAAGATCCGAAACACTTAAGTCAGACGTTTGCTAACATGAAAATAAAAGGACGTATAAAGATGAGATCGCTGATCTGTTCAAAAATATATACATACATGCGGACATATAATGTTCTAGAAGTTTAAAGTTTTTATAGGACCTTCAACAGTATGTGCAAATTATAATTATTTTTAGTACATTAAATGAATTTTATGTAATGACGATATCAATCCCTTACCGCAATTTTTGTGCTACCAGCAAGAAGTCGACTTTAGAAGAGGAGGTTATTAAAATTATTTCAAGCTTTTTGCCCATTGTTGTAGTAAAAGGACAGCGCCTCTTATAGATGTTTATAAAACAGGGTTATACTGAACAAATGTTATTGACTGGATGAAATCGTTGTCCACAGCAGAGATAGAGAGCATTTTAGTATGGATACTTCACTAATTTGGCACTGTTGTCTAGAGCTGCTTACCACCAGATATCCGCTGCATAAAACCAACCACTCTTTTACGTACATTCGTTTTAGCGCTATCCTTTGGTTTTATGACGAGCTGCCCTTACCCAGATTTTAGTTGGGAACCACTACTATTGCACTTTACGGCCATATAAAGAAGCTCAAGTTCAGGTTCGGGGTTGTCTAGGAAGAGCCAATAATACTTAGTAAGTAGACTAAAGATTAGAAATGAACAATTGTTCTAAAAAAGCAGACCATACCCGATCAATGTAAGAAATACTAGACAAACTATATTTTCGCTGAAGTTTATGCTTTAACTTTGAAAGCTGTCAGAGGAATCACTTAAGCTTAACTTTTTAACATTTCTTACTTATTTGAGTTATAATAGCTATCTTAAGATATTACTTAAAAAATAAAAAAATTTATTTAGTTTCGTAAAACACCGAAATTGCAGTTAGGGCTCGATAGAAAAATTAATAATTTAATTTTCTTCAATTAGTATTATTTTTTTCTTAAAAATTATATAAAAATTTTGTGAATTTTTAAATATTTTTTTTATGAAAATATGTATGTATGTATGTTGTAACATATCGGATCCCTAACATAGACTTTAGAATTTTTAAAAAGAATAGTAATTACGCAATTTTTATTGTTATTGACTGCTAACTATACAATTACTAATTGTAAATACAGAAATTTAAAGCAAATAAAGATCATAAACAAAATGGTTAATTTTCAATCGAAATTCATCGCTTACCGTTCGTGACTAGTTTTGCTTATCTTAATCTTTTTTATATGTATGTACATTGAAATTGAGACTTGAATTTTGAACGTCATTAAATGTAGTTGTTTGGGATATTCTGCCGTCCTTAGCAAGAACGCAGTAAAATCATTTTAATGCCTTTTAGAAATTTTGGAACCATTATATTATTTTAATGTCTTACAATCCACTGATTATTAATCGGCCAGAATGCAATTTCAACGATAAAACAAGGTTCAAATTAGTGATACGTCTAGAATCTTTGCATTTTACCAAAACAAAAAATCAGTATAAAGGTATTACAGTGTAAAAAAACAGTATTAATGAAAATATACTGCTTTTATACTCTGAAAGGTAAGAATGCTGCTTGAATATATTGACTTACAAATCAATAAAACAGTAAACGAATTTTTATTTTTTTTGGATTTACGAAGCAGAAAGGCATTAAATCTTCAAAATATAAACATAAAAGAGTATTACATTAACTTTGTTTTACAATCCAAACAAGTCGTAAATAATATTTTATTGCTTTTTCGATTTACAAAGCAGAAAGGCAGTTCGCTGACCCTTTAAGGCCCGAAGGATAATTTTCGCCCATATTTAGAGGCAAATTGTTCTTCATGAAGCCTTTTAATATCTTAATATTCATTTATTTGAAGCATCATCGCGAATAACGTTCTGAGTTTCTTTTTTTCAAAACTGGTTTCATTGCATAACACATTTTGTATTGCTCTCTTGCATTGTTCAGATAACAAATTTTCTAAAATTTGACACACCAAAACTGTACAAATGCATTTAAAAATAGTAGGGTAATTTAAAGTGACATACATTATTTTGCATAGAAGCGTCGAAAGTGATTCGTAACGGTACTGCAAGATCATGAGAAAGGTGTAAAACTGATAATATGAAAGACATAAAAGAAAAAGTTAAGTAGACAGATGAGAGAAATGAATTTATAAAATATGACTTTAGCTTTTTTTTGCTCTCCTGACCCTTTCTGATTTTGTAACTTAGAACGTTATTCGCGTTGATCCTTCATTTAGTTCAAATACAGCCAAACTTCAACTTCAGTTTTCTCGATAATCAAATTTTATAACATGCTGCCTTTTTGCTAAGGACGGCAGTATTCATAGTTGCGCTAAAAGAGCTTCAATTCAAGTTTAAATTTCAAAATATTTCAGACCTTTTGTGCCGTCAAATAGTATTTTTTCGCATATTTAGGAACACCGATTGAGCCTACGGTACCATTTCAATACATATCTACATATGTACATATGTATGTATTTAAATATTTAATAAGTATCACAATAAGATTTATCATGTTTTCGAAATCATTGTTAGCCATTTACCTAGTTTATACGCACACGTAAAACGATTCAGTTCAATTCGTTTTGTTTCAAAGCACATTTATAAACGAACTTTCCAACCGATTTTATGTTCATATAAACTAGGCAATTGTTTATTTGACTTTTTTATGTACTATAACAAAACATTTCTTTTATTTATTTATAATTTAATCGTTTTTTAAACGTAGATCACAATACAATTACCTTAACTTCTCATTGTCTGCACATTCTCTGTACTAATGCATTCAAGTTGTTGCAATGTCATAACAATTGTATTTAATTTAATTTACCTATTTAATTTACTTATTGCACATTCAGTTTAAATATACAAATAAGCATACAAACATATAAAGCTTGAAGCTGGGAATCTACATAGACATGCTCATACATACGTGTATACTAAGTGCAGAGACATCTACACTTATGTACATATGTTTTTTGTACTTAGTACAAGTACTCCTTGGTATGTACATATGTATGCGCCAATCTATGTGTTTAAATCACATCTTATTTAAAATATTATGACTTGTATACTAAGCATCTCAACCGATTAGCCGTGGGCTAACTTTTAATTGTTTTAATTGGCATTTGCCAATGCTGATGGTTATTGAAAAGGCTTCTTTTTCGTAGCTGAAGTACGATCGTTATTAAAAAAACATTTTCTAACACATCTTAATGTTACACATTAATCCAATTTAGAATTGATATTTGCTAGAAAATAACTTTAACATTCTTTGACTTATTCTTTTAATTCTTCATAACAAATATTTGAGGGCCAACAAAGGAGGAAATCTGGTATAAAGAGTACATTCATTCGTTTGTATGTATTTACAGATGTAGGTACACATGTACATATGTATGCACGTAACAATGTGAATGCAGTTCTCGTCGTATTTCGAAAATGGATTTTAGTTATCTTGTTTAAATTTTTAATAACTGAGATCATTATACATATTAACCATTACAACTTTGTTAATATTTTAAATATTTTCTTTTATGTTGCCTTCTCCCAATTTAACGAACATACAATTTTTCTTTATATTCAATTTAATTCAAGTGCAGTCCCCTAATACCATCTCCATTTCATGGATGTACACCATCTAATGTTTCTTTCATATCACTTTGTGCTTCAAATATCACTAAATGTGTCTACTTCTACATTGGGTTACCTTTAAAGGATCCCTGTTTTTTCTTAATATACTAATAATAATGTGTATGTATGTGTCTGTACATAGTATATTCGTATATGACCAAACTATATCGACAACAGAGCGGAAGATCGACGTATATATCGACGTGCCATACGAAAACTAACACTTTCTCAGTTTTACAGAAAAATAACACTTTTAAAATCCTGTAAGAACACGAACACTTTCAATTTGTGTCTGACGAAAACTAACACTTTCATTTTGTGTCTGACGAGAACTAACACTTTTTGGGTAGTACATTTTCTTCAGACACAAAACGAAAGTGTTAGTTTTCGTCAGACACAAAATTTCTGGTGTTAGTTTTCGTATGGCACGTCGATATAATGATCTCCAAATCGGCATGCTCTATCTAAGAATTTGATTAAAAAACGCCGATGTAACCGTCAGCCGAGAATGATCTTTCTACCACTCGTAAAAATATAGATTGGCTGTTTTTTTATACATTTAATCACCATACTAATGGTTCAATACATATTCTTCTAACACGTAGGCATACATATCGCTATAGAGAATACATATGTATGTATGTATGTTTGTTTTTTAACATAAAATTACTTTAATCTATAGTAAAAATTGTAAAAGTAAATGAATGTAAATAAAAAAACGACTAAGTTCTCAAGATCATTTGGAAATTTATAAGACTTCTTTTTCTTGTTTAAAAGAATTCAATCACATAAGTGCTAATAAGAGTTTTTGTGTGCTGTTTGGAGAACTCCCTTCTTTTTATGCCCACCCCAATCTATATTCATATGTATACATGTATGAATGTATGTTTAACAAGCGGTTAACAAGGCTGTTCACAAATTAGATAAGAACAATTTCCCTGCTTTAGTGCCAAGTCCACACATTTTGGTTTCCTACATGTGGAGTAGTTATGGTTATGTAACTTGTGAATAGCCTCTAACCCATACCTAAACACATATGGACAACATATTACTTCAATCTTCCTCATCAACTATTATAAATACGAGTACCACTAAATACTCTGCACTTTCGTTACATAATGGATTCTCGAATGCGTTGGAATGTGTTCTATGTAATACGCAAACAAGTGTTGATCAGCAGCATCAGAACCATGCTGTTGAACGTGTGTTGATAGCGCTTATGCCTTTTATAATAAATATTATAGTAAACTATTGTTATTATTAATTGTTGCTGCCCCATTTCGATTTGTTTTTCAATATTTCTCCATTTATGTAATTGGTTGTTACAAAGTATCGGTGGTCATTGTATATAGTATTTCGGTTGATTATATCATCGATGTTGATGTGTGCGCATGTGCAATACAAGATTGTGTTTGTGTTTTGATTTTTTGTGGCAAATTGGGCATTCAAATTTTGGTTCAACTCCACATTCGAAACGCATATGACGATTAAGGCTATGTGGTCGGGCATAAGAATTACCACAACGTTCACATGAGTACGCACCGCCGAAAGAACCGCCTGAGCCCGTTGATATTGGTGTAATATGACCACTACCAGCGGTGCTTCCACTATTACCGATTGGCCCAGGGCCTGTGGTTATTGTTTCATCAATACAACTACTGCCCCCACCTGGAACGAGTGCTGAATTGGCTGCCGCGGCTGCTGCCGCTGCGGAGGTAGACGGTCCTGAGGTAGCAATAGAACTGGAGCTTGTCTGTATCGGCGGCATAGTATTTCCACTTAATGGCGATGTAGCCCTATTTGTGGGTCCGACTCCCCCTCCAACTCCAGATGGAGGCACCACTGAAGACGTACTAGTGCTATAACGTCGGGTTGGCGTGATTGAGCTCGAAGGGGTTGTTATCTGTGTTGATAGCTGGGTATGAGGTGGCGCATGTGGATGGGAAAAGTTAATCAAAGACGATAAGTGGGTTGGTGGAGTGGCCGCTATCGTTTGTAATGTAGCTTGTTGCATTCCGGCAGGATTTGTTACAGTGCCGCCACTAATTACGGCAGCTGCAGCTTGTTGCAATGCCATGGACACTAAGTTCATACGAAATGAACTCAAACGCAGATCACATGGCTGGTCGTCATCTGTGCCTCCAACTGGTAAAGTAACACTGTTATCACCAGTAATTCCAACTGGCAAACTTCCTGGTTGGGTCGCTATTCCAAGACTAGACATACCAACCAAATCACCTTCCGCTTCGTCGAGAGATGTTGTACGCTCGTACTTTATGAGAGGCGTAGAAACAGGACTACTTGGCGGACTTGACTTCAAACGTAGACTCGTATCATGAAGTTTAGAGCTATCGCCTGTTAGTTTGCGCATCACAATTGTTTTATCTGGCATCCAAAGAATGATGGATCGAACCATGATCAAGGAAAGAGAAGCCAAGTCACAATTAAGAAATAGAAGTAATAAAAAAGAAAGAAAATTAGTATGTATGTAGTTAAATATCATTTAAAATAAAAAAATTTCATTTTTAATTTATTAAATCCCTATTCTCAAAAATAAACAAGTCAGTTAGAAAATTCTTATTTTGGAAATTTAATAAGGCAATTAAAATGTAAATGAATCACTAACTGCATTTTTTCTATTATTGAAAAAAAAAAATCAATCTCGCCCGAGCTTTGCACATTCTATGTCGACGGCTGAGTAGAAGATCGTGTTATTTCAAAACATTTGGAAAACGCCCTATCTCAAAATTGGGCTCAAGAACGAGTTTCAAAAACGTCATAAATAAAACAATTCAATACATTTCTAATTGAGACAAGGGATTTTTATCAAATTTTGAAATAGGACAAGTTTTGGGATAGGACTTTTTTAAAAGTATTTTGAAATATAGTGATCTTCCACAGCAGTCTATGTATTAATAAATAATCTATGTATTAATAAATATACATAAATAGTAAGTACATACATACAGAAATAGTGACGAATGAAGTGTTTGATTGTGTTGTTGACAAGGGTTTCGTGATACTCTGAAAAGACGTGAACGCTTTGGCAATGTGATGATGGTGATGGACATCTTTTGAATTTTGATACTTGCTTTTATAAAAGTTGTTTCCAAATCAGATGATGAAAATGTTTGGAATGAGTGCGACCGCATGTTTATAAAACATATGCACATTCTTTACATATACTGTATATGTATAAGTAAACGAGAATATTGCGTGTGTTTTGTAGTTCTGTGTAAATTTATAAATTAATATTACAGGAAACCAATTTTTGTATTACAAAGTACACGAAGCAGATATAAGGTATGTAAATACATAAACTATAATATGAACATAAATATTAAGGTGGAGTGAAATCATATGGATTTTTTGTTTTGTTTTTGTTTTGAACGTACTAGCAATGAAAAGTCGCTTTTATACAAGTTAATGAACCCCACAAAAATTTATGGCGATAGGATGACGTTTTGATGTGCCCCAGCCTAACAAAGTTGAAAGCAATAAGCACGATCTGGTACAAATATGAAATTTCGCAAATTATAAAATCAAAAAACGAAGTGTGAAGATTTATAGCCACAGTTGAGCTGAGAGTTACTGTGAATTTTTGGAAACAACAACAAAGTTGTTAAAGGTGGCAGTTCATATAAAGGGGCTTGACCCCATTTTACCCCCTTACTTTTTATATATAAATTGTATATCAAATTAAAGAGATTCAAAATACCTATCGAATGGTATAAAAAATATTCGAAATCGGTGCAGTAGTTTTTGAGTAATTGCAATTTAAAAAATGCATAATGTGAACATTAACCTTTGATAACTTTGTTTGTTGTTGTTTCCAAAAAAATTCGCAGTAATACCCAGCTCAACCAAGGCTATAAATCCTCATACTTCATTTTTTGATTTTATAATTTTAGAAAATTCATATTTATACCGGATCATGCTATTTTTTTCAACTTTGTGGTGCTGGGGGCACCTCTAAACATACACTGCTCCTGAACGAAGTATAGGTTGACCTAAATTTTCAGTTTTGAGTTCAGTTGTTTATTTCCAATTAATCCTTTAGGTGCAATGTGTCGTATACGTGAAAAAAATTAAAAAATGTCCTTATTTTCCAAAAAGGAGCAGCTAGGATTTCAACAAAAAGTGATTCATCATCAGGAAACCATCCCAGACGATGTGACATTTCCAGTTTTTGGTGTCAGTTTAGGTCAACCTATTCTTCGTTCAGGAGCAGTGTGAACATGCAAGAGGTTAATAGAATTTTACACGCTTATTTCTGGCCTAGAAAGGTACCGTTATCGAAGGGCGAAGAAAATGAAATTCCCAAAAAAAATTTTCACTCCACCTTAATAAATATATGTATATGTATGTTGAATACTAAGATGGTGTAATAGCTAAAATTTTAATGCTCCGTATTTTAAACTGGCGTACACTGGGTATTTTTTCTGATCAGAACGTAGTATGCATATAAATTAGAGATTTAACCATGATCCAATAATCAGGTCGAAGTATTAGACTAGCTGATTTCTACTTTTTTTTTCAAAATTTGGTAGTATCCCCATTTTCCAGTGTGATTTTGACATTCATCTCACGAATTACAAATACAAAATATGTACATGAAAATGAGACATAATTCGCAAAACGAGAAAACCATAGTTCTTTAGCGAATTCTAATGACATTCTCTGATGGGATTCTAATGCGTTTTCCTAGTTATCTAATAGGTATGATACATTAGCCCAAATCTGGAATTAACTCCGTTTCTGGGAATTAACTTTAGCATAATCTTCATTATAAATTCCCAAAATTAAGTCTTCTTTGAGCAGATTTAAGAGTATCCATAGCATAACCTTTCGACTTCTAACGTAGTACTAGGAGAACTACCCTAGTTATCTAACGTGAAGACGAACATTTCTCCAACTTTAGAGACTGTGTTTGTTGGGTTTATGCCAAAGGGCCAAAGTGGCAAGTTTAAACTATACTCGAATTTAACTGTAGTTTAAACTCTCACTGGAAAACTCCGACTTATAGGCTGCTACATTAGCGCTAATTCCGAATTAACTCCGCTTTTGGGAGTTAACTTCGGCATAATCTTCATTATAAACTCCCAAAAATGAAGAAGATTTGAGCAGATATCACAACGACTTGACCGCCACTGTCACCGATAAATAAACAAAAATAGCAAGGACAACTACCAAAATTACGACTTTACCGCTACTGGACACTAGAGTCACCAAAAAATAAACAATCCACAGCGGCATCTAGTTTTAAATAGCAAGCAATACAACCAACGCACTAGTTGGCGCCGATTTTTAATCTTCAATTTTGTGTGTGTCAGGGTAAAATTTGGATCTGTTTAAGAAAATTTATTGGAGATAATCTTCGTGTGTGTATCCATAGCATTACTCTATGTATACGCAATTAAGACTAAACTAATATTGAAATAAATACGCATGCATTTTAAGTACATTCTGCTTTTATCATGTTTAAACTAATTAATTTCAATTTATTATATTTTATATTATAAACCGTACAATATATAAATATATACGAACACATATGTAAATAAAAATAAGGAAGTATATCGACTGCTAAGTGGAAACACAGTGCTCCTGAACGAAGAATAGGTTGGCCTAAACTGATACCAAAAACTGAAAATGTCACACCGTCCGGGATGCTGCCCTGGTCAGGAATTACTTTGTTTAGAAAGCCTAGCTGAACCTTTTTGGAAAATATGCACACATTGCACCTAAAGGGTTAATTGGAAAGAAACAAGTCTACCAAAAACTAAAAATGCCAATTGGTGGATAATGTCATCCAGTTGAAAATATCGTTTGACTTGGGATCTTAGCTACCATCCTTTAGAAAATATGTACATTTTTTGCATCTTTAGTGCAGTTTCATAATTTTTTTTACATATGTAATGTTAAAGATGGTGTATGTATCTAATTTCTACATATTCATTTTTCTGAATGTACTAAGACCCGGTAGGAAAATTATTTAAACATACACCATCACCGCAAAGCCCGTGTTGCTCAGATCTTTCATCGGTGCTGGGATTTGAAGTACTTCGAATATACCTCAACCTGGAAGGTACATAAAAAGATTTAGTTTCCATAGCAACCAAGAAAATCGCGTGTTTAGTTCTACTTTTTGAACAAATGCCGTATTTCAGCTGCGATTTTCTTGGTTGCTATGGAAGCTAAATCTTTTAATATACTTTCCAGCTTGAAGTCTATTCGAAGTACTTTAAATCCCAACACCGATTAAAGATCTGAGTAACACGGGCTTTGCGGGGATGATTTATGTTTAAATAATTTTCCTACCGGGTTTTAGTATATAAAATGATATATATACAAAGTTATGTATACATTCAGAAAAATAAATATGTAGAAATATACATAGATACATATATACTCTTTAACATTATGTGAAAAAATTATATAAATTCGAGATAATGCATTACAACCTGTAATGAAACTGCACTAGAGTAGTAATATGTGAAGAAAAATGTAAAAATGAGCATATTTTCTAAAGGATTGTAGCTAAGATCTCAACTCAAACGGTATTTTCATCTGGATGACATTATGAACCAATAGGCATTTTTAGTTTTTGGCTGACTTGTTTCTTTCCAATTAACCCTTTAGGTGTAATGTGTTATATGCTATAAAAATGCAAAAAAAGTTCAAAATGAATCGTAATTAGGCAGCATCCCGGACGATGTGGCATTTTCAGTTTTTGGTGTCAGTTTAAGCCGACCTATTCTTCGTTCAGGAGCACTGTGGAAAGTCACCGTATTTCAAAATATTTCTTAAAAACTCCATATCTCAGAATTCGTTTGACAAAAGCTCTATTTAAGAATTTTTGTCAATATCGCCCTATTTCAAAATTTGGTTCAAGAACGCCCTATATCAGGTAGAGGTCGTTTTTTCGAGATAGACAGTTTTTGAAGAAAATCTGAGCTATGGGCGTTTTTGAAACAAATTCTGAAATAGGGAGTTATTGAATAAAAAAAACTGAGGTGCATATCTCCCGTGACACAACAAAAGCAAGCAAGTGGCTATCCCGTGAAAAATGCAAAACAAATCAAGTAATTGGGAAAATAACTGATGCTTACTTGGTTTTGCATTTGTCACGGGAGAGCTACTTATTTGATTTTGTTGTTTCTAGGGAGATATCTAGTCTGTTTTTGAAAAATATTTTTATGTAGGGCGTTCTCCACTCAGCTGTCGATATGGTCATAATATCAAATCTACGAGTATTTGAAAAAAAAAATGGAAAGTAAAATATTCTAAGCAGATATCGCACACCTACATCTAAAGGGAGCTAACTAAAAAATATGATATAGCAATACCCACTCTGGAAGAGGCGAGTTCTCTGAACAACAACAACATTCGGTTTTTTTTAGTTTATCGCTGTTTAGATGTATGTGTGTGATCTGTAAAACTACATAGAGCTGTACTGCAAAAGCTATAATGAATACAAAAGTGAGAATGGATATCTAGGACCAGTTTATCAGCTAAAGTTTGCCCTACAGTTAAAAAAAATTAGTGTTTAAACTGGCATTTAGGCCGCTTCCATACAACTGAGCAAAACTTTATTTAAACGGCCAAAGTGAAAGGTTAACTTTAGCTAAAATTTAAACTCGCTTTGGAAAACTGGGCCTCGGTAAAGTACTTTACATTATATACATATGTATTACACTGGGCCAAAAAAAAATTCTCTAAATATGTTCAGGTAAATGATGTTTTACAACAATGGTTTGTCGTTTTTAAACCAAATATGAGGTAAAGTCTGTAACATCTAAACTAGCGATGATAGACCCCTAGACTTTAATTAAAAAATCTGAAAAAATTACAGTAATTTTTTCACCTTTTTTAAAAAGAAAATCAATAATATTTTTGAAAAAAACGAAATTTTTTTCTTGACCCAGTCTAATATGTATGCATACATACATAAATACTATTAATGTAGATAAAAACCAAAATATAAAACACACGATGTTTTAGCCGCTATAGGAAAACTTTTTCGATAATTTTTTGGTACAAGCTAAAAATCCTACAAAACTGTGTTGTCCTTTCGTTTTCTCTTTTTTTGACATCTTGGCGTATGTAGAAATGGACTTTTACGTAACGGCTGATGTAATCAAACCAAGGCCCTTCGAAATCAGATGAAGTACCTAAAAGAAAAAAAAGTTAGTGAAAGTTCTAAACAAAATTTTGTTTAAGAAAATGTATGAGCTGATAGTTTTATTTGGAGTTGAAAGAGTAGTAATTGTAATGAATTGGAAATGAATGAGTTATGATACCGTTGCAAGAAGATAGACTCATTGGAAATCCACTAAAATCGACAACAACCAATAAAATTGCAACTTTTATTTTATCCGTCTTAAATTTCTTCAAGTGCGTTTTATTAGTAATTAATTCTGGGGTGTACATAGTTAAACGTATTAGATTTTTTCCATACAAGCAACTTAATAATATATGCATGTTTATTAAAAAAAAATCAATATATTAAGTGACTTCAGTGGCAATGGCAATAAATTGAAAAATTTTTCGCTTTAAATTAATTAACACACAGGCAGTTTCTGCAATTCACTTCCGAGTCAAATTTTGTGAACATTTTTATATTTCTATGATATATTTTGATATTACTATGCCAGGCAAATTCATTCATATGGTAATGGCAAGTGAACAGCTGACTTCTTCTTCTTCTCGTTTTTAACTCGCCCGTATACTGTAGAATTTTAGAAAATGCAAGAAATAAATAAACAATCGATTCAAATCCTTTTTCACTTTGATGTTCTACGTTACAAAAGGTTGAAGCGAATCAAGGCGAATATTGCCGAATTCGCCCTGCTATTACCATATATGGATTTGCCTTGTTACTATGTAATTCGACAAAATTCTCACAAATTTTATTCGGAAGTGAATTGCCAGAACCTGCCTGACAACTCATTGCCACATCATAAGGTATACATACATATCTAGTGTACATATACATATAAATATCAGAGTTTTTGTATTATGAGTTATTTCATTTACAAAGAGTTAATTATGTATTAGTTTTTTTACAGCATTGAAAATGTATTATCAGTATAGCCAGAGATTTTTCATTAGCATGCACGCAAATAAGTTTTGAATGGCTACATATTTACGGTCTTATACCTATTATATGTATATGACGTGTGTAAGAAAAAAAATAGTTATACAAACACTTTCATTCCATTTTCTTTGCTCTAAAAGAAAAATAAAACGTAATTTTTGGAAAATTAATACATATAATAAATTGTTAATTAGCTTATTTAACCAAAGTTAATAAATTGCAATACAAATTCCATATGATATAATACAATAAGTATGTATGTTTGTGTGTATGTATAGTTAAGTATATCTATGTTGTATAATTAAATTTTCTAAAAGACGTATCATCATTTGACTAGAAAAGGTTTCTTTAATGACTTTTGCTGTTGCACTTCAATGTTATTATACGCATGCGTACACTTATGTATGTACATATGTATGTATAAGCTGAAAAATTAATATTTTTTGCATGAATGAAGTTTTAGCATGAGAGCTAATTTACATTTACAGTATGTGCATGCGTATATAGCATATTCTAACAAATGAACATTTTATCAACATATTTCATATGTACATATGTATGTTCACGTTTGACTAGCAGCGATTAAATTAAGTATTTTGTAAATAATATTTTTAAGTATCTAACAAATAAATTATAAATAATACTAATAGATAAAACAGTAAAAATACATTTATGTATGTTCGAACTTCGCAAATGACACCAGAAACTAATGTTCGTTCACCATCAATTCGGAACGATCTTATTAAATTGCATCATTCTGCAGTCAATTGAGTGTTATCGAAGTTTATTCATTTTGTTGAAATACTAAAGTGTAAGTGCTTGTTTCATTCCTTTGTTCTTCTTCAATGCGATCCCGACATTTCGTATTCAAATGACGTTTTAGATTGCTGTGCACATTTGTTGCGTATCCGCAGAGTTTGCTGCAAAAATAGCGTGGCGGTTGTCCGCATTCGTTTTTAAGATGACATTTAAGACTGTTTTTCCATTTGTAATTGCGGTTACAATTGCGACATACCCACGGCTTCTCGATATCGGCGTTGTATATCATATCTTCAGAGTGTTCAAGTGATTCCTTTCTCATGCGTTGATTTTGTACAAGTATGCGATATTTTTTATCATCAGATACGGATGATTTGAAATCGGAATTTTTTGCGGTACTCTCTGCACTCGAATTCAGTGGAATGTTTTGGTCTGTAGCTAGATTGATTTCACTACTTCCGATGGCATTCTCTGTACAGTTTTGATTATCGATACAATTTTTGTTATCTACATTTGATGATGATGATGATGGTGGTGGTGCTGCTGTTGTCGTTGTTGTTGTAACTGAGGTGATTGTTGCAGGAATAGAAGCCAATTTGAAATGCAAAATTTGCTGAGTCGGTTGCAATTGTAAATGTTGTAGGTGTTTTTGTTGTTCCAAAAGTAATTGTTGTTGCTGTTTGGTAGGTAAATTTGACTCCTTTTTTTCAGCTAATTGTCGTCTTCTGATTGTGGCTGTTGGTTGTTGATTTTGAACTTTATAAACTACATTACAACCAGATGATTGAATTGTTGTTGCTGTTGTTACAGGTGTAACAATAGATTGCGTAGTCGAGATTAAGGTAGCATTTGAAAGCGATGTTTGCATTTGATCAGATGAACTGGCGGCAGCTTGCTTTGTTGTTGCTGCTGCCGTCGTTAATAAATCGTCGTCATCTTCAGTGTTTGTTGTGTCGTTCTCACCTGACAGAATATCTTCGAATTCTTCTTCATTTTCAATTTTGACCGTGTCAAATGCCCATGACATTGGACTCGATAACTTTAAATCGTAATTAAAATCGAGTTCTTTTACATTGGATCTAGGCTGATGGTCTCTTCTACCATTACTATTACCAGTACTATCAATATCGTCATCGTCATCGCCTTCCTCTTCCATTTCTTCATCTTCATCTTGATTGGATGATGATAAATTTTCAATTTTAACAAGCACTTCAGTCATACTTTCATCTACCGATTCGAGTTCTACGCCTGCAGCGACTAAATCAGCTGCCGATATCACACCCATATTGCCATTATTTAATAAATTAATATCTCGATCATCACCTCCCAAAACGGGTGCAGCAACACATGTTATTGTTGTACGACCAATACTACCGATACGCATCAATGTCGGTTGTTTGGGTGTTGTTGCTGCTGTTGTTGTGGATATATTTGATGTTACAACATTGCCAGTCGAACATAACGACAATACGGTCGATACCGGTAATGGCAGATTCGTATTGATATCACCATCGCGTCGTATACCGGCATTTGTTACTGTGTTAGTGGCCGTATTAATAGTTGTGGTTAGTGATTTATCTGATGGTTAGTTTTAATGAAAATTTTAATTTATGGATGGTGTTTTGGATATTGAATTGGAATTCAAAAGGCCGCGTGAAAAAAGAAGGGAGAAATAAGTTTAGTTAGTACGAATGAAATATTATTTAAAGCGAGTTATGCTATATTTATAGATGCTTATAGAGTAGATATAAGGGTAGTATGGACTACATTAAAGCGATCACTTCGACCAACAAAAAAGATCAGATCGAAAAAGAAATTATGAAGATCGTTGGAGTAACAAACGAAATAAAACTGCAAAGAGAATAAAAAATTAATGATAAAAACAAATATAAAAATAAAAATATAAAATCAATAAATACGCATGTGTATTCTTATAGCAAATTGTACGTACCTATGTATGTATGTATGTACATATGTATATTTATGGAAAGTAAAAGGTTTTTTCCATAAGTCCGGTTTTACATTTGTCAAGTATTGTTTTCAACTCTGCTCGCGTTCTTTTTTTTTGTGTTTTCTATGCGTGGCTACACTTGTCAATTTTTCTTGAAAGCAATTATGAGCGTACAAGGAGGAGTGAAAGAGATAGCAAGAAAAACTTGAAACGAGTTGACGGTACGCTTTCAAGTGTACTCTGCACCTCCTTCGCCTATGTCGCGGCAGAATTGAATTGAAGACTTGAATATGGTAAAAGGGGTGTAGCATTACAATAAGTTTCTATTGCAATTTTGGCGTAACCGTTTTTTGACCAATATCGGTAGTTCTGGTCATTTAAACCACCTCACGAAAGATCACAACGGTAATAAGTACCTTTTCAAAAATATGGCAATTATCTGTTATCAAATCTAAACTCATTAAAATAGGCAAAACCATGGATAAAGGGTCGCAATTTTTTAAGTAACCGGTGGTTTGCTTGTCTTTTACATGACCTGGTCCGATTTGAATATACCACAAAAATGCATTCTGACTCAATTTAACAAAGAATGTTTTGGTACTTATATAATTTCTTTATTTCAGGCATTATGTTGTCATGCTCACTAATCGTCAGAAACAGGGATGTGTTAAAATCCAAGATATTTTGGAAGCAAATCGAGTCCTAGTTTTCCAGTACTTTTAATCTTAAACCTTAATAGTTTGCCAATTAGATCCCGGCTATCGATAATCAGGGTATTTCCCTCACCTAACATGGATGTTATGGTTGCGGAGCACTCAAAATTGTGAATGCACTTCTTGGTCTGGTCCAATCTCGGTCTGTTCTGTATTCGAAGTTCGAACCCTCGGTTAGTAGCGCGTTTTCTAATCATATACTGAATGCCCCAATTGGCATTATGTGTATAAGATCTCTGCTTCAGAACTTCTTTAATAATGGATACGTATTGGCGGCCGCCGTGGTGTAGCGGTTAAGTGTTCGGCCTTCTACACCAAGTCGTGGCGGTTCGATGTCCGGCAAAAGTAACATCAAAAATTATTTAGAAAAAACGATTTTTCTAAACGGGGTCGCCCCTCGGCAGTAGTTTGGCAAACTCTCCGGGTGTATTTCTGCCATGAGAAGGTTCTCAGCAAAAAATTCATTTGCTTTGCAAGTTCCGTTCGGAGTCGGCAAAAAACTGTTGTTGTTGTTGTTGTTGTAGCGAGGTGTAGCCCTGCCTAAAAGTCAGACAGGGTCACCCTGAGTGTATTGCTCTTGGCCGGGTCGATATAAGAAAACGGCCCGGGTCGTTTCGGCACGATGGGTACAGCACAAGTACTGGTACCGTTCTCGTAGAACCGGCAATACAAGAAACTAGCCGTGTAGGCTATGTAGGTCATTTAGCGTTACCCAGGGTGCACCAGCTGGGAGGCGACCTACTTTTACACCCCTGCAAAAAACTGTAGGTCCCGCCAACTTGTAAAAAATCTCGTTAGAGGTTATGATAACCTGTTGGTATATCGCCGCCATTAGTTTTTTTTGTTTTTTTTTATTATGAACGACGGGCAAGGTAATTATGTACGCATACATACATGCATACATACATATATACGTATTGTAAGTAGAAAGCAAGTTTGGTCAAACATAGTACACATAGGTATCAATAATTAATAGGTACACAAACTGGCAACACATAACTGCTGTAGCATGAATGTACATAAAACTGGCATTTATTTATTTTATTAAATTTAGCAATGGCTACACACTTATGGTTGGTTTTTATTAGGTCAAAATATGACATCAAACCAATGAAAACGAGTGTCATATTGTGTCAGTTTCGTTTGTGGTCAGTTTTGACAACACGTTGTCATATCAAATGATACATGTGAAAACGTTCGAATTTCAGTTTGCCAGCGGAATTTTCAACGTTTGACACACAAAATAAATTTGCCAACATGTCGGCAAATGTGTGCAATATGACGTGCACACGGCTGATTTTACTGTCACAAGTTTTAAAGACATAATCAAGGCAAATTCATTCATATGGTAATGGCAAGTGAACAGCTGACGTCCTCTTCTCCTCGTTTTTAGCTCGGCGTGTACTGTAGAATGTCAGAAAATGAAAGAAATAAAGAGACAATCGATGGTTATCGATTCAAATTTTTTTCACTTTAACATCCTACGGTACAAAAAACTTGAAGCGAATCGAGGCGAATATTGCCGAATTCGCCCTGCTATTACCATATATGAATTTTCCTTGTACATAATGAAAACACGTTTGACAAAAAAACGACATGGTGGCAGTTGAGTCAGTTTTTGATGTCAGTCATTTTGACCTAATGAAAACCAGCCATTACTTTGATTCCAGTTTGACGACACAAAAATTTTACAATAATTAAAATTGAGAACGTGATGTTAAATCATGATGTAAATATGAGTTGCTTTATATTCACATCACATTCTTAATAGGCAAAATTACAAAACTGTTGGGACTGTCATTCATGTCTAGCAGGGGGATTTCTATTTAGTATTGCGATGTTTTGAAATCCAATAGTTCTTTATCAAATAAGTGCCAGTTAAGTATTTGCCATAAAAATATAATATATTGTATGTAGAGTACAGAGGCCTGCAGGGTAATTAAAAAGAAACTGGTTACTAAACGACGGTAACCAATGGGAAGATACCTATCTCCAAAAGTTACTTTTAGTATCTCGATACCAAAGATTCTTTTGTATCGAGTTACTTTTGTTGCCCAGATACCAAAAGTACTTTTCTATCCACTAACTTTTGTTTCGAGTTACTTTACGGTTACTAACTGCAGTTTCTTTAGAACTGGAAACGTATCTAACATGATAAGTAACTGCCATTGTGAAGAGTTTAGGGATGGGTATTATCACACAAATTTTGAAGTTGTGGTTCGGTACTACTTTCAGATCGGGATCATTTCTGAATCAAATACATGTTTATCGGGACTCTTTGTTATTATTTGGAATATTTTAAGTTAACAGTTTGCAGCTTCTATTAATAAATATATTAGGGTGGAGCGAAATTCTTTTTTTATCAGACTGAAATCTACACTGAAATAAAAAGTTTTAAAGTGCACATTGAAAGTAACATATCAAAACCACAAAAACATGTAATTTTTGAAAAATATCAATTAATGATATAAGTCCACTTTCAAATTTACAGTAATTCATGTCAATATGATAGTATCCACTTTCAAATTTACAGTGATTCATGTCAATATGATAGTATATTCGAAGAATGATAGGGGGTCACTTTCAAAATTGATATTACCCACTGTTGGACGAAAAATGACAGGGTTTACTGTTAATTTGACGGCCGTTTCTTGTATATTTTTTTTTCAGTGTAATAGTGAAAATCTGGTGCCTTTAGGCTTAAATTAAGTCCTGCAAAATATTATTCAATTCGGTTTAGAGGAACTGCCTCCGCAGTGGCATTTTTTGCGAATCCATATAGGTAGGCCAGTGTTCGGACTTCTACCACTTTAGTGGGACATCTACCACTTTTTTGTGTCTACCACTTCACAAACTTTGTTTTGTACCATTTACGACAGTGCTGACAAAAGACGATTAGTGGCCCCAGTACCGGCGATTCAATATCCCTCATCTTTGTCTGATATTAAAACAACCATTACAACTTTGTCTACCTTTACTGAAAAATGTTGTTGACCCCTTTTTCTTCAAAATTGTATGCATTTTCCTATTAATTGCATGAAAATATGTGTCATTTTTACACCCAGTCTTTCATATCTCCCCACAGAAATTAAATGTTTAATTTTCGGATTATTGATACAGGGGTTAAATGCGTCTTTAGGCACCAAACTTGACAAATTTTGATGAGAATTAGGCAGTGAACCGTCTTGAAAAATGGTACCTTTTGTGAAAATCTACCAATTTTTGTTTAAATCTACCACCATGCAAATACTACCCCCAAATAAAACATTCAAGTCCGAACACTGATGTAGGCGCCATATTGAGCCTTTCCGCAAAAACAACGTGAACACGATTTTCGATTCGTCATTTTTATAGGAATCGACAGTTAATCTTTAGTGTCCTTAGTTTTAATGCCATACTATAATCCTTTTGAGAATTTATGGCTGAAGCAGTTCAAGCTTAAGCGCAAAATTTCATACATTTCATAGTTTCTTCAAATTATGAAAATCGGTAAAAACGGTTATGGATCGATATTTAAAGATTCCAGTTAGATACATATCGAGTTCGTATCTAAAGTAAATGCAGTTAGTAACCGTAAAGTAACGAGATACTAAAGTAACTCGATACAAAAGTATCTCGATTCAAAAGTAGCTCGATACAAAAGTATCTTTGGTATGTTGAAAACAAAAGTCACTCGATACAAAGGTATCTTTTTTATCAGGATAACATTGAAAATAGTTACTTAGTTATATATCTATCGGTTATCTTTACCCATGCAGGCGTCTAGTCCAGTATCTAACCAATGAATTGCGACTGAAATAAGGGAAAAACATTAATTGAAAAGTAAAATCAAAATAATGCACAACTTTAAAGAAGTTTAACATTTCTAACCAGGGTTTACAGTAATATTGTGAATGTTATTTTTATAACGGAATTCTACGAAAAATAAAAGATTAATGCCGTTTTTTTGAAAAAAATTATATTTTGAGCTACATCTGCTTACTATAACACGGGCGATATCAAATAATTGAAATATGTAATAAATAATAATAATATCATATGTAGCTAAAAATTATTTTTAATTTCAAAATAAGTGTTAAGAAATTTTTGTTTGTAATTCATTGGCCAGGTACAGTTATTATTACGGTGAATCAAACTCAAAAAATTTTCGATTTCGATAGTAACAGTGCCGATTTTGTTTTGTATGGAAATTGCACCTTAACACATAAATTTGTTTAGAGATCAGTGTAAATTAGTAAAAATACCTGAATTCGGGTCTGTGGTTTTACGTAGAACGGACTGATCGGCGAGCATAAGCCAGTCTCGCACTCGTATACGAGATTCGCATTGTGATTGAGTTTGTGCTTCAGCACTGTTGACGTTAGGAGCCGCTATTGAAGATGTGTTTGGCTGACATGTTGCACCTTTTGAAGTTCTATTTAACACCCCATCTGGAAATATAATAAATACTAATAGAATTAGATGGGGAATAGCGTCTAAGCATATGTATATGAAGAGGAATATATCGAAAACTATAGTATGTATATAGTATGTGTGTGTCACAGAAGCAAATATTTTATGTAAATTCATTTTGTAATTATTTGAACAAACAATGTGACTAACAAATTAAGATAAAACAAGTCAAGATTTGTACTTACTTTCAAACTACAACAAATTATGCAAATCTATGATAAAAATGCTGCAAAATGAACGAAAAATATAGACAATAATATGATACATAAAAATTATTAAAAAATAATTAAAAAACGAAAAGTAATTATAATCATTAAAAAAACGCAAACTTGTTGAATCTTGGTTTTTTATGAAATATAGTATTTATTTGCATTTAGAATGGTTGTTGTAAAGGCTTTTTTATACAATAAATTTTATACTAAAAGGTAAACAACAAAACAAACTAGAATTCAGTGCTAATTTCACTTTTTATTTATCGTCTATTTAAAAGGGGGCATGATGCATTCAAATGTAATACATAAACCAGACGATTGCTATCCATGTCGTCCATACAATGTTCGTTTCACTGAATTTTAATTTGTTTTGTAAATTGTATAACATTATGAGTATTTTGTCATATTTATTCATTTATTGTTTTGCCTAAAGCCTATTTGTTTTCCTATTTTAACTAAATATATTGATTTTGTCTTTTTTTTTTTTTTTTTTTTGTAATTACGGAAAATTTGCTTGGCAAAACCCAAATATGAATACATATATTATATATATATAATTAAAACGAGACGGAAGTAATAAGCAAATTTCAAAGGAAATTTTGTTTTGTCAAAATAAATGATAGTTAGAAATTTTAAAAATTTGTTATTAATTATGCATATGTTTTGACAAGTTATTGTTGCGTTAATTTTTAACTTTTTAATCTTTTCATTCACAACAATCCCAACACCAATTTATCTTAAAGAGCCAATCACTATTTAATTCCAATAAAATATTCACACATTTTTGCAATAAATTCCACGATCGTTTCTAACGAATTAGCGTGTCTTTTTGATAATTCGCTGAGTTCGAAATGTTTATTTTGTTCTTGCAATTTTATAAATACATATGTAGGTACATTTCCTCAAGCATTTATACTAAAATTTGGATTTTTTTTTTTTAATTTATTATAACAAGTATTTTTCAATTTAGTTTAGAGCGAGCCTTGGTCTCGCTAAATTAAATATCTATAAACAAAATTTTATTTCAAAATCTTAACTTACATAATTTTAAAAATGTATCATGCATGAAAATTTTTTGAGGTATTTGAAAAAGTTTTGTCTTTTTTATATTTCGTCGGCTTAGGTCGCAAAGGTGCTAAGTGCCATTTTAAAAATTTTACAGGAGTGACAAAAAAAAAAAAACAATATAAAAATATAAATTTAAATTAGGAGTTTCAGTTTTTTACGTTATGTTACCCAATTTTAGAGTATAATAAGTGGACGCTCATAAAAAAATAAAAATTTATAATTTTCGCTTAAAAGCACTTTTGTGACATAGCACCTTTTCGGCAGCTACTTTTTATTTTTTTCACTGGACTTAGCACCTTTTCCAAAAACAAAAAAATATATGAGTGAACCAAAGCAATTTTCTGAGTATGAGGGTCTTAGAGGTTCTTCCGTAGAGTTTTTACGTCGTCCTAGAATTTTTATATTAAGCTTAGTTCTACCACAATCCGCGCCTAAAGCTCAAATGACCTATTTTTTGGAGCTCTGTTACTCTGCAATTAGAAGCAATACTTGAATCAAAGTACATTATTCTGAAAGCCTAGACGTTTCACTTTATCACACAACAGCGTTTTACTATAGCTGACTCATAGCATAGTTGTTGCACACCTTACTTACTTACTTTTCTACTTGTAAATTGATATGAAAAAAAGAAAAAAAAATTTTAAATTCAAACTCGTATGGAGTTAGCACTTTTTCATTTCATTGGTGGACTTAGCACCTTTTCTAATCAATGCAAACAATGCACTTAAAAACAGAATAGTTATGCAATTCATGACGTAAGTAGTGTATATTAACTGTCTCCAGCATTTTGCATCAAAACCAGAAAAAATCCAAAAGGTGGACTTAGCACCTTTGCGACCTTAGCCGACGATTTGTCTTTATATGTATGTAAAAAAAATTTTGCTTTAATAAACAATTGTTTCTTCCCCTTCTTTCGATTCAACTTAAAATAGAATTTGAAGAAAAGGCATTTTATTTTGTAATAAAAATATAAAATATATGAATATGTGATTCAAAAAGTGGAATGTTTATAATGTACGATTTTGTGACCGTTTTCGTCTTCCAAAACGCTTAATCTGGTTTCAAGAGTGTTATGGCAGTGTCAAGCTCTGCTTGAAAGCACTATGAATGTATGTATGTATGTATATATCGAATGCAATTGCCAAACCACAATCGCCTATTCACTATTCTAACAAGTGCCATCAACACAAGGGTTAAATATAATAAATAAAATACTTATTTAAAAACTAAATTTAAGAAAAGAACTGAACTGTGTTTAGCGAATGGTTTGATACTCATCTGAATGTATGTATAAACACCGAACCTAAAACAATTTGTCTCACTGGCACAAAGTATTTCATATTCTCAATGTCTGTTTGACCTTATTCACTTGACTTATTTATTAATTTATAAAAATCTTATTTAATTAACTAAAGCAGCTTGTTTTAGGTCCTGTTTTCAGTGCAAGTTTAAACTTTAGTATGAGTTTAAGCTTCAAACCGCCTATTTGTATGGGATAAACTCTAGTCAACTTTGTGGTTTAAACCTGCACTGAAAAACCGGGCCTAAATCGCTCCAACTAAGTACCTGAGTTTTTTTATATTCGTTGTTATCTTCTATTTTATACTTCTTTTAGACCTAGTTTTCAGTGCGAATTTGAGCTTGCCACTTTGGCTGTTTGCTTGCCAAAGTCGGTACGGTTAAAATATGTACATTTAACTTTAACTGTAGTTTAAACTCTTACTGAACCACTAGACCTTGTTGCAAGTAAATGAAACTTGTATACATCTGACATATACAAATAGCAATGTTGTATGTATGGGATCTAATATCTATGTATATCTATTTTTATGTATATAATATACATTAGGGTGGCCCAAAAAAAAACTAATTTCAAAAATTCACCCCGGGCACCCCTCCATTTTTTTGAATGGGGCTCAATATACCTCTGTAATTTTTTCAGATTTTTTTATGGATGGGAAAAGGGTGCTCAAGGAACCCTAATTTTTGCGATTTCTATGAAAAAGTCAACCGTGGTGTAGCGGTTAAGTGTTCGGCCTTCTACACCAAGTCATGGCGGATCAATGCCCGGCAAAAGTAACATTAAATATTATTTAGAAAAAGAATTTTTCTAAACGGGGTCGCCCCTCGGCAGTAGTTTGGCAAACTCTCCGGATGTATTTCTGCAATGAGAAGCTTCTCAGCAAAAACTCATTTGCTTTGCAGGTGCCGTTCGGAGTCGGCAAAAAACTGTAGGGTCCTGCCAACTTGTAGGAAAAACTCAAAAGCAACACACCACAAGTTGGAAAGACAAAACTTAATATTATACAGAAAAGCATCTCATAGCAGTACCCAAACTTATACCTGTTTGAAAAACATATTTTATAAATATCACTTATGGGGGGTGCCTAGATCTGTAAACCTAATTTGATTTTTCGCCTATAAAATATGGGCCACCCTAATATACATTCATATGTAAAAATACTTTATTTCACCGTTAATATACTTATTTTGTATGTACCTACATATACATACCAATACACATTATGGAATACACAATATTTAGGTTAGAATTTTTAACACATAATATTAAAATTTGATATTGTTGTTTATTAGAATGTTTTGTAGATTAATGAAAAGTTCTTAAAAAAAGTTGAAAGGTCAGACCCATGGGTCAGCCCAGATTTTTTCTCTTAAGTAGGTAATTGTTATTATTTTAATATAGCATGTAATCAAAATATTTACATACATACATACATATATTGATATATTCAAATAGTTATGTATGTATGTATATATGTATGCATGTATACAATATACAAAATAATTCCTAACCTAAGATATAAATCAAATACATATATCTACATAGCTAGCACAGGGTGATACGTTTTCACATTTGAAAGCACAAGTGGCGTAAGTCCACCTTTTCTTGAACTGAGATATTAAAGGTTTTATGTTGTCAACTAATAATGTTGCATTGAAGAGATGAGGGCAAGGACACTTGCACCATAAGTGCATTAAGCGTGCCTAGCTAAAAAAAAAAAACAGGAAAGTGGACTCACGCCATTTTTGGGCAATAAGGGCTTATTTCATGATAGAGCACATTTCTAGTAAGTTGTCCTATGAAATCGCATTGAAAGTTTTACATAAATACTTATCGTCGCCCGGATAAATAACTGTCGTATGTGAAAATTTGGTCGAAATTAGTTAAAAATGCAGTTATGCCAAACTCAAGATCTTTCGAATGGTGCCATCGGGGTTTTGATGTTTTTTTTTTTATTTTCCGAGATAAAAAAAAAATTTTGGTAATCCTGTTCAAATTGACTTCAAAGAGGTAAAGCATAAAAAGTCGATTTTTTTTTTTTGAAAAACAGTACTATTTTCTTTCTATGGTTACCAAAATTTTATAGTTAGATACTAGAGTTAAGGCTATTAACAGTGTTAGAAGGGTTAAATAAGTGAAATGAAGCTAAGTTTTAATTGGTGCTTAGCTCTAATACATATAATTTCTTTCTAAAAATGTAAATAGCAAAATTAAATGTAATTGCCGCCAAAACATACAAAAATTATCTTAATTTCAAAACCGATCTTTCAAATAAGGTCATATAGAGAAGCTTCTTTTCAATTTACTTGCTAAATCTGCATCATTCAAAATTTAATACTTAATACATTTTTATAATTATTGCCATTTAAAAAGTGAAATGTAAGTGACGCCACGAAAAATTAAGGTGATTTTTTAACGATCGAGCAGCCAGTTGTAGAAAAAAAAAAATTAAAAAAAATAAAAAAAAAAACTATAGCAATATGGTCATTATATCAATTTAATAAAAAGGCCTTTTGAAAAAACATAATTTTGTTCAACTGTTGCTACTCAATTCGCAGAGTTTGGCATCTATACTTGAAGAAATCAAATGAAATCTGTGAGGAAACGTAGGTGACACCACCTAAAGTACCCATTTTCTGGAACTATGTAATCATTTTAAGCCATGTTTAAATTGATTCGTAAATATGGCACCCATACACTTGAAACTGTATCACTCCATTTTAAGAACTGTTGAAAATTACCACTACAAAAATTCACTTTTATATGGAAGCGTGAAACGTAAGTGTGATGCTGGATTTTCCCGCATGTTATTTTTATGAGAATTAAAATGCAATATTTAACTAGGTAGTTTAAAACATCTTAAATTTAGACCAAAATCCGATCATATTTTGTCGTTCTATTGTTCCTCCAAAAATGTTGCCAAATGTAACATACGATAAAACTTTACGAAAGAAAACCCTTTATAAATTCTAAAATGAATAACAAAACCCATTCAATATTGATTAATTAAAGAATTTCGTGGACCAGTTACATTCTCCCAAACTTAGTACTAAATCCAATGAAGCGTTTTTGAGAGATTGAACTCCAAACTTCAAGTCTCTTTTTCCAAAAGTCGTAAAATGTAACATACGACATCAATTTATACGGGCGACGATACATACACAATATAAGGTAATGTATGTGTAATAAAAAGGAAAGCACATTTTAAAAACTTTTTGATATTTCTTTTTAAATTTTATAATTAGATATGTATGTACAATATTTGAACCTAGCATATGTATATTAGTATTTTCAAATACATAGATGTGTGTAAAAATGAGGTAATATGTTCTTTAACTCTCTCCCTATACCTATGCATGTGTGCCTAAGTGTATATTTCTGTATGTATGTGTATACATATGAAGGCGCCTATATCTTTTTAAATAAGCTTTCGAAATTATAAGGAATACGTAAAAATTAGGGACCAGTTTTTAAGTGCGTGCATATTTCTATTAAGTTAACTTAAGAAATTTGAATAAAGTAAAACAGATTTCATCCGGGAATGATCGAAAAATTTATTTTACAAAATATTGAAACTAGCCCTGGCGATTTTCACTTACCGTAATATTGCAACACTTAAACTTAACACGGCATCTACTGAGAGAGAGAGTTGTCTCTGTTGTGGCGGGACTATGTAAGGTGAACGCCTTAGCCCAGCTGATTTTATTTTTTATAATTTTCACTGCGGCGTCATTTCTCAGTGTAATTTGGACATTAAGCCTACGAATTATAAAAACGAAATAAATGGAAAATATCCTAATTTCGCTTTGCGTCCACCTGTATAGTTGCGACTTGATCTCTGTCTAGCGTAATGTACTATTGTTGGCATTAAATTTCCTTCTTTTTAGGGTCATTCAGAGATGCTGCGAATAAAAACCCCCCTCGATAAAACAATTTTTACTATATATTTAGATCTCTATTAGCGAATCTATTGTGATCGTTTGAGGCTGGAGATAGCTTGCCTTTATTTTTATTTCCCAGTTTTAATTATTGGTGATTTGCTTTAACCCTTCCGAACCGAAAGGGAATCAGAAAGTAGATACTACAAACACTTCTTTAGTATTGTTGCGATATATTGTAGCTATCCAATGAAGGGTTAACGCATAAAAAAAATTAATGTTTTTATACAGAAGCAAAAGCTTCGAACGGGATACAAACTTGCATACACAAAAAAATTCTGAGTTAAAGTCTTAAACTTATGTATATCTACAAATTTTTTAAGTAGTAGTGTTTTTTTTTTGGATTTTTGTTATGAATTCATAGGTTCATTTTAAGTTCTACTTTTCCTTTAATTTATAATAGTGTCGATAAATTCTATAATGTGTATGTAAATTTGGAGTGTGTGAGGTTTTAAATATGTATATACAGCTTCATATAAACTATTTAGGAATGTTTCAATTGTGGGTTGTGTTGAATATGTTGTATTTATATGTGGAACTAACATACATACATATACATATCTATTTCAAGAATTATGTTTGTTATATTGTTATTGTTTAACTCGTACTGTAAATATTCTAATTAAAAAAATCCGTAAAAATAATACCAAATATTTATGCTGGATTACTTATTTGAGGACTATGAAAAATAAACCTGATATTCAATGGGATTTGTACTATCACAGTGGCTATAGCACCTGAGTACACCTGAGCATTTTTTTCTGCAAACTTATTGTGAAGAAAATTAATCTATTTACATATACAAGTATGTATATATGTATACATACTTATGTGAATACGTTTCTTTAAAACTAATCTGTATATCATATTTTGTAATAACTATAAACTCTTATAATTACGTACAATTAAAGTTCCGACACTGAAATTTCACATAAAAAGTAATTCAATCTAGTTTGTTTACTGTAAACAGTATGTTCGAAATAACTATTAACGATTTTCAATGGCAAATTTAAGTTCCGAAGGATTTAATATTTTTTTTTTTTAGTTTGAATTCTTATTCACAGTCACAGCTATGCATCAGAAAAAGAACGATTATTAAGACTTAAAAGTCGCTTTAAGAACTATCAAAATATAAAAAAACACAAATTAAAAAAATTTTAAAAATTTGGCACTCTGATTCCATGTTTACTTTCACTTACGGCCAACTCATATACGACTTCGGTATTTAGAGTTACAAATAAAATTGGTCTATGTATTTGTAAAGCCCTGCTCATTTTAATGATTGATTGTTTCTTATGGCTCACCATGGCTTCTATATTCACTTTGCTTTATGCTTGTTTGAGTTTTGTGATATATATAATTTTTTTTTTTTTTTTTTTTTCATTTAATTTTAAGCTAAGAAAAGTTTTGACGCAAATCACTGGAAACCGTGGAAGATAACGCAGCACCAATTGGAACGCTTCCACTATCATCGCCACTGCCCATGGTGAAACTTTTCAAGTCTTCGAGTTTTATAAACTTTTCTTTATGCATACGCTCCATATGACGTCCGATATGCATTTTCTGTTTGGCACGATAAACGCAGAAAGGGCATTGAAATTGCGGTTCCTTTCCACATTCCCATTTTTGGTGGTTACGTAATGATGATTTAAGTTTATATACACGACCACAGTCCGGACACGGATGACCACTGCCACCACTGTTTATACCACCTCCAGTGCTATTTGTTCCAGGGCCACCAATTCCATTACCACCGCCGCCACCGCCACCCACGCCGCCACCAATTAAACTGTTCAGTGCGCTGATATTGCTTAATATGCTGATATTGCAAAGCCCGCCTGTACTCCCAACATCCGCAAAGGCAGCAGCCCCACTGAGGGCCGAATGATAATCGCCACTTGTACTTATTACACTACTGCCAGCATTTGGATTATCCTCACTGTAACTATTATCACTGATATTTCCACTGGTATTGGCTGTCGACTTTTCTACCGATGCTTTTAACATCAACATGGCAGCTTCCTCTTCGGTAATATGTTTCATTTTTGATGTTTTGGTAGTAGTGCCAGCTGCATTTATTTTTTCTACAGCATTTGCTGATCCAGAACTACGATTCAAAGGGACATTCGGCATATTTGTTTCGTTAGCTGCAGCAACAACACTGCCCAATTCACTGGTTGTGGCGGAAGTTGGCGACTTACACTCAGATGTTGTTGGCACTTTTTCCATGGTGTTAACGGTTAAATCGGTTGGAAAAACCAAAGGGTTTACCCCTTCACGCAACTGTGTGACCAGTGGCATGGCTAAACGGGCATTCCACTCATTCCAAGTCAAGCCCGCTATGCGTGTAATACTCAAATCTTATTGTTATTATTTTTATTAAAGTTTTTTTTTTTTTTTTGATTGAACACAAATCAGTGTGCACCGTTATTGGTTAGGTAATATTTTAAAGTTGAATATTGGTTTGGTGAATTGGTGGTTTTGATGGTGAATGTGTTACATTTGCGGTGGTGGTCAAAGGGGTTAAGGTGTTTTTTTTTGTTGTTGTCAAATTATATGGAAATAAAAAATCGAGAAGAAACAAAAAAGAAAAAGGAAATAAAAATAACGTTAAGATTGGACATTGGCACATACGTGTAAAGAATCACAAAAAAAGGTTTGTGTTAAAAAAAATGAAATAAATTGTAACCTAGCTGGTACTTCTAAAAAGCGCCAAGCAAATTATCATAAATACTTTATAAGAAGGAAGAGGACTGAAACTAAAAATGCCAACTCCAATGAAGCAATACGATTATATGTACATGTGTATGTATGTAAGTAAGTAGGTAGTATGTATGAATGATTATTAACCATATCCATGGGGTACATTATTTGTGCATACATATTTATTACGATATCAAGCGTACCTATAATGAATATTCTAATGAGGTTGGTGAAGTACAAAATGCAAATACGATATGGAAAAAAATAAAACGTTAACTAGTTTATTGCTAAAATAAGTAATACCGTTCCGGCTGTAACAAAAGCTTTTAAGATTTAAGTAAATATGTATTTTTAAGTATATTTGCTCATGTTAAGATTACATAAATCAAGAAGAAGAAAATAAATTTCAACTTCTTCGGCTTAGCGACTTAAGATTGGTTTCTTATTGGGCTAAAATGAACTGATCTACAAAAATGCATACTCAAAAAAACTCTAAATTGTATATCGAATATGTACACAGGGAACTGATGCCAGGGGACTGACGCTTTGTTCTTAATATGAGATTATAATCTAAACTTAACGTCTTAGCAAAAGTTTAAATTATTAAAATAATGTGTCTATTTAATTACATTAAATCACATATAAATTAATTATAAAGAGATAGCCACCAAGAAAGTTAAACTGTATAATGAGTTTACCAACGAGGACTGAACGAACAAAACCCCTTATTTCCACTTTCAAAAATTTTTAAGAAACCGAAAAAAACTTTGACAGATTCAAATAGCCGCAATTTAAAGTTTTAATTTGCGTTACTAAAATAAAACAGCTACGCTAACCTAGGGTCATCAGTTTTTTTAATTTTTTGTTTGTGTAGTTGTAGTTTTTTAACTTTATAATTTGGAAATATGCCCTTTTGTTTGAAACAGGCAATTTTATACGGGATCCCATGGAATTTTTTGTGTTAAAGTAACTGGCCGAGGCTTTTATCGTGCCGTAGATGTTTATAGACCGAAAAAAAGCCTTCTGATACACAACATTTTTCACATAACTCCAACTTACGGTTTTGATATCCTACAGCTGTATAGCGATTTCCAGGTCCTTACCTCAGCCCCTTTCACAGATAAAAGAAAAGTTAGTTTGTATGGGATGTGCCACGCCCCCTTTTCTGATAATCCCTTTTTTTATGTGTGAGAATTCTTTTGATATCATATAGGTTTACACCAATTTTCAGGTCCCTACCTTGAACCCTTTCACAGATATTCTGCTTTAAAAATTTAGTTTGTATGGAGGTGCCACGACCCATTTTCTGATAACCCCCCTTTTTATGTGTGGAAATTCTTTTGATATCATATAGGGGTATACCAATTTTCAGGCCCTACCTTGAACCCTTTAACAGATTTTCTGCTTTAAAAATTTAGTTTGTATGGGAGGTGCCACGCCCCCTTTTCCAATAACCCCCCTTTTTAGTTATAAACCTTCTCCAATGGTGTCTCTTCAATGTGGCAAAGTTTGGTTAAAATCGGTTCAGCCATTCTCTGTAAAGTTCATTACAACGCGAAAAACGGCTAAATATTGAATACATCATGTGTAATGTTGTCTGAACCACCAGATTGCATCAAAACACTGGAAAAGTGAAAAATGGAAATAGAGCGTTTTGTTTGTTCAGTCCTCCAATGTCCAGCAATATTTTGCGGGAATTTCATATTTTAACGTAAGCCAGGGGAATGACGGCAAAAAACGTGTGTAAAAATGTGTATTCATTTTTTAAGCAGATTTTTATAGATCATATTGATAAATCTATTAAATATGTCGTAAACATATCGCACACTAAATCCAAAAGAGTAACAACTCAAAATCGGAGTAATCTTAAGTTAAAGACTTCTGGATAGCACAAAAGTAATTTGATTTTTAAAAACTTGGCATCCTGTGCTCTTGAAAGAGCAACGATAATAACCAAAAAGAAAAAAATGTATGTATTGGCTGTACTACTTTTTATTAGGGAATCTATGTCAAGAAAGCGAGCTAAACAAATTTTGAGATGTGACGGTTTTTGATTTAGGGTGCGATATACTTAATAATGTATACAAACAAACCAATGTGGAATAGATATCGGAAATTTGAAAAGCCATTTTCATGAATGTATTGTTCAATCAGAATCACGAATGTGCTACACATTCATGTTTCTGGCACAACAAAAAGTCTAAAAATTTAGTCCCTAAAAATTTGAAAATTTATAAATTCGATTTTTGAGCATTTTCCTGCTTCTGGCGCAACGAATTTCCAAAATAAAACTATATCAGGGGAAATAGTATAATGAGAATATAACTTGCAAAAACATATTTATGTCTAAAACTAAAATGTCAAATTTTGCGAGAGCAATTAACTTTCAAATACGATTTCCCAAAATTTTAATTTTGGTACATTAAGTTTTAAGTAAGTTTTAAGTGATTGTGACACGCCAGCGGACTGATCTTACGGGGATTCATTGCTTAATTTACAAACTAACTTATAGCATGTGTGGTTGAATTCGAATGGGTATATAGAAAGGGGTCTACATTTTCATTATCTGTTATATTACATCAAATTTCTTTGGTACTTTAGCTAATGCTAAATGGCTGATGACATCAAATTCGACTACTTTTGTGTTTTTATCCATATCTGTTTTGCAGGCTCAGCGACGATATTTTTACTTTCAATTTCTAATAAAAAAAAGACTTCCATCTGAAATTTTTAGCCGAAACTAACAGTTAAATTCGGTTCTTGGTTATTATATTAAATTTACAGATAAAAAGAAGTATTCGCACTGTAACAAGTAGAAAAGTGCACTTAGAACCTAACGAATTTGTAACATTTTAGCAGAAATAATGAAGAGCGGAATTGACTTTGTTTGCTTCGTATTACATTGCTACGCGTGTTTCCAAAGAAAAATTCGATGCCTCTAAGTAATTCACATCAAAAATACCAATAAATAAATAAAGATTTGAACGAAGCCTTCAGCGGACAAAATTTTGTTTCTAAAAGTTATTTGGTTTCGAGTAAGAAGAAAATAGTATCGTATTTTTTACATATTCACTGTGTCCTAATTAGGATTAATTAATTAAGATTTAAAAATAAATAATAAAGATACACGAAAGCACGAAACGAGCGGTTGGTTATGTAGTTTAAATTCAATACAGTATTGTTAATTTCTTTGGCCCGAAGTCATAGTCAAAATTAAGTATGATTTTAAGTTAGTTAAGGCGTTTTGACACAACTTTGCATGTGCTACCTTTCAAAAATGCTTCATATCTAATTTCCACTACAACTACGGGCATTCATGTTTAAGAAATTAAAACAAGATCAGTTTACGGGCGTATGTATATTTTACATTTGTGTCACAAAATGAACAAATCTTTAGGTTTTGAATATTACAGTTTTAATTTGTACACATGCAAGAGTACTATGAAAAGGCCGAGTCCAGTTAGCTGATCTCATAGTCATCCATTTTATCGTTGCGGTAAACCTGCAGAAAAGAAAAATATATTAATGATATGTCAAACATTATTAACAAACATAAAATGCTTAAGGGTATTCGGAGAATTTTATGCTCATTTACATAGACAAACCGGAAAGGAAAATTTCTAACGTATCTCCAACTCATTTTCCCATTTTCTTAGGTGCATTGACCTGCAAATATAAAAAATATATTAGAAAGAGTTTATTGATATGCCTAGGAGCAACGTATGATTTATAAAAGGAGATATGGAATGCAGGATGTGGCATGAGAAAATAAGGATGTATGTATGTATGGCTTGAAACTTGTAAATATTCACATAAAACACCACGCACACTTTCAATATTTTTTTATTAAACCTTTATTTTACTATAATATATTAAGACCAATACAATAATTAAAAGTTAACGTAAAATTTACACATTTACAAGTGATTTAACAAATGAACGCCTCCATTTGCCTGTGCATAGGTATGCATATACATATATGTAGTATATTGTAAATACAAATGTAGCTTCATTAATACCTAATAAAATATGAAACTAAGAAGTAATTACATATGTATCTATTGACATATTACACATCTTAATGTGTCCTTACGTATGTACATGTCTATTTATTTATGCAGATTTTTACTTAAGTAAATTACAGTAGTAAATCCTTATTATATGTTCATAATTTATAGGCTATACTATGTTCGAAGCTATACGATTATATGTATATCTATATTTAAGTGTGCATACACAAGAACATATTTTTCAATTAGGTCGGGTATGCACTTGAAAATTTTAAAGCTAGCCCCCCTATTTTGGCTCGCAATGACTGACAATTGTTATAGCTCTATTTAAAATTTTCCTAAAATTTATAATAGGAAAGTGGAAATAGAGCTATGACAATTGTCAGTCACTGCAAGCCAGGATAGGGGGTAAATTTATTCCAAAAAAGGGATTTTTCCTAAAACCAAATTGTATTATTATTGCAACATTATAAAAAGAGAATTAAACAAATTGTTTAAAAACTCATATATCTAAATCATTTTATGTATTTATGTTTGTATGTATTTAACTTCCAATTTTTGTATGTAAATGAAGGATTCTAACATTTGGGCTTCCCTATTGATGCAACAGATTTTCCTTGACTTTATGAACTACAGCATTTATACTATCACAAATCTATGCACATACATACATATATACACATTAGTTGGAACCTCTTTTTTTTATCAAAAGCATCTTGAGTGCCAGCCTCCTCTAGTGAAAGTAGTATTTAAACACCTTTGGTTTATTTCTATTCGTTAGAAAAATATTCCTCGTGAAAAAGTGCTCGGCGCTCTATAATTTGGCGGGTATTTGAAAGCTTTTTCCAAAATTAAAATACATTGTTGCAATAATTACAAATTCAAATAGCTAATTCTATAGCAAAAAACTATGGATTAACTTAGTTATTATTCAGAATAATATTGATAAGCTAATATTGTGACTGTCTACAATGGAAAGCCTGATAGAACTCAATGATTTATATCGAGAATTAACCTAGCTCTAGTGATTTTCGAGTGAGTAATTAAACGGTAAAAGAAGTAGACATACATACATACGTATTTAACATAAAGGTGAAAACAAAAATTTTCCCAATATTAAATTGTACTAGCGGCAACTTTTCCAAAACTTAAAGTTTTCTCTGCAATTATTTTATATTGGCTAGCTTAAAAAAGTCCAAGGCCGATTTTCATATCCGATGTATTCATTTATTTGCGTCCACGCTTACTTTCTAATGCCGGTTTATCGGGATGATGCTTTCGAACGTGCACACCTAAATTTCCTCTTTGTTTTGCCTTGTATGAACAGTATGGACATGGATGGCATGGATCTTTGCCGCCACATTCGACATTTTCATGTCGCCGCAACGTTGACTTCCACCGATATTTTTTGCCACAATGGCGACATACATATTTGGAATCAATATCGTCAGGATGCATTGATGAATCGCTCAACGATAATTCGTATGTGGTCGTTGTTGTACCATCAATACTTGCCGAACCTTCTTGTTTAATTGGTCGTGTTGTTAATATGGTATAGCTTTTTGTTATCGTCGGTTGTTCATGAATTGTTATGCCGTTATCAGGAAGGAGAGTAGCCTCAACGCTTGTTGTGGCATCCTCATGTTCCTGCAGTTGCAATTGATGTGTCTGCGGATGTATGTGATGCACTTGGGTTTGTTGCAAATGCTGAACATGATGATGATGATGGTGTACATTTTGTTCAGAATCTTCATCTAAGCCACCAACTTGTACGGCAGATTGTGCTGTTGTTTGTATATGTTCTGTAATTTCTGTCGGCGCAAACCCAATTCCGATCTTTGTGCCATCTGGTAATTCGATATCGTCGATTTCGGCGTATTTAACTAAATCGCTGATTATAGCCGCAGATGCAGATGGATTATTCAAATCGATTTCGCTTATCTCATATTTTGTTCCTTCGCTCAATTGGTGATGATGTTGGGATTCAGTGTCTTGTGTTTCGACAATCTGTACACTTGTACTCTGAGGAGTTATAATTTTTCCACGTGAATACTTAATTCGTGATGTAAGAGGCTTTTGTTCGGCTATTTGTACATTGCGTAAACCCATAAGATTGATTGTTTGTGCATGGGGTGGATGTGTCGTAACAATACTTTGTACTTGTGGGTGCACTTGCAATTGTTGCATTTGTGGTTGTGGTTGTTGTTGTTGTTGATCAAGAACATGCTGATTTTGTAACGAATGTGGTTGCTGACTAAATTGATGGGTTTGAATGATCGTCGCTGATGGATGATGGGTCGCGATTGTCGTGGAAGCCGGTATAATCTTCTTTAAGTTGATTAGCTCTGAAGTAAATTAAAAATTATAATCATTAATTAATTTTACAGCGGTTTTTACTTTGCAACAAAGGTATATAAGGTTCCGTCACTGACACCCACATTTAAAAATAAACTTATTTCCTAAAATGTGTTGATTGTTTTGAAAGTAGTTTTAAAAAAGTACAGTTTCTTATAGGGCCTATACACGATGCGTCTGAGTCAAGAGTCAGTTTAGGTGTATTAGTGAAAAATGTGTATGTAGTAGTTACACCGACATGACTCTAGCATGACTCAAGAAAATCAAAATGAGTTTGATATTTTGTAGAATGACGGCGAGTCAACACGTACACAGATGACTCGCGAGTCAGACGCACTGTGTATAGACCCCATTAGAAACTTTGTCCGACTTCTTTGCATAAATTTACAAAGAAATTTCAACCTGACCAATATATAATTGGTGCAATTATTGTACAAATTTAAATAGGTAAAGCGTTTTGTAGTCCGATAATCAGACTTGTCCTTTTTTTCTATCTTAAAAAATCGACAATTCCAAAAAAAAAATTTAAAAACCTATTTGAGTATTTTCTTATTTTTTTCACATATTCAAACTCACCACATTCGGAAGAAGGTAATTTTATCTGGCTGGTAGTCAAAGTAGTCAAAGTTGGTTTAACGTCCGTTAAATTTTGCACATCCGTTATATGGGCGTGTGTATTAAGATCAGTAACGTTGGCAGTAACGGTTTGGTCATCATCTGTTGGAGCTATCTTTGCGGTTGTTATATTACCCAGCTTCTTCACATGCAAAACGAAACCATCTTTGTTCTGTGTAATAACAATGTCGTTGCTTTCTAGTAGACAATCATCAAGTTCAAATTCTTCTGGAGTGATATCCGTTTGTTCCGATTTGTCGTGTTTAACTATCAATTTCATGTAAGAAAACCCAAAACAATTGTTAAATTTATTATTATTATTATGTTAATTATAAAATAGATAATTTTTATGTACTGAAATGTTGGTACATACAAATGTAGCAGTACAACAATAAAATCGAAAACAAGCAAATTTTTTTCATCCCACATATCGTCCCGTTTCATTCTTAACCACGCAACCGTGAAGGTTTATTACAAGTCTTATTTTCGATTCGGGTTTCCAGATGCCTTAAAGGCATTTCCACATAAAAAACGAGTTTTCTCAAAAAGTGTAGTTACGAGGTTAAAGCGGGCTACTCACCTGCCAAGAAATGTCAAACTCCATATAAAAAAACGCTCAAGAAATGGTCAAGAAATGTTTCACACGTCAAATTTTCTTGAGCCAATATTCAGCTCATAAGAAAAATACTACAATTCTCGATGGTTGGCAACGCCGGGTTACCTCAAGAAATAAATATGCTCGTATATATTTCTTGAGGTAAACGTGCCGATTCACGGCAAAGATGAGTATATACTTCGCTACACAGGTTTTATACATTTTTATAATAGTAATTTGCAATAAAATGGAATATGCTCGTTTTTTTCTTGAGGCATTTCTTGGCAGGTGAGCAGCCCGCTTTAGACAGAAACCGAACGATATAAAGATAAGACTAGGCCAAATAAAAAAAATTTCATTTTTTAATTATATTGATTTTATTTTTGAGAAAGGTGAAAAAAAATTTCTGTCAAAATTACAGATCTTAATATTTAATTCGCTAGTTTACACCAAAAAAGAGAAAACTTAAACTAAAATGAGAAAAAGTAAATTAAAATGAGAAAACAAGAATGATAAAAAAGAAAATAAAAATTATAATGAAGAAAAGTAAACTATATTGAGAAAACATAAGTTGTAATGAGAAATCATAATATTTTTGTAGAAAATAGAATTTCCTACAAAAGCTGCATAGCCTAAAATTATCTCAGACTAGCCGTTTACTAGGTTTATCGATTTTCTCTCAAATTTTTTTCAAAAATAACACGAGAAACTGCTAGACTGTTGTAAAATTTTTTTCCAATAAGAACAAAAAACACACGTACTTTGATGTTGCATGAAAAAATTTAAAACAAAATTTTGTAATTTTTACATTATAGTTAATTTCATGTGTTTTTTATGAAAAAAACATTAAAGAGAAGACCCCCAATATAATTTTTGAAACAAAACGAAGTTTGTTTTTATTTGGGCCAGTCTAATATATGTAGATATACATAAAGAGTATGTGCATATCCCGGTGAGGAAAATTCGGAATGCTTTGCATTTTGTTTATAAGAAAAGGTACATAAAGACGACTGCAACATAAGATCGATCCAAAAGCAAGCTAAATGGTCTTGCAATATACCCTTTCGCCTACTCTCCCACCCTCATAAGACAAACGTAGTACATCCCTTTTTGCCTATTTCGCCCCACAATAAGATAAAATTAGTGAGAACATGTCAGAAGTGAACTATTTTTTGTAAATACATAATACATAGTATCAAATAGAATGAAGGTGAAAACACTTATGAAATCAATAAATAAAACTGTTTGCTTACATATTATATATAAAACTTATAAAATTACTCATCAAACTACTATCACTGTATTTGTTAAACCATTGGCATTAAAGGACACATTTCATAATTTTTTAAAATTATTTATTTTTACATAAATGCATAAATATTAAGGCACATCTTCTGCTTGCAAAAATTACATACAATCACGTTTTTTTAGCTTGTAATACAAAGGCTCGCGAAAAGCTATTCTTTTGCGACTGATAACATTACTACATATACATATATGTATATACATACATACATATGAAAATACATAAATAAAAATAACATATGTACATACAAATCAATTTTTGACAACTTGAAATATGGCTTCGGAGCAAAGTTGTTGCAACGGCCAAATAAATGTTATACGATTTTTGGCATTTGGAGTGTAGTGATGGTTGGAAGAGTTTGCAGTGGGAACGTGGCCTTTCAGGGCTTCACTCGCCTACAATCCAAAATTCGTTTATACATAGTTATACTCACTGCAAGATTTGAAGATATTAGTTCAAGTGAAAGTCAAATTCGCAGAGGAAATTATTATATGTTCGGTTCTTTTTCATATTTTAGGAGAATTCACTTTCTTTTTGTTTTGATCACTTAATCTACCTACGTTTCATATGAACTCTTTCACGGTATATATCCCTAATCCTTTGTACTAAAAAACACTACATAAAAATTTTGTATGCGCCTAAGCCTCTTCTTCTACGTATGATCTTAGCTACTCATTTTTGGATGTTGAGTTTTCATATGCGAATTCAGACTATGCCTGTATCGCGTTACATACGCGCAATGTGGACAACTTTCTGATGGCTGTTTTCCACATTCAAACTTGAGATGACGCAACAAATTCTTTTTATACGCATACATTTTATCGCATCTCGGACATATGTGTAAACTAGTAATTGCCGATGATGACGTCTCATGATTTATATCCTCTGTTTCCGTATATAAACCATCATCATCTTGTACTTCTAATGTCGCAATATCTAATGAAGGTACAATCGGCGAATTTTGACGTTCCTTCAATATCTCCTTAAACGCAATATTGTTCAAAGATGTAACTGATTTTATCGAAATCTTCCAATGATTGTCTGCAAAAAAGAAAGAAAATACAAATAGGTCAGTAATGGTGAATTTATTTTGAACATTTAGTACTATTCGGAAACAAATAAAAAATAGAACATATAAACTAAAAATTTGTAAAAAATGAAAATAATGTAGGTTATTAGCTCTATATGCTCATGTGTTTGTGTATTATTTTTTTAAATTAAATGTGTAAATATTCCAACATATCGTTTATGAGAATGTGATAAAACCATTGAAATTAGATTCTTACCAATATCTATTACATGAGCATAGTTTGTGATGTTTTAACATAACAAAACGTGAAGGTAAGTCCATTTAAGTATTGGAGTTACAGTTGGCAAACTAAACTGAACAGGGTAAATGATAAAAGCAACAGTCGCAGGTAGTACCGTCTACTGTATGTTTACGATAGCAATTATTGGAAGAGCTTACTTTTCACTCCAATAAATGACCTGACTTGGCAAATACTATACCAACAGATAAGATAAATCATTTAGATATCTGTCACGTGCCCTGTTTGTTTTATTTACGTTATTAAGATTTTCAGTGTGATATCTTCATACCATCATAAGAATATTCCACAATTACTGAATTAGCATTTTCATATTTTTCCCCCTATTAAGGCTGGCGAAAGTCGAGCAAAGTGGCCGCAGTCTTCTTTGTAGACGAGCAGTCTGTTTGGTGTGTCAAAATTACTGCTTTCAGACAACAATGTTCCGGAAATTATCTGTGGGTATTGAAAATAGAAATATATACAAACATATATAAGTATTGGAACAAATGTGTAAATATATCGAATTTTCACAGCAGTTTTAGTTTAACCAACAAAATAAAACAGGAGAAGAAGAATACACAGTTAAACCAGTTCAATACAAAATTACATCATAAATGCTTTTGGTGTATCTCTGTTATGGTTCAAAGAGACAGATACACTACTGATATCTTTAAAAAAAAAACGTTGGTTCGACAGTTCCCCACAAACCATGAAGCTTGCTTTCGATTGGAGGAGCATTCGAGAACTAGCCCCATTTTATAATCTCTAACGTTAGAGGACGACTCGAGAAACAGTCGAGAATTACAGCATTCTCCAACAAAATGAGACATAATAAAAACAAATCGAGAAAACTATAGTGAATTCTAATATCATTCTCTAATGGGATTCTAATGTGAATTTGCAAATGGTGCAAAATGCTCGCCTCTTAGTTCTCTAACCTATCTCGAATCGAGTTCTAGTGTAGTTCCCTACTATTGCCTTCGATTAGAGATTAGTTAGAGAATTACCCTAGTTATCTAACGTAAAGACGAACATTTCTCTAACGTTAGAGACTGTGTTTGTCAGGTAACTACTTTGCCTTGAATTATCTTTGAAATAAAACACGTTGATTTTGAGTTTTCGTTCATTACGTTCCTTACCAATTTAAATATTTTATTCATTATCAACTTTATCATCACTCATTAAACAAATTATGCTATGTTTTATAAACGCTTTAATATGCATAGTTTTTGGCTTATGTATGTATTTAAATTTTTATCTAAATTGTATTATATTTAGGCTATTGCATTCGATCGATGTTGAACATAAATTTTAGTATATTGAAATTCCTGGAAAATATAAATTGATGTTAACGCATACGTACATGGTAAAAAATTTAAAAACAAACTTTTAACAAAAATTACTAGCATCAAATGTTTTATTGTTTTCACAAAATTGGTTATAAAATCTCAATAAGGAATTGTAACTCAGTATTTTGTCGCCCTAATCGAAAGCTAAGTTTCTTGTACATATGTATGTATGTACTCGATTTACAATTCGATTTGATAAAAACTATAAACAGGTTGTTTTTAGTTAAATTTTGTCGTAGTATCATTACAGTAAATTTTGTAATTTCTTTTTTTCTGCTTCTTTTTTGTATTGTTTTTTAGGTACTAACAAATATCATCATAAACGTTTAGTGAGTGTGTATATAAATATCATGTTGCTCCTTGCGTTTATTTTTGGCTTTGCCATCTTTTTTTTTTGTTTTCTTAAACGATATAACAATTAAAGTTTTTTTGACTCCGCCTAAAAGACGGACAACTATTGCTATAGTAAATATATATGTATATATGTATATTTTTGCCCTATTTTGTAAATGTTTCAATTTCTAATATATGTACATACATCTGTATACTATCCCTGTAAAAACGTTGGATCATGTGTTCCAATTTTTCGATACCTCATCGGACCACCTTCAGCTTTTTGAAAGCCGATCATTGCTCGTGCCTTATCGACAAAAACCACGACTATCGCTCTTGGACAGAGTTGCCATAAGGCAAATTACTTGTTTATTAAATTAAAAAAAAAAAAAACCAGAAAATTAGTAACGATAGAAGAGAAAATGTAGCCACTTATATTTATTTTAGGAATATTTGAATAAACTAAGTTTCTTCAGCTGTTTTTGTTGGTTTTCCGATTTTAATTCTATAGCGTGCAAGTATCATTTGCTTGAAATCTAAGAATCCTGCCACATTAGTTTCAGAATTATATTTTGGCAACTCTGTTATAAAGCAACCGCGCAACTGGTTTTATGAGTATAGAGAAATCTTCAATTTCAAGTAAGAAAGGTTGTAGTGAATTTTACGTGAATAAATAAAATAATATAAATATCATAAAAACAAAGATACAGTGGTTTCAACGTACTGTCGGACTGATTCTGCTGAACGCTTAACTGCGCACATAGAAAATACGAACGATGCAGAAGGATTAGATTAATCAAATGAAATCAAAAAATTTACCGCCTTATTTTGTAAGACATCACTCACCGTGACTGAATTTTTGATAACGTACGTATAAGACAACAATGAATTTTTTATCCTATAATAATAAGACATTATTTTTTTCAAAAACAAAGTGAAGGTTGGAGTAGTTGGTCCAGTCCTAGGACATCGAAATGTTGATTGGAGCACAATTTTTATATGAAAAAGGATTACATTTGGAGTACTCTGATACTCCAATTGGAGTAATCTTTGGATAGGAAATAGAGTACTCTAGATTTGTACAGGGTATGTACACGATGTATGTATGTATGTTTGTGTTTTATTGTTTAATTCTTGTAGAGTTTACGTAAGTACATACATGTTTACATGCATATGTATGTACATATAAACATTAGAGTGACTCTTGTGTTATAATATATTTTCTAAAAAACTCGAGTATGAAACTAGATTAGTAGGCACGCACTTTCGGAAACGGATGATACCATACGAAAATAATCCTTAAGTCTTGTTTATAAAGAGGAAGTACCAAAACAAACACAAAAACCATGTAAACAATATTTTTTCCTGAAAAAACCCTAAAGATGGTGTTTTTTCTACCGAATTTATGTATCTGTTTTACAGTTCAGTTTTCTTCTGTGACCTGGAAACCATATCGTGTGCAATATACAATTTTTTTGATTTTGAGATAATCAGTTCCCTGGATTATATATTGAATGATTAATGCGCATGTAAACTAAATTTCCCAACATTTTGATTTTGGCAAAGAACCTAACATTTTACGAACATTGCGTTTTACGAGCTATTCTCGAATCAACAACAACAACAACAAAACAGACGCTTTTTTATATTTTGTCAAAAAAAAAAAATAAAGCAAAAACTCAATATTTTAAAAGTACGAAGTACGTTTAGAATCAAAAAACGGACGTATAAAGATTCAATTCACATACGAGTGCTTTTTCGATACTTTTGCGAAACCTCGTAGTCACTGAACATTTTAAAGCGAAACAGTTTTCGTAGGCGAATCGTTAAAGCTTTCATAAACGATATTTTATCAGAGTTTTCTTGAGAAAACATCAATTTACGAGCTCGTTTACGATGATTTTGCTGGCTGGGTATCTATGTTGTTTTTGAAAAATATGTTTTGAAATTTCCGCCTGCCACAGTAAAACACTAAACATTGTCAATATCTACAAGTCGCGAATGTTTGACAGTAAATTATCTATTGTGAATATACCGATCACCTGTTGTTGTTGTTGTTGTTGTTGTTAACAACAAAACACTCCCCGAAGGTTTTGGGGAGTGATGCCGAAGTTGCCAGTCCTTGGCCGGATATGACCCCGGTACGCTGCGGTGCTCCCTTGCGGTACTGCCCGACTGTTGTGGTAGCGATTTGGTATGACCAGTGGAACCTTCTAGGTCATGGCATCCCTCCATCCATGAGGAAGGAGAAGATGGGTAATGAGAGGTGAGAGGCATCATATCCGTAGATCAACCATCGAGTTAGCACGTCAATTACCTATGTGCATATTAGTCGCCTCTTACGACCGGTATGCCTACCTCGGGCATATTCTAAACCCCTAACCCGCAGGGTAAAACCGATCACCTGTTAAAACACTGTTCGGTAATTTTAATTCTTTGTCTCAACTTTCATTAATCAAACATTTTTGGAACTCCGCGTATACTGCATTATTTTCAGGTTATACATGTTTAATTAAACGACTGCATATGTATATGTTCATTATTCACTAGCTTTTATGAAATTAATATTAGAGGTAAGCAGCTTTTTTAATAGCCTGATTAAATAAAATTCAATAAAGAAACACAGTTGGGGCAATTCAGGCAATGTAAAGGAGTTAAAAAACAAACCCTTTCTTCCTATTCCTTTTTATTCGTGACATTCAGACAGCCTGTCCCAGTTTTTGACAGGCGGACAAGGCACAAGAGAATGCCGAATATTTTTCACTTGAGGATAATGAGTCTAATTATTGCAATGAATACTGGGACTAAACCAGAAGAAAAGCGTGCACTATCCTATAAAGAATAGCGGGTTTCGTCCATCTCTAAAAGGGTAGGAGGCTCAAGTATGTTGCACAAATGCAAGTGTCTCAATTAAGATATTTTTTTTCTTCTACAACCTTTTAACCAGCATGTAAGAGTTAAACTCTTTGAAAATTTTAAACTGGAACTAATAACACTCGGTGCTTGTTCCTACAAAGTACGGCATGGAGGGCAGCGATGGGCATTATTAGAAAATTTTAGTGACGAGTGACGATAAAACAAAGCCTGCGCCTTTCGTATACTGGCCGTGTGTAAGAAGCGTGTCAAACATTATTATATGAATCAGTGCAAATGTGAGTTCTGCGCATGCGCAAGTTTTGTTTGTGTTAGTGAATTGTAGTAGCGCGTTTAAAAAAAAATATCAAAGGGCTCAAAAAGGGTCACTATCCCCATTACACAAATTGTGCATAGTTTTAGTTATAAAATCAAAATAGTAAATCACAAAATAAATAAATAAAAATGTTCGTATTTGTTGTTTAAAAAATAATAATAAGCTACAGAGAATTTTTTCATTTGGTAAAATAATGTCATATCCGCTACCTTGGGTATTTTTGGCATGGTTTAATGTTAATTAGTGAAAGGAGTGATAAGAAAAACGAAGTGAATTTATTTACATTTTGTTCAAGTATGCATTTATTTATGCCCCTTTGTTTACAAAAGTTTAACGACATCCTTGAGATTTTGTCTCCTTCTCTCATGGTATATCTGTACTGTAATGTTTGACACGCTTCACTGTTCGGTATTATCTATATAGAAGTATTACATATATGCGATAAAATAAAATATAAATTTTTATTCATTATTCATAAATATTTCAGTGATGAGTACCTAATCAGTTTTTGGTTATTCAATGATCAATCACTTTTTATTTTTTATTTGAATAATTTTTTGAAGTGGCCTAACCCTGATGGAGATATAATTTTCCGAATTCAATATTGTTTTGGATAGTGAACTTCAATTTTACCCAGTCGATCATATTAAAAGTATTAGACAGCAAAGGCTTGATTTAAAAAAAGAACTACTTTATAAATTGAGTGCATCTCTTATGTACATACATAAGCATGTATGGATGTATGTACGTATGTATGTAGATATTTCCGTCTAATATTATATTCGCTAAAAAACTTTTTCATCCTATTGTATTTTTTTAATAGTAAATTAATTTCATTTATTTCAAATGAAATGTTTGTATGTATGAACTAATGTGGTAATATGGCAAAAATGATAGCTTCTTTAAAGCCCACAAATAACATTAACATATATTATGCACGTCTGTATGTATGAATGTATATAACAAGTAACATATTTTCCTGCATTTCGCCTTTCGATGGCATCATTTTTAACAAGTTATCTTGTTGTATATAAATACATATACATATGTATAAACTATATATGTATGTCATTATTTAGTTATGTGCCCTATGTATATATAATTATGTGTATATGTATGTATGTATATATAACTTTTTTCTTACTTGTATATTATATAACTATTTTCATATACATACATGGTATATATGTACTAAGTACATACATATATGTAAATGTATGCATATCTATGCCAATGTATGCACTATGTAAATGTGTACATACCTATTTATTTGGTTGTATTCTTTGGAGTATATTTTGTTCATTTATTTGTATAATATATGTATTTAGCTTTAACTGTTCCAACAAGATTTCTTACTTAGTTGACGAATCACTCATCACTATGCTATTTAATAACAACAACAACAACAATTCATTTTCAACTTTATGCCCAAGTACCAACGACAAAGTGGCAAATATAGTACTTTTTTAGTATAACATTAATCAACAAAATAAAAATTTAAAAAGTTAACTTAAAACGCATAAGTGAAATGGAGCAAATTCTATAGATATCTTAATAATAAACCAAACTATGCAAATATATATGTATGCATTGTAAAAGTGTGATGATTATTTAGTGAGAACTTCTTGCAGTGTAAACATTTTCACCACAGAATCTTTAATCTCTTCGGTGTAAATAAAAAAAAAAAAAACGAAAAACCAATAACTTTAACAATTTGTCTAAAATTGTCTCCACATCTTATCCTATTTACATATGTATGTATGCAGGTATGATCGTACATATAGGTATATTCTAGGAAAGGTGTTATTGACGTTCAATTTTCGAATTGGTCCGATAACAACTTCGATTCTCGATTCCGCTTCGGTACGCTAGCATCGCTCATGCTTAAATCTTTAAGGATATGTGGGTTTTTAACTGAAATTGCATGGAATATCTCAGATAGTTTAATGATGAAGATGAAGAAACAAAATCCAAATCTAGGATTGATAACAGAATGAAAACCTGTATCAGTTACTAAATACCCATGTAAGTGACTTTTCTGCTCAGGAAGACATTTTCCATATGATCAGTTTGATAATTAAACTTAAGTGTGTTAACAAATAGGGGTTAAATCCGTTTTATCAATAACTGCCTTCACTATAGTTTGATCACTTGAGTCTCGTGTTTTCGCAAACCAGACGAAAATCGAGGTTAGACCGAGAATTGAGAAATGAAATATAATCAAAGAATGTAACTATGCGTTGTAATACAATTCTAAGAGTTACAAAGGCTGTTTTCAGTTTATTTAAACTCCCAAACATGTCTAAATGTACCTACATTTACATACCTGCATATACTTATATATACACAGAAACTTAAAAGCACAAAGTTCTCATTCCACGATTTCAACAGCTAGTATAATGTTTTTTTAATTTAATTTATAGTCGCATCTCTTACACTAGATGTGTACTTTGTTAAACCATTGACTAGATGTTAGAACTAAATCACGTCTCAACAACAAGACGTTACATTTTTCTTTACAGAAAAAATAAAATTAAAAATATTTGTACATGCACAAACCATATAAAAAAAATGTTTTTTTTTGGTCCTAAAATCAACTAAAAATGTAAAATAAACTTACTACTAATGCAAGTAGTATCTGTAAATATAACAATAAAGGCAACCTACCGAAAGGAAATAATAATGCATAGACTGATAATTTTCCATAATTCCCGGTATGGTATAAAACTCACAATACTCCTAAACTTTTTATGGATATCCGTTTTGTTTTATTTAATAGGTATGAAACATTTGCGAGTTTGAATGAATCACCCACTAGTTTTATTATTTAACCAGAAAAAGACCTACATATACCCATACGTTCCACACTGAAGGTGCAATTAATTGAGACTTGCTACACAATTGAAGCATCATTGGGTTCAACGTTATAAGTGACAAAATCATAATAGAAATAAAGTAGGTACTAAAGTTAGCGTCAGCTTTTTGATGCTGATTCCAACGGTCTATATATCAAAAAAGCAGAAGCTAACTTTATGACTATGCCCCATGTTTTTTTAATCTTCTTCTTTCAACTGTTTCCTTAACTTTTTGTTTTATATTAAGACCGGTACGCAGATCGGGAAAATTAACCAAGAAAAACTGCAGCTTTCTGCTGTGAAAAATAATAGACAAGAAATTTTGACAGTCCATTATTGAATTTGTAATATTTTACTTACTTTTACCTTTCTTCAAGAAATAGGTATATGCACTGAAATAAAAAGGTTGAAAGTGCACATTGAAAGTAGCATATCAAAACCACTTTCAAAGCGATTATGGTAATACTGTAAATATTACAGTATTTACTGTAAAATTGGCAGTAAAAACATGTGAATTTTGAAAAATATCAATTACTGATATGAGTCCACTTTCAAATTTACAGTAATTCATGTCAATCTGATAGTATATTCGAAGAATAATAGTGGGTCACTTTCAAAATTGATATTACCCACTGTTGGACGAAAAATGACAGGGTTTACTGTTAATTTGACGGCCGTTTCTTGTAGATTTTTTGTTCAGTGTGGCATTGCATATATTTTTTGGCAAAATATGTGCTGCTTTATTCGAGTTTCATGCAAAAAAGTACTAAAAATGGTACTTAATTTCTTGCAAACTGCATACACCCTAAAAGTGGCGAGGAAGTTTTCTTGAGATTTCTTCATCGGGTTTTAATAAGGAGTGTTTGCTTTTCTTGCGATCTGCGTACCATACTTTATCAGTTTTACACTTTCTTCTTGTAGTGCCCTTACGAATCACTTTCGACGCTTCCATGCAAAATAATGTATGCCACTTTACATTATCCGGGTTTGAAAAAATTGGCATTTACAACTTTATTCCCGATGATGCTACAATTATTTCTCTTGTAGTTTTAATTTAGCACCTGACCTAGAAATATATTTATCTTCGATAAGTATGAGAAACAGTTTTAACGCCTTTTTCTAAAGCAATAGGTGCTGTATCAACATTTAGTATGAGATTGCAAGGACTTCAGAGGTCTAGGCAGGCACTCATCAAAAAAATTCGATGTGCTGTGTTTCTGTAGGAGTATCTTTCATTTTGAAACATAAGTTAAATACAGAAAGATTTGCGTTATGATTAGATCTACTAAATTTAAAGTTTGACTAAAATATAAGAGTATTACCAATAACATAACTAATAAATGTGCTAATTTTAAATATTTATATATGCATAGATATAATTTATGTATATATATATAAAATAAAAATATAACGTAAAAATATAGTGGTACTATGGCACATGCAACGTGTTTCTGTTTTTTTTTATTGTTTTTTTTTTGTATACCTCGTTCTTTAAATATTTACTTAGTGGTATGCGTCAATATCGTATTTGTTATTATTTTTGAGGGTCGACAGTTTCGTGTTCGATCTGAGGTATACGTCTGATTATTCTTTTTTACTTCCCGTCGGGAAATCGATTACATATATGAATGTGTGAGATATTATTCAGATTTCTTAACTAATTATTTTAAATACCACTCAAAGTACTATTTTTTTTTGTTTGTCAAACATATTTTGTCTTGATACAATTAATTTTTAGAAACGTTTTTTATTCAAGGTACAGAATTAAGCCTCCATTTCAATTTAACAGTAAAACTTACATATATATTATAATTTTTCTAATATATAAATCTTTGCAACGATTCTAATTAGCTTTGATAACATAGCGTAAAAGATCGGGTATACAACAATAAAAATTACAAAACCTCTTATCATAGATGCATTCGTTAAAAATCAAGAACTACAAAAAGAGCTCCACATTGCCAATTGAAATAAAATATAAAACGAAAAATTATAGCAAAGTACTAACATCGTGTAAGATAAAGATTCGACTTGTTAAGAATCAATTCCACTAAACTACTTTCATAATGGCACTATTAGTAGCAGTTAGGTCCTCAATTTGATTTGAGACTGTATGTATGTATATGCTGTATTCGCAGTGCAAATCGCTTTCGTATTGTCCGCAACGTCTTGTTGGGGAAATTTTGGTTAACAAGGAAAACAGCTAATTGTGGGCTAGTTTTGCCTTCTGGTCAACGAATTTCTATTTGGCGATTTCCTTTTGTGTGACAAACAAGCACGTGACTATCATCTGGCAGTGTAACTTTGAAGTTTCTGCGATTTTTGCGTTCAAGTACTTGAAAGTTCGTAGGAATTGCTTTGTCTAGACTTTAGGCCGAACCGACATATGTACATAGTAAATTTTTTTTTGTTTACTCTTCGGTAAAACGCATATCGCACTCTAGTCAAGTCTCTCCAAAATTATACGTTTATTAAAAATGTTTTCAAAAGTGGCTTTTGCTAAGCAATGATACTTATTTGTATTACATTGCACAAAGGCATTCTTACTAGCAACCCCTAACGTTTTTGAAACACAACAATTGGATAGTAAAATAGTATCAGCATTGTCACACATACATACATACATACATACCTACAAATATAAAACTGTTGACTTAAATTTTTCCAACCCACAAAAAAATTACAGTCAGAACATTTTTGGGGAACTGCATATAAAACAAAAATTAATAACACAAACATCAGTTCCTACTGTAGATATACATATATACAGATATTTTTTTTCGGATGAGAACCCCCTTTAATGTTGACGACCCGGCAAAACTGTAGGTATATACTGGGTACATATTTATTCGAATCTGAAGGCTATTTAAGTGTGTTTGCGGAAATTATCTGGAAAGTTTGTATGGCACTTTATGCTGTGCCTCACATTCAAACGGTTTGGTTACTCATACGCCCCGTCCCACAAATGCATTAGTTAAGGGGCGGTTTGCATATTCACCACTAGAACGAGCAATGTGTTAGTTAACAAATCTCCGATTGAGTAAATTTAACTAAATTAAGTATGCAAAAAACAGTAAAGGACTATGTAAGTTTGAACTTAGATGACTAAAACTAAAAAATGTAGGACTCACTGAGTTCACCATGTTGAAATGGCTTTATGCGACTGATGGCCTATTTGTTCGAAACCAAAAGTCTCCAATGTCGATGAGACTGTGAATGAAGTTTGTAGGCACGTACGATTAAATCTTTTCGTCCGTATTCATGCCCGTAGTTTCTATTTATTTTTGAATTACAAGGAAGTATGCAAGTAATTGTGTAAATATGTATAAGACAACATCAGTTTTTTTTTTGTGTTTTTAATCAACTTATGTATAGTCTATATATGTACATATGTATGTATGTATGTGTATATGTTCATATTTGGCAACAAATAAACACAGTTCGTTCCTTAATTTCATAAACAAATATTTTACTTAAAATGGCGTATATGTACCTATCTCGATTGATTCTATATTTATTTATTTTAATTTTGTTTCTCCTTTTCCAGTTGCGTTTTTGTTTTGTTTGGTTAGTTTGACTAAATTTGTTACATATTTGTTTGAACCCTAGGTTACGCAATTAATATTTTATGTATGTATGTGTGTATGTAAAAGTACTTCTTTGTTGCATTCACAACACAAATTTGGGGTATTTGCATTGTTAGACGTACGTTTCTTTTTTGTATGTATAAATGCAACACCGTATCTGTGTATGTTTGTATAGTTTTTCTTTTTGCATTTCGATAAATTTCACTAATTATATCTACATATACATACTTGTTTGTATAAATTTGATACTTGTCTAACACTTTTTAATGCAATGTAATCATTTTACCTTCTCATATCTATATACATTGCTGTATGCTGTACATATACTATGTATGTATGTAGGCATATACATATCTACACATGCGTTATACATTCATATGTAGACAAAGATTTATTTAAATATTTTTTTCTAAATCACTATAATATCATCAAATATTTTCTCTTAATAAATGATGTGGCATCCAATAAATTCGTTTTGTTGTTGCTTTTTTTGTTCCTCCTTTGTATCAAATTTGTTAAAAACTTGGTTACGAACGTGTTCCCAACTATCCTACATTTTTATTGTTTTTGCTATAATTTTATTGTTACTTAGTTAATATTGCATAATTTAAATATGTAAATATGTATGTCTTAATGCAAGTATGAATGTATATGATAAGTTTCATTACAATTTACATACATATTTGTTTTTTAAACCTTATCAATTGCATTGGATGAGGTCTATGCTAAAATCCTACAAATTCCTAACGTCTGTATGCAAAATTTACGTATTGTATACATACATAGGTGAGTGTATGTTTTGTGGATGTGTATGTGCATATGTATGTACGTATTGATCTTACATACATAGTACATATTTCGAATATTTCAACTATATGTTGTTGTTGTTGGTGTTACATACATCAGTCGTCATGCAAGACGAACTAGCTCTATTTGATTTTAAAGAAAACATTATCTCATAAGTAGTATTTGACACAGACACCAGATTCCAGGTGCCGTTTTAGGTGGGAGCTTTGTGAAAATGCTTTACCGCACATGAGGCAGCGAAATTTTTTCTGTCCACCACATTCATATCTGGAACAACATGAAAACATAATATTTGAATTTTATTAACTTTATTATGTTACTTGCTTTTAGCAAATTTCTGTAATATTAGCTACCTACTCACCTGCCAAGAAATATCATACTCCATATAAAAAAACGCTCAAGAAATGGTTAAGACATTTTTTCCGCGTCAAGTTTTTTGGGCATATACTCAGCTCATAAGAAAAAGTACTACAATTTTCGGTAGTTGGCAAAGCCAGTTTACCACAAGAAATAAATATGCTCGTATTTATTTCTTGTGGTAAGCGTGCACATTCACACAAAGGCGAGCACATATTTCGCAACACATATTTTAAATATTTTTATAATAGTAATTTGCAATAAAATGGAAAATGTTGTAAACGTCAAAATTTCTTGAGCGGGCATAACAAACATACATATGCTCGCTTTTTTTTAGGAATTTCTTGCCAGGTCAGTAGCCCGCTATACGCCTTATCACAATTATAGGACATCTCGGTCTGACATGTTCTAAGCATTTATGTCATTTTATTTTCGTTTTTTGCTTTTGGAGTTGTAAATTAAGAACAGTATAAATCTCCGCTCTAAGCGTTGAGTTAATTTTTAAAAAGTTAAGAAATGGAAGCATCGTAAAAATTCTAAGAATTGAAGGAATTTTTAAGGCACTCAAGAGTTATACTTTATACTTATGTACACTAAAATTGAATGGTTTAAAAAATCACATTTTCGCATTTTTGATTCGAAATATTTGGAAAACATTAAGCAGAATTACCGATAATGATCAAGAAACGAGTTATAAACTCTTTTGGTTACACCAAAATTGCGGTTAGGGCCTGATATATTGCCATTAAAAAGTCTCAATTTCACAATTTTTTTTAGAAAATTTAATAGTATGTAACAGTAAATGTATTTTCTCAAACTTTCTTTTGTTTTTTTTTTGGTTTTTTGCACAGTTTATACCTTGGTTCTATCTATTTTTTTTTTTCAAGTTTTTTCAAGGGCAGATTTATTTGGAATTATCTGATCTGAAGTTATACTAAAGCAAGAAAACCCATATTTTATTTAAAATGTAGTGATAGGATTTGCACATAGGTATGTGTGTATATCAGATATATGTATGTAGGTAACAGTGCAAGCCATCTCAAATATGCTTCTCATAGCTATCCTGTGGCAAAACGCCCTCAGATGCTCTCTGCTCGAAAACCTTTGTTCTGAGTAGATAGACACTGTTGGAGATAATGAAAATAAACTTTTTTTTAGCTTCAAAGTATGCCTAGATATTAGCCAGCACTCTTGCTACGACGGTACATCATTACACATTTACTCTACTCCAAGTGCTGAATTGTAAATTATGAAAATTTCAAATTGTCAAGTTGTCGATATTTGCTATTCCTTTTAGTGTGTAAGCAACAGCACATTTTATTTTGTTTTAAAATTAATATAAACCGATTTCCTATAAAGGTATGCATATGGCTAAATACTATATTAACGCTCTTACCTGATATGTCTCTGAAGTGAGCTTGCGTCCTTATAGCTTTTAAGACAATTAAACCTTGGGCATTGATATCGTCCATCCGGATTTATAAATTTGAAAAGGTCCGAAAACTTTAATTCATACCAATAGTCACGTATTAAAGATTGTTGAGCTGGAGGCGGTGTTTGGCTAGATGCTGTTGACGAGCTGGTTGTACAGCCTTAGCAAAAAATATAAAATGAAATATTTGTGGTGAATATTGAGAGAATCCTCGCCATACATTCATACATATATACTAAATGGCTTAAGTAGAGTTTTCGATAAATAAAAATACATACATATGTAAATATTCCATTGTATTTAAACGTATTTAAGAAACATTTTTTTTTGCAATTTCTTTGTGTAGTTGTTTTATTGTTTTTAAGTTTTTGATTAGCAAAGCAAGTTGAAGCCAAAGTTGTGAGTCTTTAAAACAAAATATTAACAAAACGAACAATGTTTATAAATACGTATACAATGCATAACTAAGGTTTGTAAAAGGTTTTACGGTTGTTAAGTATGTATGTAGGTATGTGTTTATTTTTTGCACATATATGTAAATATGTATGAATACATAGTACATGAGTAAATACTAGGAATGTTGCGGATATGGATTAACATATTTTTAAAATTATTTGAAACTGCCGTTTCATTATAATAAAACTGGGAGTTTTTCTTAAGTTATTGAAGCAGTTTGGATTGTGGTTGCTTAAAATTGTATGTTAAAACTTCGCTTTTGCCAATATGAATGCAAATATTCGCAACATATCTAATAAAAAACATGGATCAATGAAAATATTGATTAATTATTAATGTGAGAAATATTTACAATTACTATTTTAGGAGCCTAGATAGCCCGTGTGTCTGTGAGCAAAAGAGGCGTACAGGCTTGTGTCTAGCAGCAGTATTGTGTGCGAAAGGATTCCGAGCTAGCATTGGATGATGACATTGTGAAAATGGTTGTGTTGGTGGTTTAAATCCAGGTGTTACTGTTGTTGTGGTTGGCAATGCTGATAATGACGATGATCATGATTGTGATGAAATGATGCGATTAACTTTCATAGCATACATACATAGGTATGCGAATTTAGTTTAGACCAATTAAATACATATGTATGTGATGATAGATTTACGATAATGCCTAATTGATGGATTGCATTAAATATTTTTCTCAGTCCCGTCCGCATCAGTCTTCCTGATTGCTTATTCACTGAACTATAAACTCCTTTCTCGTATATCTCCCCTCTCCACCGAAGCACGGAGCCTGTAAAAGTCCCTTCAAAAAGAAACTTTGAAGATTTGTTAGTTGTAAATGAAAAAATCAGTATTCTCACCAGACCTGGTAATTTTCTAGTTCGTGTGTTGTCAAATTTGGAAAAAATTCAACAATTCAAATCGCTTACAGTTACATACTAACGAATTAACAAGCCCGGTGTGAATATATGTATACTAGACTTGGCCAAAAAAAATCGGTTTCTTCAAAATGTATATTGCACACAAAAAAGCACAGAGGCTACCCTTTTTTGGTGTAAAACTAACACTATTTTGGTGTCAACGTTCTTTTGCTACACTAAAATGGTGTAAAGTGAAAAAGTGTGGTGTAAATCCATAAAAGCTGTTCGTCGCTACCATTCAGAACAAAGCTAGTACACGATAGCCTAATGGTAGACAGCTCCGTTCAGCATTTAAATAGTTATTTTTATATTTTTTGTTACTTTGACTCCTTTTTAGTGCTAAACTAACACTTTTTTTATATATACAGCAGCACGTTGAAGTGCTGTTGTGACACTAAAATTTTTTTCAGAAAGGTAAAAAAAAATTACTGTGAAAATTACAGATATTAATGTTAAACACCATTGACTTGAACATATTTTTGTAGGATATTCAATTTCCTACAAAAGCTGCCTAGGCTGAAATTTTCTCAGACTAAATAGATATTCTTGGGGGAAATTGACTGCTGAATCCAAATTCGAAATCAGAATTGAACAACGGTCCCGATAATCGGCCCTAACCTCGCAAAAAAATACCAATACTATTTTGTATTTTACTATTCTAATTACGGATTTGGACTTAGCTCGTCAAAATACATTAGGATTAATGTATTGAGTTCACAGATCCGTCAACTTTTTTTTTAGGCTGCGCCATTTAGAGAGAAAGCATATATTAAGGAAAAATATGGGTGTGTTCGAGCCGCAATTGTTGAAGCAGTGTTACTTTTTATGACAGAGCATCACGTTCTTCGGCAAAGTTTTGGCAAAATTTGCAACGTCGCGCGTTCGTTGAATAAAATGTTGACAATCTGTTGCGGTCATCATGCGCTGCATGAAAATATAGTATGCAATCATAGTTGCATATAGCCATCTAGGTATCAGCATCATTGCATCAATAAAGTAACATGACTACAATATTGCAGTAATATTGAGCGGCTCGAACACACCCTATGTTGGAACGTATATGATAAATGTTTATTTTTGGTTATAATATTGATGATATGGCCAAAATCGCGGACTGTTACGTCACAATCAGACTCACTTTAAATCATAGGCCGGCAATTACTTTCCTGGGAGGAAAACTCAAATGCTTTAACATAGCAAGCGCTCTCTCCGTGCCGACTACTGCTTCAAATACAAACTACTACAAAAAGAGATGGATTTGGCACTTTCAATATTTTTGGCATATGGATCTTAAAGTGCACAGTGCACTTCTGAAGTAACATTTTCTATTGATATGAAAATGTTTGTAGGTCTTCTTATTTAAGAGTTATGGACCATTTTGTATGGACTGTTACGTTACATATTTTGGAAGTATGTAGGTTTGGAAGTTGCTTCACATTATTGAAAAAGTCTGCTGTTTTAAAGATTTAACTCGTATGTAATAAATGGAAAAAAAATTACACTGAAAAAAATGTGTCTGTGCTTTTCAGACACATAACTGCTCGGACTGTTACGTTACAAAAAAATACTGTTACTTACACGTGCGATTTGCGTTTACATAAAAAGCGCATTTAAGCATTATTTATAACTTGGCTGTGAATTTCGTTTAAGTAACATAAATTTAGTTGTATTAGGATCAGACATCTAAAAATTTCTAAAGAAAGAACACCAGGGGAGGAAGACAGAAAATCCACTTAATACGGAAGTGATTCGGGTAAAAGGGTAAAAAACAAAATTTAAAAATATGCAGAGCATTCTTTTCTGCAGCCATTTAAATTGCATTTTTTTGGTTTCTTTTAATTATTTCGGTAATGGTAACGTGTGTCAAAAAATTTTCTTCTACAGTTTTCTGGTGAGGTGATGCTCCATCAAAAGTATGTTGTCAGTTTTTCTTGTAAATGCTATAGTTTTCCCGCTATAATCACTTTTTCCCAGTGCATATTACAAACTAGGCGATGCATTTTGTATGAGGCAAATTTAAATTTTTTTGCAAACTAATTTTTTTTTTGCCGATTTCGGAAGAATGGGTAATAGATATTAAAGTTTGTTCTAGCGATTTTTTGTGAAACAAGATTAACCCTTGAAAAATCTGTGTGCAAAAGTTCTAATTAAAAAGACTGTTACGTTACAAACAACTTTTAGCTCTGAACAAAGACATAACTACAAACTCTACTAATATTTGGGGTGTAAAAGTAGGTCGCCTGCCAGTTGGTGCACCCTGGGTAACGCTAAATGACCTACATAGCCTTCACGGCTAGTTTCTTGTATTGCCGGTTCTACGAGAACGGTACCAGTACTTGTGCTGTACCCATCGTGCCGAAACGACCCGGGCCGTTTTCTTATATCGACCCGGCCAAGAGCAATACACTCGGGGTGACCCTGTCTGACATTTAGGCATGGCTATACTCGCTACAACAACATCAACATTGCAGCTTATTTGAAAAATAGTCTGGGAAGGCTCCAAAAAAATTGATTTTTTCTGGTTTGTTAACGAGCTAAATTTTGCACAAAAAAACTATTTTGAATTTTGGACTGTTACGTAACATGAAAAAATGCGGTCGAATTCATTGTGATCCAAAATACTCACAACATTTGTCTCCTCGAAATATTTTATCAAATTACTTTCAATTAACCTAAATCCGTCTGAAAAAAGTAAATAGAAAATTAGAAATAATATCTATTACTGAAATGCAACGTAATTTTTCGGTAGATAATGTAACTTTTAAAAAAATTGGTTCATTTAGTAACACCGCAAAAACTATCGTATATTTTCGAAGTAAAAGGTTGCGCGTTGTCTTCGAGCATAGGATTCTTTGGTATGCGTGTAACCCCAAAACAAGCGAAAGCACCCAAAATTTAAACAAAAAATTTTTTTTTGTGGTTTCGTTTCTGGCGAACTTGACCATATAATGATTATTAATCATGTAGAATATTAATAAACAAAATTTAGAAAAAAAAAAATTGGACCAAAAAACATCAAAAATACAGAAATATGACTTTTTTTAATCCAATTCTAGGTAAATAAGTTTTGAAACAGTAACTTTACAAATAAGGTTGTTTAACCTTTTTTTTTAGCCCATTCAATGTCTCTAAGAACCTGTATACATCTTTTTTGTACATATACATTTGCATTTTTGACAATTTTTGAAAGAAAAAATGGGAAATCGAAAAGCATGCTAATTTTTAAGTTTAGAAAAAGGGCAAGTCTGAGAAATTTTAGTCTTTGCAGCATTTGTAGGGAATTTGCTTTCCTTCAAAAATATGTTTAGGTAGTTGATGTTTTGCACAAAGGTTTTGTCGTTTTTATACCAACTATGAGGTAAAGTCTGTAAAATCTAGACTAGCGATGGTAGACATCTAGAATTTAATATTAAGATCTGCAATTTTTACAGTAGGGGGTTTCTCTCTAATTTTTTTACATAACAAACACAAAAAATAACACACTATTGTCGAAAATTTTCTAGAGTATTGTCAAAAATTTGTTCTTGTTGATCTTGCTTGGAAAAATTGTTGACAATAGTGTGTTATTTTCTTGTGTCAAAAAAATTTAGAGGGAATACCCCAAATATAATTTTTGAAAAACACGAAATTATTGTTTTTTTGCTCAGTCTTATGTATGTATACCTACCTACATATAGTACGATATTTTAATTCTTGAATTTGTTCGAAAGCAAGGGTACAAACTCTTTTTTGGTTTTTGTTTTAGTAAAAAATTTTATTTGAGTATGAAAATATATCGTAATTTATCGTATAAAAATAGTTTTTTATGTAATATTGTATAAATAAATAAGTACACAAGACAAGCAATAAAAATAATGTAACACGTATGTGTGTATGTGTATATTTGTAGTAGTCATTTTATGCTTCCATTATCTTAAAATTTAACACGTAAGTTACTAATTTGGTTTGTCTTTAAATTTTGTATACCAATACAAATATTAGACATTGGGACAAATATGATTTTCTCCATCATACCTACTTTATTACTTGCATACCATGTATGGACATTTGGTTGGTTCAAAATCGTATGGGAAAAACTCAAGTTGAATGTAAAGGCCAAGGGAGTCCCCCCCCCCCCCCCCCTATTATTTTATATTGATAAAAGAAGTAAGGAGCCTAAATTTCAAGGTCATAGGTCACTTGGAAGGTGGCGCTCAATACTCTTCAAAAAAATTGATATGGGATTTTTTCTACAGTTTCTAAAAAAATAACGATACGTGTTAGGAGGCAAAAACGGTAAATTAATTTGGATATTTGAAATACGTAACCATTTTACGAGCACTCATTTTGATTTAAGTATCTGTTATTCCTAAAATAAAAAGTCTTTAAATACCAGAAAATAGCTAATATTTGAGATTTTATAATTATTTTACATTTCAGTAATCTGAACATGCTTAACTTGTTTAATATCAAATATATTGAAGAAAACACATTTTTTAAATCTGAATGCTTACAATTAAAAAATGTCTAAAATTTACTCCTTCATAGAAATTTATAAAAATAAACCTCGTTGAGCGCCGCCTTCCATATGTTCCACAGTGCTAAAATTTTTATAGATTATTCTTTTGTTAGATGTAAAAAAATCGCAGGCCTCTAAGAAAAACTTTAGTTTTTTGAACCACCCTAATGGACATGTTTACTATACCCACTAAAAGTTTAATGGAATTGTATTATTAGTCCAAATTATGTTAAATGCAACTTCTTAAGTAATTTAATTACATATAGCGCAGTGTTAATTTGTGGTTTACCTTTCTGTTAGTTAGTGTAGTTTTAATTTTAAATGGCCCGAATTTATTTGTTAAATGCATTCTAGTTTCTTTTAGTATTGTAGCAAAACATTTTTCCTTAAGTACTATTTGTGTATGTGCATAGTTATTTAGATTTATATAACCTGTATGTAAATGCAGTTTGCTATGTTGATTTCATTGTACTTTAGTCATAAGGTTTCATTTTTTAATGCATAGTTTGTGTTATTTCAACATTTGTATGTAGGTATGTACATATATACTATGTATGTACATATGTATTATGTTTTCTATCTTACACTTTTTATGTATAGCTATATGTAAATATTTTTTTGGTACAAGCGTAGAAAGTTTTTGTAATATCATCTCATCATTTTGAACTTATTATAAACATAGTTTGACATAGTGCAATACATTTTTAGTGAGGAGAAATTTGTATCATAAAACTTCATTTACAATAAAGAAGAAAAATATGCATGTGCCAAACTATGTCTAATAAGCCCTAGATAGTCGAATCGGTTTTTTTTTTGTATCACGGCGAAGTATTTGATAAATCTACTTTGTTCATTTGTTCAGGAACTTTTCTGTTTTTTCTTAGTTTCAAATATATGTATGTTTAGTTAAAATTTTATAAATTTGTATTATCTCATACCTATTCTGAATGTTTTGTTATTATCGTGTCATCTATTTTATGAGCGTTCTAGTGTTATTCAAATAAATCATGTATGGATGGGATCGGAATGATGTAGAACTTCGTAACTTTTGTGAAATAGTTCTACAGTGATCCCGCTGTTAGCTTCTTTTCGCATTTGGACTGTGTCTCAGAGCAGTCAAAAGCGCCTTACTTTTGGCAAATTTATAAAACAATATTGTGAAAAAACCTCTCCGACAAGTTCGGTTTGAAAGCCCGCCTTAAATAAGCGCGCTCAGCGTCAAATAGCTGTCAAAAATCCTCATGCCCATACAATTTGTATGAGTCCAACACAAACAGCGCCGCATCAACGCTGAGGAATTGGAATTTTCAATTTTGACAGCGCGTTACAAGGTGAAATGAGAAATGGGGGAATGAAAGAAGAGAGAATTTAGAGCAAGTTTGAGCCTTCATTTGAGTATATCGCGTGTTTCCTGACGTTGGCGAAAAAACGCTACGCCGAGCGCTCTTGTTTAGGTCGGCCTGTAAGGGCTTGAGGGAGACTTTCGTGTTACATAATGATAGTGCTTAATCGGAAAATAAATGTTTCAAAGGTGTTTTCGTTTAGTTGACGGAAAACGTAAATCTATACGATCATTGCCCACCTAAGACACATTTTATCAAAAGCACACGATATCGCCAGCGCAGATATTGTTTGCAAAAACGAATGAGGCTTTTAAACATATCGTGCCCCATCCGCGAAAAAGACGTAACAGACACGGTAATAGATTTTTACTTTTTGATATATGTATGTAAATCGTTGAATAACATTTCGGATCCTCTGTATAATTTTCGAAGCTTCCGGAAATATCATTGCAAAGTTAATTTTCTGAGAAAGGTTCGATATAAAGAGCAAGGTACATGAAATACACTCAAATATGCTCAGACATCTACTCGGGTGAGTTTTTAGCATACATAGATATAATAGATCGCAACAGTGTACCCCTAAACCTTCCAACAATTCTTCCAGAGCTATATTTTTTAATGCAGGCCATTATTTTTTAGTTATCAATTGCCTACTCAGACCGCGATTGGCAAAGGTAAGGTTATGTCTGGATATTGGATTTCCGAGTTAAAGTGTTTTTTAAGATGGCTCCCAAATAAAAAACTAGTTCCAGCTCTATTGTGTTTACATGTAATGGATGAGCTTACAATAGAGGGGCAAAGTCTGCAATAAAGAGGTGCCACAGATTTTCAATGGACGGACTAAACAAAATTATGCCGAAACCCATATTCGTGTAAATCCTGGGTATTCCGGTATGTTTTTCCTGCAAATGGGGTCCAGTGCTTTAATTTTAGAACCTTTGGAATATATTTATGGAAATTTGGCGTCTTATAAAATGATAGCCTTTGTTTAATAAATGCAGACTTTAGAGAATTGAACAAAAATATACCACTTTTTACTTAAATTTTTGCAATTACTACAACCAAGTAAAATTTTCAAGTCCGGTCGCTGCCTAATGAATGATTCTTATTGAATAAATAGCTGAATTTTGGTTAAATGAAAATCTACCACTTTTTGCTTAAATCTACCACTTATTTTTGCAATTTCTACCATAAAAAAAATATTCAAGTCCGAACACTGCTGCATAACTACTTGCTGCAATATTTTCATATATTACATATTATAAACAAAAAATCTTATGCCCGCCAGTATGAAAACCTGCTAAAACCTTTATATCGTATGAGAAATGAAAATATAGGATGTTAAGTAGAAATATATTATAAGCCGAAAGGCTACGCCGACTTGGCCATGTTATGCGAATGGACAAAGAAGCTCCAGCCCAGAAGGTTTTCCTATCGTCACCCGAAATCGGCAGAGGAGGAAGGGGGAGGCCTCGACTGAGGTGGAGGATGACTCGAACTCCCTTGTGGTTTCCAATTATTATTCTTAATGTCTCTGATAAAACTGATTGTGACCACAAAATAAACATTCAAGTGTGGCTAATAGAACTGTAGTAATTTACAGTCATTTTGTTTTACAATCAAGGATTGTGAGGCTTATTTGACTGTATCCAAATTTTATTGCCTCTTCTGTGATTGCATAATTTATAGCCTAGAATCAATTTGCAAACACAGACTGCAATCTCGTTTGATTGATTTTTTTATGATTATAAAATTTACAATCTATGTACATTGTACAATCATCGATGCTCTTTAATCCCTATGATTGCAATCATAAAAAACACAACTATTTCCTTCAATATATTCATATGAGGCCCCTTGTTCAGAAATGACCCAACATTTCGTGCCTGAAATGGCAACGCGGTCACTGCTTAAAAACAACTGACTATCCTTTTAACATCAAATTATGTTTCTAAATCGTTACTACTTAACCCTTAACACCGTGAAAACTACTTTTTTGTATTATTAAGTTTCTTTTCCCTGAGATAACTCTGCATAGGATATAAAAGCTTACACATACATAATAACATACGTATCTATTATGATTCTTTTTCAAAACTTTAGTTCTATTAATATGACTTAGAAATTTGGTGGTACTTATAATTTTTAAAGATAATATCTCTAACCTAATTTTCTCTTAGCATTAAGTGACCTCATAAAATATAATCATTATTCCACTTTCATCATCTGAAAGCAGCCAAATAATATATGCCTCATTTTGCACTTTTCATGTAAACAGATGTAACCTTTTCAGTTTACGGGATTTTATGACGTCTGATGATTAGAATATCGTCCCCTTTTTGCGTTTTTATCGTAAACGCCAAAACACAAATTTTACAGGAGAGCATTTTTTAAATTTTTTTTTTATTTTTTCTTTTATGAATTGGTGGATACGATATAAAAGATAGCCATTTTTTGACATAACTGTAAGGATTTCAGCTATAATTTTTTTCCAGATGATGCGCTAAGGGATGATGAACAAATTTGCATCAAAAAGTAAATTTCGAAAAAATGGTGGTTACGATAAAAACGCAAAAAGGGGACGATATGCTCAGGTTTATAGAAAACCTAACAAGACGAAGAAATTATTTTGATATATGTAGTATTTAGGGTACTCACAGTTTTCTGTTATCTAGTCATTCAACTTCAAAATCTTTTATTTAACTATTTTTTTTTTTTTGCTTTGTTGTTAATTTTAATGAAAATTTAAAATATTATTTTTGCTTTGTTGTTATTTCCAATGAAAATTAAAAATATTATACTCAGATAAGTTAACCTCGGTCCCAATCGTGTTTTAAGTTGTAGCAAAATGTCAAAGATTCCTTAATTAAATTATTTAAGAGATAATATAAACAACGAAATGACCCCTTTATAAAATTTGTTGACTGAATCTCTGTAGAAAAACTATAGAAAGTAGGAAATTTAAGGATTTCTGTGAGTATCCAAATTTTTTTTATAATATGGGGATTCATTTAAAGCTTCGTAAACCTCGTGAAGCTTATAAACCTCATAAATGTCACTTTTCATAGAAGTTTACTAGGTTTACACACTTTATGAGATTTACGAGGCTTTTATAGCTTTAAATCATGGGTCGGCAGATTTGTAAATGCAGGTGTATAAGTAAGAACGCTTATACACGCGCTGTGATCGTCCGAACTATATTTTTAACATTCGCTGACCAAACAAGCGCTCTTGCCCAGCGACGACTAAATCATTTGGTAAACAAAAAGCACAACGTGTTTGTGTGATGAATCCAACTTGTTTGACTGATCTTAAGATCTATGGGGCGCCGATGCTTGCTTTAAATGAATCCCCAGAATGAAACTGTTCGAAAATAAGTATTCCCAATATACTAAGATTCTTAATTACGTACATCCGTTTAAAATGAAACGTGCTTTGTTTTTTTTTTTTAGTTAAAATGTAATATTTGTAGTTTAAGTTTTACTTTTTCAAATTCTTTAACGATCATTCATATTTACTGCATTGGATTGAGAGTTACCCAAGATCTCTTACGTTTCCTTGGGCTTTGTGATTAGGAAAGACAAATGAAATAAATTCTGCTTAAACGGTTTCTAATTGGCTTTTTATGACGGTTTGCATTTTCACTGCCAATGGTAGAAATTCCCTTTGCATCTTGGCGAAATGTGTTTTAATATGTTTGGTTAGATTGTCACTACGTTTGGCTGCGTAATTGCATGAAGGGCATTGAAATATTGGACGCTCAATTGTAAATCGACATTCGAAACGCCGATGACGACTTAAGCTTTTACGCGTTTTATATGATTTACCACATTGATCGCAAGCGTGTTGATACCAGGTTAAAAGGAAATCTGAACCATTAATTTCGTATGACATTTTATTTTTGTATAATTAGTGCAGCGATGTGGCAATGTTTCAATGTGATTCGATGATTGTCCGATGATAGTGTACGTATTGGTGATGTGGCATGATTGATGTGGTGTAAGTTAAGTAGAAAGTGAAGAGTTTCAAACAAGGAGAAGAAGATAATATACACATTTTTATAAATCATCTACCGATTCACATGGTTTTAATTATTTAAACAAAACAAAAAAAAAAAAAAAAAAAAATTAGCGGAGTTGATGGATTGATGAACACATAAACTAAAAAAAATCAAACGAAACTCTAAAGGACACCTACATACAATACCTAATCATAAACTAAGTAAATACAAAAAAAATATAAAAATGATAAACTAAAATAATTCTACAAAAAATCGTATTTATGTACATACCTATATCTAAAAATTATGGAAATCATAATTATTTCAAGATCTACCATACATACAAACTTATAGATATTTAACATATATATGTATTTAGAATGCCTCATTCTCCTTCATACAATGACCATTTGTTGACCATTTTTCTCATTCACATTAAAAAGTTTATTGATTTGAAAGGCAATTAAAGAAAAACTTTAATAATACAGAGCAGCACCTGGTTTCTGTAACTTTTTAACGAAGTACTCCCATAGAATTTAGTAATCAATTGATTGGACAGCTGTTTCAGTCAATAATGATTACATTAATGGTTTTCTGATGCAGACAAATCGTGTCCCATTAAACTCTCGAGGCATCATCTGTAATTTTTGTGCCAACCTTCACGACTAAAGTTTTTATTTGCGAATATCAGAAATTACTCTCTTTCTTTTACGTAGTACATTAACCTATCAGCTAAAAGCTTTTCAAATTCTCATAACATTCCCTGAGAAATCTTAAGACCGCCCGATTCTGTGTTCTTGATATACTGTCAATATTAATGCATAATTAAGAAAAAATTGTCTGAATTTGGCGTCAAAAACAAGAAAAAATATTTTATTTTTGAGGCAAACTTTAAAACAATTCATACAAATATTTTTTCTTGAATACCCTGCTAGAGCTTGCTAACGGAACCTCATTGTGTATCAGTACAAGTGTGAAAAGTTCTGCATAGACGTCAAAATTTTTAAGTGAGTTTAACACCTGATAACATTATGGTTAATGTAAACCCAGCAAACATAGCTCACCTTTGAAAAACTGTATAGTTCTCAAGTTGATATCCAACACAATTCTCCAATTTTTCTCCAACTTTAGAAATATTTTGATAGCTTTGTCGTTCTCAAGTTGATATCCAACATCATTCTCCAAGTATTCTTATAATATTCGAATTAAATTTGAAAAGTTTAGACTAAAATTTATGTTTACTAATTCATGGCGTTTTGAATTATAAAAATCATGGTTTATTTTTTCTCGGTATTTATTTTCAGAGTCCCATTCATACCTTTGAGTCCAATTAGAGAATCCCATTTGAGTGCAAGTTGAGAAACAGCTATCATTCTCAAGAGATTTTCGTTTTGAGAAACAACGCTTGCGGTTTGGGAAGTCCCTTAGTTCTCAACTTGAGATCTAACGTAACTCAAGACTAAATGTTTGCTGGAAAGTGTGATATCATAGGCATAGGTGAAAACTTCAGAGTGAGTTTAGTTACCATTCGGTAAAAGATAGAAGACTGCTATGTTGATGTGTGCAGGATGTTAGCATTGCCATTGCTTTCCTGTTATTCGGTTCTGGCGACATTTTAATATGTGCAGGATGTAAACAAAGCGACATTTTGATATGGGTTGTCAAAGGAACTTTTCACACTTGTCATTATCTACAATGCGGAACCTCCAATACACTTACAACACCTACACACCCTACAAGGCGGGCTGATATTTTTAATAAAAAAACACTCACACTATAAATTGTCAATGCTGATAATTTTTTGACAAAAATACTGACAACTTTCATTACTTGTCATAGCTGATTGTCACATGCGGCTAATAGGCCCTATACCATTAATTAATAAATTTTTGTTTAAATATTTAATTAATAGTTAAACACAAATAAATAAACAAAAAATATTGTTTTAATTTCCAGCAAATAAGTGGTTTCATAACGGGTTAATGGGCACTCTAACAGCCTAACCTAATATAAACGCACTCCGTGCCTGTGTACAAACAAACGTCAAATCGAAATGTCACGCAGAACAAAAATTGGAAATCAATTTAGGTTTTTACGCAGTGCGATCAAATTCGGTTACTCCCATACAAGTTGTATGTGCATGAGATAAATTTGACAGAAAACGCAGTCCGTGCGTTTATATTAGGTTAGGCTGTAAAGAAACTGAATAATTTACTTGCGTTCAAAGCAGTTTATGTCATACTTGTAGCAAAACTATGTTTCGATATTTAAAATGGCTTTTTTCGATATTTGAAGAAGTGTACTCGTATGGTACAGTGAACGTTAATGGGTTAAGTTGTAGCGCATTGCGAATCAGGCGTTATTTCTCTTACCCCATTTACACAGTATACACTTTCAAGAGTCATTTATCGTAACATTGACATTTCACAAAAAGTCGATGTGAAATATATCAGTTTCCCAGGAATCAGCCATATATCTTCGGTGTTTATGCAAAACAACGTAACGGACAAATGAAAAACCACGTAAGGGACACTTTGGTCAAAAATGAGATTTGCTTACCGGGGCTTCCAGATCCATTCATTAGTAACAAAAAAGTCGGCGTTTCTGCAATATATGTCAAAAAAAACGGCATTTGAATTTGCCTCACCACATATTGACTCGTTCAAAAGTTAAACAGTTTTTTGTCTCTCCTGTAAAATTTGAGTGCCTGCATTTACATGGTTTTGTATTTGTTCGTTACGTTGTTTTGCATAAACATCGCCGATATGTAATTGAAAATAAATACACACATTTTAAATAGGGTCTGATTTTATTTATATGGGTTTCTTGTTGTTGTTGTTCAGCTTTGTTTACTTCATTTATGAGGGATCTATGTCAGGGATGAGTGAAAAGTGGCAAGGCAAAGATAAGGACACCTTTATGCCGAATTTAATTAGTGAGAGAAATACGCAAAACCTTCGACGTTCACAAATTGTTTACAGGCTTTTACAACCCTGACTGAAACTTTCCACTACAGCCAGACATAGACTTCGACCAGCCATACCTGACAATTGACTGTTCAAATGACTGGCATGCATCTAGTTGGGCATTTATCAAGATTGACAGTTCACCAAGAACACAGAATCAGGCGCAATTGGTTATTTTTGGTAAAATTTGAATTACATCCATATTTATACATTCGTCGTACATACATGATACATATATTTATTCATACATATTACACACTATAAATACACACATAGTACTAAGTACCTTTATAACAAGCTAATAAGTTTACAATTTAAACGAAAAAGACTTAGGCCCGGTTTTTCAGTGCAGGTTTAAACCACAGACAAAGTTGATTAGAGTTTATCCCATACAAACTGGCCGCTTAAACTCAGTTTAAACTCGCACTGAATAACCAGGCCTTAATGTTGTTGCAACGTATAAAAGCTAAGGTCTACGCACAATGTTCATAACGCTTAACTATATCTAAACAGCGATACGCTCAAAAAATTACAATGTTCAGATAACTAAAAAAAACTTGCTGCCTCGCACACCTGAAAAGGAGCTAACTTAAAAATCTGAAGGTATGAATACCACCACGCTCTTTAGCTTCACTAATCTCCCCGGAGACGGGTTGTGCGCTGGGTTTGGGACCCGCCACGTAAAAACCACTTCCAATGAAAACTCGGCAAAATCGCCTAGGCGGTTAAGCGTCAATAAATGACGCAAGCCAAGATTAGAATCTCCCAGAAAAGGGCTGTTGAAAATTTAAAATGCCATTGGCGTATAGGGTAGTTTTTTGAACATTGAGATTTTTTGAGTCTATCGTGCGATATGTGCCAATGGAATATCAAATTTTTAACATCTCTTTTCTGGGTAGGTAGTGGAACTTTTAGTTAACCGAGTAAACAAATCGGTGGGTATTGAGTTGGAAAGCGTGGTAGTATGATACTACTAGTATCCAAGTTTCAAAGTCCAGATTTTTGAGTAAGCTCTCTTAAAATCTAGGTGGGCGATATGTATGTGAGGCAAATCATTCTAAACGCTACAATATAAAAATAAATCTTTTTTTGGAGAAAAGTCTGTGTTTAGCGTACTACAGCACGCAAAGTCAAAAATTATAAATCGTCTTGTAACATATCGTTAACTTAATTCACAAAGGGCCTAATTGACATATTTTTCGAAAATGACTTTTTTACATATTTAAGTTTGATATAGTAAAATACACACTCACTACAAATTTTAAAGAGTTACTAACAGTAATAACGGAGATATTCCATATTTACAAAGCTATATTTACATGCATTCAATGTAAAAAAATTTTGTTTTTTGCTTATCCTGTACAAATTTTTGTATGTCAGTTAGGGCCTTTGTGAATTAAGATAACGATATAAAGTAAATAAAAAACAGGAACGAACTAAATTTAATAACAACTGTTTTTAATGATCTCAATCTTAAAATAGCCGTGTTCGCAAATGCAGTATTGCAAAAAAATAACCTCTCCTATTACTGAAATAAGTAAGAACCTCTCCTATTACTGAAATAAGTAAGATAGACATGTCTGAGTTTCAAATCTAAATACCATTTGCATTGTTGTATTAATTTGCGCAAAGCCGACATTTTCATACATCATAACTTTCTCCAAACTATTACGAATAACATACAAATTTACGATGTTTTGAACTGATTTCAGAATTTTAATGAGGTGCCCTAATAACTTTATAATAAACCTCTAAGCATAAGTAAAAAAAGTTTTTAGTTAAGCATATCCCCGGCTAAGAGTGTAAACCTGCTAAATCCCGTTCTTAGCCAAATCGATTTTTTGATGCGGTTCGAATGAGTAGCCGATTCTGCAGTTGGCAAACAAAAGAAAATCCTCAAAATAAATATACAAATATCAAAAATTGTTTGATGAGAAAAGCTGCTAAATCCAACATATAGAGCTTCTGTCGCACTGTTACTGTTATATTCTAGGGTATTACTTTCTGGGTCTAAGTCAAGGAAATAGCCAGCGAATATGATTTAATTTTTGATTTTTCAAGGCAATCCTGTCCCTCAAACCATAACCTGAAAGTTCAAGTTAAATTTGGTTTTTTGCACCTACTAAAAAATATTTCTATGGCCGTTGGCAGGTTTACACTCTTAGCCGACGATATTAAAAGTTAAATGCTTAAAAATTTATTCGCTTGCCAAATTTTTGTTTGCTTTTACATAGAAATTTTATCGTAGCAAATGTGAAACGACTTAAAACTTTTCGATAAAAAGGGTCTTAAGGCTGATTTACACGGGTCGATTTTTCTAGTCGATTTTTGTCGTTCCACCGTGTAAATAGCAATTCGATCGATTCACACCTTGTATTTGAAGGTAGAACGCAGTGAAACGATAAAACTCGACCGGTATACATAAATCATCATTTATGTTATCTGAGGTTGAATCGGCACGACATTATTCGATCATAAACGTTCACGAGGGCCTTCATAATGAATTACAAAACCGGATATGAAAACAGTGATAAGAATCACAGTGATTCTCAACGCAACATTGACTGATCTGTATAACGGGCGTTTCACTACTCATGGTATGGTAAAAAAAAAGTTTCTTATAATTTCATACCTGTCTTAAATCAAAAGACAAGTATTGAAACTCAGTGATCAGAACTTTTTAATAGCCCGAATAATAAATCGCGGTGTTTATGCAAAACAACGTAACGTACAAATGCAAAACCACGTAAGGGACAGTTTGGTCAAAAATGAGATTTGCTTACCGGTGCTTCTGGGTACCCGGGTCCATTCATTAGTAACAAAAAAGTCGGGGTTTCTGCAATAGATGTCAAAAAAAATGGCATTTGAATTTGCCTCACCACATATTGGCTCGTACAAAAGTTAAACAGTTTTTTGTCTCTCCTGTAAAATTTGAGTGCCTGCATTTACACGGTTTTGTATTCGTTCGCTACATTGTTTCGCATAAACGACGAAGATATGTATGTGATGCTGATTAGTGAAAGGCTTCGTACAAAAATGGATAAATTCCAAAAAACATAAAACAAATGAACACTCATTTTTTCTTTTTAATATAAGTCAAATGTTTGTATTTGTATTCGATTAAAAGTTACAATTTGTTTGATATTAAAACAAACAATATACATATATATACTTTATATAAATGTATGTATACATATTTAAAGTCATTTAAATATGTGTTTAATATATAAATATATGGCCAAACAGATGACGATAGTACACAACACCAACAGGCAATGCGACACAAAGCATTGATGGAAACACTGTAGAAAACGTTTTGAAATGAATTGTAGTATATGATGAGATTGGGCAGTGAGAAGAAACAGTTGTAGGGTTTCTACCAAAAATAAAAATGAAGAATGTTGCACGAGCGAAAGTTGAAAATAGCAAGGAGTTTTTAAATGACACGGTTTGAGTATTTTTAATCCATAGAATAGAAGTCCATCGGAACAATATGTATAGAAGAAGTTGTAGTTATAATAGTAGTTGCAGCTGAAGGTGTGAAGTTGTAATAGATGGATGGTAGAGATCTAAAAGAGAATTAGTTTAAAATCGATTAGTGGAATACAATACAAAGCTACCAACAAAAATAATTTCGTTTGGTAAGGCGATGTACAAACATCACAACCAGCCTCTATATACCTTTTCGCAATACCGAATTACACAGTCAAAACTATTGGCTATTCATTGTCTGAAATTATAATATTTATGTACAATGTCTGTAAATGTGTTGAAATATGAAAAGATATAGGCGTCATCTTACCATTGTAGTTAAACATTTTTATTTTATCTGAATGCGGCATCAATGAACAACATACTTTTTTTTGCATACATCTATTTTATTAATTTATAATTTATAATACATATAAATATTTTATCAAAACCATTAAACATATTAGTAAATTCACAATGTCAGCATAATGCATAAATAGAATTTCTTATTAGGAATAAAACTTTGTAATATTTCCAAATCAATCTGCTCTTTAAACACACGAGTCAATGAGTTTCATTATGAAAGCGTATTTGCATAAGTTTTAGACTAGAATTCTACATAATTTGGTGATGTTTGATATGAGACAATTTCCATTTCAAATAATATCTACGATATAAAGGTTTCTTTCATTTTCTCTTATCATAACACAGTGCAACAAAATTGACCAAAGTTAAAATACCTGGGAAGTAATAGCATTTTTCTGGTAGATCTCGGCGAATTAAGAAGAACTGTGTACAAGAAATTTGCCGGACACCTGCAAAATCTTAAGTTAGGTGTCAAAAACCGGTTTTTCATACCTTCGAACACTTATGAGCCTATATCTTAGGTAATTTTAACACGATTTTTATTTTTTTTCATGATTTCGATAGAAGAGATATAGATAGACCTTTCTAACGATCTATATCGTAACGTATACCTATAGGTAGTTGGTTTTTTATACGTAAATTTTCAAATTATATGGCAAAATAACTTTTTTTAATTTAGTTTTCATGGAAATCTTAATAACTTCGCCAGTTTTCAACTTTTTTGAGAAAATTAACTTTCATTGCACTCGTAATAAAATTTGCTGTTGAATACCATTCAAGGTTTGTATAGGCTTCTTATAACATAATGTATAGGGATAGCGCCAAAGTTGGGGCAAATACTACCACTTTTACCACTTATTTCCAGTTTATACATAGATCGTTAGAAAGGTCTATATCTCTTCTATCGAAATAAAGAAAAAAAAAATTAAAATTACATAAGATATAGGCTCATAAGTTTTCGAAGGTATGAAAACCCGGTTTTTGACCCCTAACTCAAGATTTTGGAGGTGTCCCCCAAATTTCTGGTACCCAGTTCTTCTTAACTCACCGAGATCTACCAGAAAATGCTGTCTCTTAACAGGTATTTTTTCGTGTTGCACAGTGTAATGTGCCGGATGAAAAATCTTACTTTAACATTACTTAGCTTAGTTGATAAGCCATTTGTGGCACATAACCTTTATAATTTCATGTAATCCAGTATACTATGTATGTATGTACTGATGTACGTGAGTATGTGGCAACTTTGGCCTAACAAAACAAACCGACTTGAAGACTCGCTCAAGTAAGGTCTCTAAAACATTGCGCAATTTGCGGCGATTGTGTGTTGTCGCTTATGTTTTCTTAGTTGTCAACTCAAATAAATAATTTATAATCTAAATGGGATCAACTGTATTGATTTTTGTTGCTCCCTAGAGATCTTGTTAACCGTTAATACAAATATTGGCTAATAGCTTTTTTGGCTTTGGTTTCCTTATAAAATACGTAAAGTACAAATACATTTTTAAAACGATAAATGCGAACGCATGAAGCAAATTAATGAACATAAAGTTGACAAATTATAATACTTTTTGGTAACGTTTTCGAGTTAGACATACAGTCATATACATATATCGTCGGCTAAGAGTGTAAACCTTCTAAATCCCGTTCTTAGCCAAATCGACTTTTAGCCTCAAAATAAATATACAAATATCAAAAAATGTTTGATGAGAAAAGCTGCTAAATCCAACATATAGAGCTTCTGTCGTCCGGTTACTGTTCTATGCTAGAGTATTACTTTCTGGGTCTAAGTCAAGGTAATAGTCAGCGAATATGATTTAATTTTTGATATTTCAAGGCAATCCTGTCCCTCAAACCATAACCTCAAAGTTCAAGTTCAATTTGGTTTTTTGCCTCTACTGAAAAATATTTTTTTGGTCGTGTAGGTTTACACTCTTAGCCGACGATATGTAATACATACAGTCGTAAAAAGTACTTCCGCTATTTTTCATGAAAATTTGATATTTTATATGGCCTCGTTTGATATTACTCAAATATGAAGTGTCGCTCAGCTAAATTAATGACGATTGTGAAAATAAAATCAGGTGAAATACAGCTGTACTATTAAGCACATTTAGTAAAATTATATTAACCTAATGGAAACCAATCATTTTTGTATCAACAGTGCTGCAAAGTGTAATATACGACAAAATTAATTTAACTGAGGAAAATCACTTTCATCTATAAGACGTTTTATTTTATGCGACATTAGTTAGTATTTTGTTTAGGAGTTTCAACAAGCGTCTCCTCTGCTAAATTATTTATCCAACTGCAATATGGGCAATTTTCAATGAGATAGAATGAATAGATCTCGATGACAAGTGTCACCCCTACTAAAAAAACTCTCATTAAAAATATGACCTGAGTTGGAATTTGCTCATTAGAAAATAATTGTGCAAGAGCGAGACTTTGAAAATTGTAAACAAAAAAATACCGTAAGCATACTTTTTTGACCGACTGTATGTACATAAATTACTATGTGTATACTTAAAGATATACATTAATAAATAAATAAATAATATTAAATAAATTAGTGAGTATTATAAAAAATTATTTCGTATGAGAAAATGAAATTATATGATCAATTGTTGTTGTACGCGAATGGCATGGTATTTATGAGACGCTCCTTTAGTAGGGAGTTGGATATCAACTGTATGCCTAATTTCATCTTCCAATCTTCTCCGATCGTTTCTACGTTCTGTACGTGAACTTTGCCACTATCAGCGCCGCTCCCAGTGAACGTATGGGCAATGCCTTCGTTTAGAGAATCAGATATTTTTCCAATGTTTTCACCCATTACTGCTGCAGTTGATATGGCTGTAATAGCTCCTGTAAGGCCATATGTTGGCTTCATATCATCTTTTGTTTTACTGATACTTAGAGTACAAGTGCCATTTACTTCTCCACCATTAGCCCAGCCGATTTCGGGACTTTTTACAGCAATATCTGTATCGTGGTGTTCTCTTTTCAATGATAAATTTTCCGGTGCTGAACTGTCACAATCAGTGACATTGCTCAAACTGCCAATCACGTTTTCGCCACCACTGCGATATCCATTGCTGCCCCCACCTCCACTATTAGTTGTTTGTTGGGCTACAGCCGGAGGAATGCCATGTTTTGATGTCAAATGTCGTACCATATGATATTTACGTCGGAAACGTGAAGGACAAAGATCGCAACTAAAGCGAGGTGGAATACCTATACATTCGTCTCGCATGTGACGTTGCAAATGTCTTTTACGTAAATAGCTTTTTCCACAAACTGCACACGGAAAACGTGCATGGGGGTTATTCACATACATTTCACTGCCGATCATCATTGACGATTTAAAATCATATTTAAGATCTGCTTCCATGATGTGTACATATTTTCATGCCGAAATTGTTGCGATCCATGATGAGTTTATACATACATACATATATACAGATAATGCAGTGATATGGATTTGTGGTTGTGCAATTTAACGGGTGGTTCATTATGTAGATGTGTTGTGTTATGATTTTTATGTGATGTATGAAATGAAAATAAAAAAAATAAAATAAAAAAATGTTTATAAAATATTTAACAACAATTGACAAACGATTACAGAGGTTAGCACTGATTTTATTTTTTATTTTTACTTTTTTTATTTGAATACAATTAAGCAAGAAATAATAAAATTTACTCACAACTTGCTGATTTCTACGGCTGAAGGTAACTTATTAAATCCGAAATCCTTATGACGAAATAACTAGTACTTGTACAAAATTTGATTATATGCTTGAACGCCAACATCAAGCCTATTGGAAACCAAATGCTAAATTCAATATACTGTTTACCTACAATTGTGGTCAAAAATCGAATAACTGATTTAACTATATGTAAATATATACATATGTGATGATTTAACTACTATTAAAATACATAGTTCAAATGTTAACAAACTACAGATGTACTAACAAATCTAAATCTGTGTACTTCTAATCTATGGTTGAGTTGTTGTTCATTACAATATCGAAATCTAACAAAGATAGTCAGATCACAGAATCTTGATTTCTTTTTTCAGCAAACTACAGAGATCCAACGTTGCGAGTACACTGGATGCACAAGTGGCATTTGCTAGTTTATCCGTCACTGCTGTTCTTTTGAATTTCTCAGAACACTGGGCTGTACCAAAAGAAACAAATGGACACACCACGCAAGTATGTATGTAGATGTCGATTCACCCTCCAAATTAAAGAGATTCTTCATACAAATTCGAATGAGTATTCAATCACATAGACTGGCTCTTTATTATTATATTTAATATTCTCATTACACTCTTACTATTTACCACTTTAGACTGCATTTCATTTTTTATATAGATTTTTTTTAATGATAATAAATAAATATATATCTAACACGCTTAACACTAAACTAAGTACGAGGAAACAATAAAATAAAAAAACTCCAATAGGATTATTGATAGTTTAACGAGGGGAAAGAGGAAGTTAGTTTGAAAGCAAGAAGATAAGCATGTTCAATAACTGTATTTCGTACAGTATTTTGTGTGACTAAATAGTTAGTTAAATATTTACAATTACATTTTCTTGCTGTGAATTCCATGTTTTTGTCGCATATGTAACTTCAAGTCATACTTCCACGAGCAAGAAAAAGCACAAAATTCGCAATGAAATTGAACAGTGGCTTTCTTTGTCGCAACCATTGAATGGGGCGACATTTTGCTAGATGTGCCAATCGCATGCTTTCCACAGCTATTTGTATTTTCAATAATAACGTTTGCTCCACTACCTACTGTAATTTTTTCTATATTTATGTTGTCAATTTTTTTACCAGAACTATGATCTGTTGGAAACTTTGATGTTGTAGAGGTGGAGGCGATTGTTGATTGTGGTAAAATCATTGTACTGCCCATTAAATTTGCCAATTGAATTGAGGCGGCAGCTGATATTTGACAACCACTACATTTGTTATGCTGTATTGTTGTCGTTGTTGCTGTTGCTGTTGCAGTTACTTTTGTTGTTGGTGGTGGGGGTGTTACTGATATTGTATTTGCTATTGTTGTCGTTGTATTTGTCATGTTATGTGGCTGCATGATTTGTAAATGTTGTTGTTGCATAAACCGATCTCTACAACATTTGTACATTGTGCGTATCGATATTTCCGGTTCAAGGACATCACACAACATATTTGCAACTGTTGATTGTGGCTTAGATATTGATGGTGTTGCAGTTTGAGTTGGGGTCGATGTAGTCGATAATGTTCCAACAATCGTGTACGTATTATCATCCAATGTCATACTCGATAACATAGAATGTGACTGGATATTATTAGGATTGTCATCAATGCGATCATTGCCAATACATTTATGTTGCTCATTTGAAATGGTTACTACTTTACTTTCATTCGTTGCGGAAGCTGCTGCGACGACCGCTGCCGCTGCTGTGGCAATATTGTACAATGCCCGAAAATCTGAAAAATTTGATTTCGCATTGGAAACGGTGTTTATACTTTTTCTTCGTAATTTTGAACCCGTTTGCATGTTCCCTAAATTAATAAAATCCACTTACATACTATATACATAATAGATATACATGCATACGCACATACATACATACATATGTAACTGTGTATCACAATTCTAATATAGTACCGCGGTCGGCAAATAAATTTAGCCACGTTGAGTAACTTGCGCCTCTCACTAGCCCAAAATCGCAAAGACATATCGACAGCCCCACTGAAAAATGCTGTAAGTCCCTATTTTTCCAAAAGTAAGGTTCTGATCCTTTACCATATTTCGTGGACTTGCGCGCATTAAAATGCACCCAAAGTCGGGTTACAACTTCCCCTTTCTTTTCAGTGGTGAAATGTAATAATATTCATATGATAAAATTATCATAGTTTTTTCTCTCTCCTGAAAACTTTTTGGTTTTGTGCATACAGGGTTTTGCAGTGTGGCTGTCGATATCTAATTCGGAGCGAGTTTGTCGAAATTAATTAAAAACAATTTAAAAAAAAATTGAAAAAAACAACAGAAAACATGCGAAACTATTTGGTTTTTTTTTGTTTTTCTTTTAGAAGTGGACTTCTGTGTTCATTCGACTATAGGTTGCCTACGCTTGATCGCGAAAAAATTTCCTGAGCAACCCAAGTTTCAATGTTTATCTTACTTAGATATAGTCCACTAAATTTTCTATTTCCACTAGCACTTCTGATACTTGCCGATTCACTGAAGCAGTAAACAATCACTATTAGTTGAAACTAAACATTTTAGTCACTTTGCCAATATCCGCTGATTGTCATTATTTTAAAAAATAGGCGTTTATGTGTCGATTCAAAAAAACTCACCGTCTGTGGAGAGTTCATTGCGAATTCCTCTGCTGGGGTTGTTATGTATTTTTGCTTGCTTTTACATCATCCAATTATGGCATATATGTATGTACATAGATATGTATTGTATGTATGTAAGTGGATATGCCAAGACTCATCACTTAAATATGTTATTTACTGTGTATGAGTTGTACATATAATATTGTACAGAAAGTATAATTGTTGTAATACCAATGTACATAAGTAATTATTTACAGAAGACAACACACAATACATACATACATACACATATCCATCATTTTATGTTTTTAAACTCCAGGAAAACATATTAATATAGTTTGACATGTTTTTATTTATGAAAAATACCACTACCCCTTACATAACATATGTAAATCAAAAACCATAATACTTTATAGATGCTAAAAATGTTACATTTATTCAGATAATAAAAATTCGGATAACAATTTACAACATTGTTAATAATATTTTTGCATATTTTAATAAGACATACATAAATTCTTATATTGATTCATACACAAATTATACATGAGAAATTTATGAAAATCGTTTAGCAAGTTTTGTTTGAAATTAAAAGCCGACCCGCTTCGTTCTCTATAAAAAACAACATGCCTAATTTGACAACTTTTTGAAAGAAACAATTGTTTTACCTTCAGCTAGGGCCGTTCTACCGGGCATATGTTCCGTGATCGCAAACCACTGTTAGTGGCCCAATAAATATGAATTCAAATTCTTTATAAAAACACACACCACTTAATGAAGGTTGGATCTAACGAACACACACAAATCCTAGTCCACAAATCGACTGCTAAGTGGAAGATCCCGTATTATGTTTTTCAAAAACCCCCCATCTCGCGTTTTAGTGATGAAGTCAGAATGGAACATCCGTACACAAAACTTTTGGGCCTATTCTTGATTTGCTATTAAGAATGTGAGTGCATGTCCTGGTCATGTGACTGTAACCGGTATTTAAAAATTTGATTCAAAAACATTCTATCCATAATACAAATACTACAGGTAGAACCGTTAATGACACTAATGACGTTTTAAGCAATTCTCATACTCATTTATTTTTTGCCACGACTTTTCTGTTTGACTTTTTCCAATCATATAAATTACAAATCAAAATCAAAATAATTATCTTTTTTTCAATTTTTGATTATAACTATTGTTAAAAATAATTTACAGGCTCATCTGCCATCTCATTTCCTGTCATACTACAGTGTTCAGGCATCCACTAAAACGTGCAGTGTAAATTGGAAAATATCTTTTGATTTTTTTTTCAAACTTTTCTTATTTTAAAATTTTTTAATATTTTTTTTTCTATTTGGCTTATATACTGACACATTTTATATTTCTTAAAAACGTCAAAATAAAATCAGAAGAGAGAACGGTTATACCCATGATTCAATTATTACCAAGTTAGCTCTTCCCTGACAGATTTTGTCTTGCTCCCCGAAAAATTGTCATTCATATTATGGGTAGCCTTTTAGCAAAATCATGTAAAAAAAGTATTTTTTAAAATAGTAGTAGTTAGAAAAATAGTAGAGTAGTGGGTATAAAACGGCAATGTTTATAATTTGATCCTTTTTTAATAACTTTCATCAATCGCCGGTATGAAAAACAATCTCTTAACGTCTGTGACAACGGTCTCACGGACTGGCCTCGGAGATCAAAAGGAGAAAAAAAGCTGCACCTGAGCTTTCAGCAAAGGGAGCGACCGCGATGACAACTACGGGTCCGGACACCCAGGAGACGTCTCCCCTCCGCTCTGCGTACTTGGAAAAACGATTGGCCGCAAGGACCCTGCAGAAATATGAGGGAGTCTCGCAGGAAACGCTGTCCGCCGAGTTCCAGGAAGTCCAAACCACTTTAGTGCCAAAGAGGGTAAACGGAAACCCTTTCAAACCCAAGAGATCGGACGTGGAGTTAAAACCTCAACCCGGAGTGGGCAAACCAAGCTTTGCCGAAGTAACTATCTTTAGCTGCTTCAAGTAGTCGTCTTCCTAAATGCGACATGGACGTGGTCCTTATTCAAGAACCCTGGGTCAACAGCTCGAGGATCTGCGGATTGGGGACTATGGGCTACAAGCTCATTCGAGCCAGCGAGGAGGGCAAGGGCCGAACCTGCATTTTGGTTAAATGTGAGCTGAACTCCTTTCTTGTAAGAATGCACACAAGCTTTTTCCTTCCTAAATTAAGCTTCAAACGATGTATCACAAGGAGGTAACATATTTGTATGCTGACAAAAGGCTGCAGAACAGGAAAAATTGCTATTAGTTAAAATAATAAATTTTCACAAAAATCTAACCAAATAGACAATTAATTTTTCAGAATAAAAATAAAACACACTTCAAAAGCTTTCGGTGTTGCTGCAATTTTGTTCGGGCAAAAATATTGGTTTTTACTACCATTTTCATACGATTTTGAAAAAAAGTAGCACTGTCAATCAGATAAGGAAGCATGAAGCCGAGAAGTGTCAAAAACGTCTCAGACTGCTTAACCTTATATTATTAAACAATGGACTGAATGTCATATAACTGTCTAGCAGGGACCTGTAGTATTTTTATCATGATTCTATCTTAGCTCAAATTGTACATATTTATTGAATTTTCATTGAGATAGGGCGTTTTTGAAACTCATTTTGAGAAATAGCGTTTTAAAAAGGGCGTTATGGAAAAAAATCTGGTTTAGACCCTGCAGCGAAAGCAACTAGTTCAAAAGTACTTTACAACTAGTTGGTGCACCGGCCCATCTAGTCAGTGTTTTATTTTGTTCCCATATAAGCAACTTGTATTTTTTACGTGTTGATGTCCTACGAAATTTTAATTGACAGATTTCGACCAGAACATACCAGTCATCTACTAGTCATGATATACTAGAATTATACTAGTTGTAAAATACCAGTCCCATACTAGTTCAACTTGGACTATTATGATTTTCATAAAATGAACTAGTCCAAAAGGCATTGAAACTGGACTAGTATGATTTCAACCAGAATTTTCCTGGCTTACCCTTTATTTTATCATTTGCCTTTGTTTTCATGTTCATTCTTAAGAAAGCAGCGACTATTTGTACATATTTACCCCATCACGAAAAAGTATCTGTGAATTATAAGAGAAAAAAGAAGCAAACGAAACTAATGAATTTTATATTTTTTAATTGGTATGATTTAATCCAGGAAATTATAGTTGCATACTAGTATTTTTCTGACTAGTTTGAGGTTTCGCTGCAGGGGAGCTTTTACGAATAAATTGTGATAGCGTTTATGGACATCACGGAGAGTATGCGATTATGTTACATGATTAAGGGCCGCTTGCATAAAAGCCGATAGCGACTAATCGCGCGGTTAGCGGCGTTAATCGACGTATTTTGTACCTATGGTTAGCTGTCAGGTTCCTTTTGATTGAGCCTTACTTCTATCCCCATTCATACATATATGTAATACTTCTATATTGGCAGCAAGGTATCTTCTCAATGTGTAATAATTACGAAATCAATTCCAGGCAACCTAGTACCGTTTTTGTCAATGTATTGTGTACGTGTAAATTCATAAACGAGAAATTTTAAAAAATTGTCAAAGCAATAAAGTAGCGGAATTCATTGATAGGGGCCCAAAATGTATTGAAACCAAATTAAAATCTTTTTGAAAATATGTTGAGGCTTGTTGTCACAAGTATAATTGTTAGGTATCTAAAGTTTATCGTCGTATTAGATCCCAATCAGTTTACTTAACCTTACTTAAATTAAGCCAAAAGTTTCCAATATTTTCTTTCGTAAGATTACAGATTACAATTTATACAGATTTCTCGTATTCCAGGTTAGCCTTAAGCTAAGTTAAGTTAAGTATACGTGAAGACGCATTGGACCCTAACGGGGCCCTATATTGTGTTTAGCTAATAACTTTCAAGGAGCTATTTTACCCCCTACGGGTTATGGGTTTGGAATATGCCCGAGGTAGGTATGCCGGTCGTAAGAGGCGACTAAAATCCACCAAATCGTTCCCAAGACAGTCGGGCAGTACCGAAAGGGAGTAACGGAACGTACCGGATTCATCCGGCAAAGGACTGTCAACACCCGTACAACCCCTGTCTGGTCTGTCACATAACTTTTTATAAGTGGATCTTCCGACAAGGCAGGACAAAGTATGGCTACAACTACAACAACAGCAACAACAACAAGGAGCTATTTTTGTATATTGGAATATTCGCTACTATCCCCACAATGGCATAAACGATCTAGAAACAGACAAAGGACTACATTCTGTTATAATAAGCTAGGTTCACAGCGAGCTAAGCTCTGCGGCCCAGAAATTTTTTATAGTTCCTTTTTTTACTTTACTAATTTATTCGGTGTTAGTGATCTTTTTTTTTTGAAACGCTCTTGGTTTTTTGAATTATTTTTGTAAACAAAAATATATGCCTGCCTCGCTCAATATTAATATATTTGTACTGTGATGTTCTCGAAAGGTACTAGCTTTTACTGCCAATATAGGAGTATTGAATATATGATTCATATACATAATCAATCACAATAGGTGTAGAAAGCTTTTCTAAATGAAAAATTTATATGAAACCGCCGGTTCCAAAGTAAACAGATCAAGGCGAATTCATTACAGGTGTGTTCGAGCGAATTCAGATCTACACGCACGCACACACTCCTTCTGGCTAAAAATGTCAGACAAAGCAACAACATAAGAAATTTGACAGCTACGATTGGATTTTCAAGGAAGAAGAAGAAGTCATATGGTGGGAAAAAGTCACCTGTAAATTTATTCGCCTTGAAACAGATTTAATTACATTTAAAATTTTAGGGAAAACAGCATTTCAAACTTTTATTTTTTCATAGAACTCCATTGTAAAAATTAAATTTTGAATGCCGTTTCAAAAACAATTTAAGTTTTGAAATACTTCTGTTTACTTTGCAACCGGCGAAACTCTCATTTAAAAAAAAATCTTTAAACTTATTCAGGGCAATTCTAAACAATGGGGGGATTCATGAAACCATATAATTGCGTAAATTTATACATTTATCAGCTCCGTTAGATGAAAGCCTTAGATAAATTTATGTGTACTTGATGTCAAACAAGAACTTTTTATTCTTAGTGTGTATACCAACAAATAACAATGCTAGTTGTGGGGATGTTTTTTGACTCGTAGTCTATTGCTGTAAATACCGACGGTATTGCAAAGCATATTTCGAAATTCTCATTAAGGTCCGGGTTTTCAGTGCACGTTTAAAGTTAGTTTAAGCGGCCAATTTGTATGTGGTAAACTATAGTCAACTTTGTCTGTGGTTTAAACCTGCACTGAAAAACCGGGCCTAAGAAAGTAATTTTCGACCGATTTTTATCATATTCTTCTATTACGTGTCGAACAGCGTCATTGAATTGGATAAATTTACGAACTTTTCTACACACCAAAATCGCCGAGGAAGTTTACCATATTTGTGTAAACTTTGTTTCATACAAATTTTGACAGTTCACACACTTGATAAAATTATACGTCTACACGCTTTATAAGGTGTTTATAAGGTTTGATGAATCGCCCTAATTTTTCACTCCGAACTGTTTCACCTTTTCCAAGGCAAAGTCATATATGGTGATAGCAGGGCGAATTCGATAATATTCGCCTCGATTCGCTTGAAGCTTTTTGTAACGTAGAATGTCAAAGTGAAAAAGAATTGAATCGATAACCATCGATTGTTTCTTTATTTCTTCCATTTTTTGACATTCTACAATACACCGCTAGTTAAAAACGGGAAGATGAAGTCAGCTGTTCACTTGCCATTACCATATGAGTGAATTTGCCTTAACCTTTTCATACATTTATGCCATGGTTCAATAATATATGTTGAGGCAAAGGCGAATTCCCATGTTTTTTTTATTTTTGTAAATTTGTAGGCAGGCTGTTAAAATAAATATTCGCCCTGAAAAAAATCTGAATTCGCCTTCGGCTCGTTTGATGAATTGCAAGTGTATCAGTGCTCGTCGAAGGAACACTGTAAAACTATTGGCAGTAATTTTGACATTTTTCCACCAAAGATTATATGAACCATTTTTGTTTTCTGCATTTTTCCCTTAAAAATAGAAATAATAGTTATCTTATTAGAATAAATACTATTTTCAACTTAAATACCTATATCTATTTTATTAAGTATGTACGCGAGAAAATATCTTTAAAAAAATAGCAAAGCTTGCAAAATTGCAAAAGGGCTGTTCGTTGACTAAAGTCATTAAAAACATTCCTGACTGGCTCCTGCTGACAGCTACTGTAAAGTGTGATTATGAATATGGGGATCAGTCTTCCGCAGAGTTAAACGTAAGCGATATACATAAATAAATTTGCCAATCCCATCGAGACCTAACAGCCGTTTTAGTGTAACCAACAAAAATACAATTTTAGAGGAAAAGGGTTTTTAGATTAAAAATTGTAAGGCAAAATGTAGGTGATATTTTGTGAGATGGTTTAAACTAAGCACAGTTACCGATATTGGTTATGCCAAATTTGCGAAAAAATAAATTGTGTATATCTAAAAAAAATTTTAAGCCAATTGGTGGAAAAATTCCTAGTGACCTGAATTTTTTTACACATCTTCATTACGGCGTTGGGTATTTGTTCCCTTTGGCACCCAACTGCCAAAAATTAGCTAAAATTATAGGAGAGTTCGCAAAAGACGTGTTTTGGCCTCAGGATCACGAATCCGTTGTTTCAGTAAAAAGTTATGGCTGAAAAACCGAAAAATGACCCGGGTCCGAACCCGATTTGGGGGCGGAATCCCTGGTATTTATGTGCAGAGCACCGTTTTAAGTTGACGGCCTCCGCCGCTTATAAAAATTTCACTCAGCCAGTTATTAAAAAAGCGCTTATGTATTCGCGATCCTAAGTCCAAAAGACATCCTTTGAGCCCTCTCCCATAATCTTAGATAATTTTTTAGCAGTTGGGTGCTAAAGGAAACAAATACCCGGCGTTGTAATGAAGATATACAAAGTTGACATCGAAATTGTCGGGCTAGAGACGTTTTTCCTTATGCATTATAACAAAAAGTACAAAAACAAGTACATAGATTGTTTTGAAGAACATTTTTTAGGGTGTGAACAAAACTTTTTTTATGTAAACCAATTTTTTTTTTGTAGATTTCTGTAGAACGTGATGTTTCTATGAAAGTGTCCCCGATCGGAAGGTCCAAAGCGCAGTAAGTACTCATATAAAAACAATCATTGATTCATAAAATTAAAAAAAAAAGCCAGAACCACGATAAATTTGTTGAATTCTGTTGCTCGAGGTGGTTTACAACATACATACATACATATGTATTCAAAATTTGGCAAAAACTTTACAAAATAAATGTTATTCCTTCTTTTAGTGCCCTTATTTTGCGAAATAGGCATACTTTTCCAAGTCACTAGATTTCATTTATGTACATATGGGTGTTTCCAGTGTTACGGATGTTCCATGCTGGCACACTATTTTAAGTATAAAACCTATAGTAGGCTTTGGATCAGAATCATTTTTTTTTTGTCATATGTAGCCTTTGTACTCATCTATCCAACGCTATCAAAATTTGTTTCTAGAGATGCCACATTACCACTCAAGAAGGGTTTAAATCTGCCGTTCGGACGTTCCTAAAACGTACCTCATATTTGAGGTGATATATGATTTCCCTAAAATGCTGCGAATTGGTTAGTGCTAAAAAAAAATAAATATAAACGATTAATAGAGGAATAAACAAGGAATTGTGCTGCATTAACGGTATCTTGCTGAAGAATTTTATTGGACAAATATCGATTTTAATTTTGTTCGGGCGTTTCCGTTCGGAGGTTCCAGTTTTTTTCGAAAGGAAAACATAAACTTTTTTCACAACCAAAAAAATATTGAGCACATATTTTATTGTAATTGATATATTTAAGCAGAAATTTACATTATTGCACATTCTAAACACCACAATGACATAGACATTCTAAAAAGTAACAAACAATTTTTTTTTTGGTAATTAGTAATTGACTGCCAGAGTTAAGTTAAAGAGCTCATTTTTTGCAAGGTTTTTTTATCAATTACCAACTTTTTACTCATTTATTTTTTGCCACGAAGTGTCTGTTTAGTTTTTTCAATCAAATAAATTACAAATAAAAATAATTTCTTTTAGTTTTTCTTCAATTTGCGATTAGAACTATTGTTAGAATTGTTAAAAATAAGGACTGTAAAAGCGGTCCACATGTGTCCCTCTAGCAGGATAATCTACCATCTCATTTCCTGCCATTTTATAGTGTCCAAGCGTCCACCTAAACGTGCAGTGTAAATTGGAAAATATTTTTTGATTTTTTTTCAAATTTTTCTTATTTTAAATTTTTTGATTATTTTTTTTCTATTTGACTTACATACTGACACATTTTATATTGCTTAAAAACGTCAAAACAATATCAAAAGAGAGAACGGTTTTACCTATAGTATTTATACCATGTATTTTGGGGAAAAATTTTTGAATGAAATTTAAAAGGTTCTTCTTTTGCGTTCACTTTATATATGATTTGGAGTAGTTTTCCAGATGTATCTATTATAAGCTACATAGGACCGACTTATGGCTAGATACTTGTACAAGTAATTTTTTGCCAGGCCTTTTGTTGGAAATTCGCAAATGTATTTCAAAAGTCATAGCTACTCAGCGACAAAAAAAATTATTGATGATAATAGAAAGCACCTAAGTTTTGTCAGAACCGGTGTTCCAATATCTATCAAATGTTGCAAAGTGATATGTGACATACGTGCCTACATGCTAGTATCAACAAGTTTGGCCTAGATTCATTTTCAAATTTTTCTCTTTGTTTGGCACATTTTCGGAAACACCCATATACAGAAATTTGTAATGCTTAAAAAAGTACTTTTAAAACGTAGTAGTTATCGGATGCGGCCGATAACAATAAAATCGGGGCACCTCAAAACAATGGTTTCTTTTTTTTCTTCAATAATTAATAATACCTCTAATCTACGCACATACATAGGTATGTATGAGTATTATGAAAGTCAAACTTTGTTCGCTTCGCCAACATTTACTGTGGGTTAATAAATTCTAGTTCTTTGGTCAAGTTATACCGAAATTATAATTGGGTAAATATTGCACTAAAATGTCATCCCAAAATGAACTAATTTTTTTTAAATCAAGCTACATGCACATTTACATATCACCTGCATAGATACATATGCAGGTCAAGGTTGCATCGACTTCTTATTCGATATTTTCAGTCTTAAATGGGTATATTTGTTGTTGGGGCTGATGTTGAAATTGATGACGTAACTGATACAATGACTGGGGATATGCATTGGTATCTATTATACTGTCCACTCTCTCCTCTCCCCCATGAGAATTCGTCATTCTGTATTTTGTTTGTAATTGTGAATTGAATTTCTGATTTTCTATATCGAAATTGTCGACATCGCTTTTGTTATCATCATTGTCATCATCATCTTCCTTATCCAAATCGACGACATCAACACCTATCATATTAACATTTACTGTCGATTCTTGCAGTTGTCCACGTGCTTCTGGATATCCTAACAATTGCGGCGATAGTGGCTCTTGTCGGTGTTGTGAGGGTAAACTATGTGCAAGTGTTCGTATCCCAGATATATTTGTTGGTCGTCGGAATAGGGACCGCAATGCCATTTCGGGATGTTTTTTTCGTACGTGTTGGCGTAAATGATCAGCACGTTTTGTTCTATGTCCACATACCGAACAAACCATGCTTTTACCCTTTCCACATTCTTGACGTAAATGACGACGTAGGGTGCCATGACGACGATAAGTTCTAAAACATTGTGGACATTCATAATTTTCTTCAGAATTGTCAAAATGATAACGTGAATTTATTGTAATGCTCCTCGATAATATCGCGTCAGTGCTTTCAGTTATGGAATCTTTATTTTCCTGACAGTTATTTTGAAAAGCATTTCTTTTGTCATTTACAAGTGTATTCGTCGTGGCTGTTGACGATTGTTGTTGTCGGTTTGGAAAAGAGGTTCCGGATGAACTTGTGTTTGAAGGGATTGTTGAATGCGCGAAGGAGGGGAAATATCCTGAAATTTGTTGTGGTTTTTTAGTTTTCAATTGGGTTGTATTTACATATCTTCAAGTTTTCGTTTTGAAGAATACATATGTATATGTATGTATGCATCTATATTTTAATGTTTTGTTGTTTAAGATTAAATTACATATACGTACATATATGCATGTATGTTCCTACACATAGTAAAATGGAAAACAATACAATTTGGAATACAGAATAGAAAGAATAACGAAATTTCATCAAACCTATGGTATGTGCGATAATGCAAAATATGTTTTGTTCTCTCAATTTATCCTGTACATATTTCGTTTGCGTGTGTTATGTATACATGCATACATCCGTATGTTCATTTATATATAAATAGATAAATATGCAGGATGTATGTATGTATGCTATTTTTTTAATTTATTAAGCATGCATAATACATACATAAATACTTTTTTAGAAAGCCAGACACTCCTTTGGATCTACTTATATAGTTAGGAATCAAGAGATCGTAAAGCTGGTAACAAATTCACATACACAATGCACATTCTGGATTGCAAGCCGTCTGAGTTAATAATAATTATTTAAATTTCTTTTTGCATTATTGTTAATAAATTACTGTGTTAAAATTGTATAGTTATATTTTGTATTAGATTGTATGTAAGTGGTAGAAAGAAATAATGTTTTGTGATAAAGTGTTTTCCGAAGCTTTCGAACATGTATCTATGTACGTACATACCTACATACATACAAGATTGTCCCAAATAAACAAAAGCTAGCCTGACAAAGCCTGCAGTTGAAGTTACATATTAGTAAAAGCTTTCCTTGTACATTTTACTGCGATTTGGATCTCCTTTAAACGATTAAAAGTTTCAACATTCAACATTATAAAAATTTGATGTTTTAAAAATTGTATAGCCATTTTCTTATCTACCTAGTTTAACATTCACTATAAATTTACCGGCAACTTCATTGCCATTTAATTTAAATGGAGAATAAAGTGTCAAATAAATTTATAGTGAACTTTAAAATTAAAGTATAGATAAGAAAATCTCCTTAATTTAATATATAACAGTTCTGCAAATGTACATACATATGTACATAAAAATATTCAAGGATTTCCGGTTATTGAGATACCAACCAAAATGTTAACAGGGCTTACTCTAGAAATTGAAGTTACAATATTTCGATAACTCAATCCGTTTCGGAGATGTAAATCAAAACATTTATCAGGGGGTAAATTCGTGTGCTATGATAAAATGAAAAGAATTTTCATACAAAATGTATAAAAAGAAACTTCAAATTCATACAAATATTTTTTCACGTTATCATTTCTTAGAACGAGAATTTCCAGCCAGGACCCAAAAGTTTCTCTCACAGACAAGTATGCATTGCAAATCGTTTCATTCGGTGAAGCAGGACAACATCTATAACACTGAGTTTCATGTTTCTCATCTTTAAACATCAATTGATTTGTTTAGTTGTTTCGTTTGTTTCATTAAGTTCCAAAAAAATAATATTAGTGGTATTTGTGTAACCATATAACTTTACGAAATGCGTAAATTCATACTTTTACCAGCTCAATTAGATGAACGCCGGAGATAGGTGTATGTGCGAAATGTCAAACAAAACCCCTCTATTTCGAAATGCCCATTAAAAAGTAATTTTTGACCCAGTTTTAAGCATATTCTTCTATTAAAATTTGTGCATTGATTGCATTAAAAAATTTACATATCCCAGCAAACATGGCTCAACTTTTTCTCCAACCTTTGGAAAACTGTATAGCTCTCAAGTTGATATCCAACATCATTCTCCAGGTATTATCCAACCTTAGAGATATTTTGATAACTTTGTAGCTCTCAAGTTGATATCCAACACATTCTTCAATCTCCAGCTTCTAATATTCAAATAAAATTTGAAGAGCTTGGGCTAAAATTTAAGTAAATAAAAAATTTTGTCAACTAATTCATGGCGTTTTAACTTAGAAAAATCATAGTTTATTTTTTTTCGGTATTTATTTTCAGAGTCCCATTTTTTCACGCCACAGCTAACTTTAAGTGCCCACTTAATTTTGACTATAAATATGCCCCATTAACTTACAAATCCGCCAATGTTCCTCCGGGGAAGCGATATTTAGAGATGGAGAGATCTTTATTTTGCAAACATATAATGAACTACTACAATAGTATTTTTATTTAATAATTCCGAGGGTTTTCTTAGAAAAGCTAATCAGGTCATTGTTAAAACATTTCATACTTTTACCATAAACGTTGTACAATGTACATGTTCAAGTTTAAATTTTTTTTTTAACTATGCAGGTATTACACATCTAATGTAGGAATTGCCTAAACCTGAAATCAGAAGCAAATTTAGCGTGGCGTTGCGTGACATTTCATTTTTGACAGCTGAGATAAAATGTACGCAGATCAAAGCAACCTTTCTCATAACCGCGTTTTAACACGCGTTAACGCAGAGACTTGGCCAAGCTCATCTTTTCGCGTTCATTGTGGGACTTTTTCGGCTTGCGCGTTTTTGCCAAAGTTATAAATGTCACGCAACGCAATAAAGCTGTGTGTTTTCGCCTTTAGAGGTTGGCTCAGAAGCTTAAAAGTGGTCATATCAAATCATTCGTGCAAAAAGTACAGCTAATACCCAAGAACACCGGATAAATCAAGAGCTGTCCACTTAAAAAAAAAAACGAAACCTCCATAGACTGGATGTAAGAGCAATTGCTTCTCACCATTTTTCCACAAATTTGTAACTTAGTTATAAGGGTTTCTCGTAGTCTTGCATATTTCAGCAAAGGATTTTTGCATTTCATGGAATATTCCACGGATATCCGTGAACCTTGCAAAAGCTTATTATGTAACTATGTTACTGTTTTTTCTGGTAGGTCATGTATTCTTATGGTCCAGCATAAAACTATTTTTGAGTAAAGTTTATGTAACCAAGCCGCCTGCAGAACTATAACACAGGCCAACAAATTTATTCAAACTTTAAGCGTAAGTTAAACGCGCTGTTGCTCTGATTTTGAGCTTCCTGTTTTTGATTTAATGTGGGATATTAAACAAAAATTTTATTTAAATAAATTTTATAGAAGTTTTATTTTTTTCGTATCTCTTGCATGAACTGTGCGTAAATGTCGGGATAAAATATCTCTTCGGGCATATTTGTTCGAACATATTCTACATGAAAATGGTTTCACTTGACCAGCAGCGCAGACACTTTTAAAATGTCTTTGCATCGTCGATATCCGAGAGTATAGTTTTCCGCAATGAGGGCACGCCGGCAATTTTCTATTAAATCTCAAAGGAGTAGGTCTGTAAGTAATTTGTGTAGTTTCTGTGCATGTTATACATCTTTATAAGAACGTTTACCTGAGAGAGTTAGCAGTGTTATGAAGGGAACTATTAGCAAAGTTGGTTGAAACACAGTGTGCTGGATTTATCAAGTCTAATAGTTAAAATATCAGAATTAGTGTCATAACTCCATTTATAAATAAAAAACTACACATGAAAACCAAAAAGAGCCAAATTCAGATACAAGCCAAAGATCAAATATTTTCCAATTAAGGAATCCAAAGAAAATTGAACAAACAAGTTTCATCGTCTGCTCTACGCCATAAACTTGGTTTTCATTTATTTTATTGAATACTTTACATATGCGCACATACATATATACATTGCCACAGGAATATATGTAGATTGATTTATTCATATAGTTTTTATAGTTTGTCCACAAACTTGACATTCTTGAAGTTGAAGCTTTGAACTTTCTAAATTACATATACGGTTACACCAATTAAAATATGTAACTACAAATCTACAAAGTTTTCACAATTTGGCTATTTTTAAAAGGCCGTGAGAAGTTTTTTATGATAAAACGGCACGATTGCTATAGAAGCAGATAAATTAGAGCTGTAAACCAGAAATAATAATTATCTATTTTCTAAATTAAAAAAAATCACAAAAATTTCAACAAATATCGTAATAATTATGTTTCAGAAATATTTTTTTGAGTCAGCCCAAAGTATATTAAACAAAGTAATAGTGAACTTGACAGCTCTCTATTTCTGTAGGAGTTTTCCCGTCAAATGAAAAAAAATATTAACCCGTTCTGTTTAAAATTTTTTCAATAGCGTGAAGAAATAGCAAATTGTTTCATATAAATAGAATACCGCTTGCCTCAGTTCCTTGCACGTTTAAATAGAGTTTAGAGTTCGGATTAGCTAGACTCTAGCACATTTTAACTAAGATGAATGGTCTAACCTTTTTTCAACCCGTAGTGGAATGCCTGTCGCAAGAGGCGACTAAAATCCATTTCGACCACGGTCACGGGGTTGATGAAATCGGCAGCTGTGAAGCATAGACTCAATACCGTACAACTCTGTTTGGTTCGCCACGTCCTCTTACAACAGCAACAGCGAAGCCGATTAACTTCTCGAAACCAAAAACTAAACCGTAACCGTTATTTTAATTAAAAAAAAAAAACGAAACCCTTCCAAAATCCAGAACCGGTTCCAAACAAGTTTGTACTTTTTTTATAAATTGGTTACTTCATTTCGCGGACTCTAATGGAAACCAGTCCACCAATTTCTGCGACACTCTGGCGACAACCTCCTTAAGGTGCCATCGGCGGAAATCGACAAATATTCAATACTCCACATTTTTATAACGCAAAGGTCCGAAAAGAGGTAGATTCCAAAGTGGCCAAAGTTACTCCGTTACTGCTTGGGCTAGCATATTCCGCGGTATTGGTCATTTTTTGGCCTGAGCAAATGCTATATAATTTTTCAGTAAAAAAATTGTATGGGACACAAAAACTGTGCTTGGGTGGCAAAGGGTTAATACGCTTGTTTACATTTTTTTGAAGGAAAAACTCCTACAAAAACAAAATATTTCAGTTGTCAATTCTACCTTGTTAAATTTGCCTTGATTCAGCCGTAATCAAGGCGAATTCATTACAGGTGGCATCTTCCCACCATATGGTTTCTTCTTCTTCCTTGAAAAGCGAATCGAAGCTCTAAAATTTCTTATGTTGTTGGTTTGTCTGACATTTTTAGCCACAAGGAGTGTGTGCGTGCGTGTAGATCTGAATTCGCTCGAACACACATGTATGAATTCGCCTTGGCCGTAATTATTAGATTTGTTTATTCGGCTGCTCTAGATTACGCCAGATTGAGATATTTCACAAAATTGTGTTTAACGAACATTTTTCTTGCTCTAGGTTGCTCTATCTTTTCAGTTTCTCCGTTTAAAAGAGCAGAGAAGTGATCCCTCCATAACCTTAGTACTCTCTGAACATCGTCCACCAGGTCCCGTTCTCATTTTTACAGAGGTTTGCCCCATCTTTGGCTAGCATCTCAAGCTCTTCGTACCATAATGGCCTTAAAATGATACCAAAATAACCACAAGTTGACCCCGAAATGACCCCAAAATGATTCTAAAATGACCACAATATGACCCGAAAATTACCCTAAAATGAACCCAAAATGATTATAAAATGACTTCCATATGATCACAAAATGACCCCTAAATTTTTCTATCGCAAAGTAATAATTATCTGAGACTCAAAAAGGAAGAAATTGAAACGTACATAATAATTATTTTTTGATTTTTTTCAATATTTGTTATAACAGTTATTACTCTGCCGGTAACAGATTCAAAATATGTATTACAATGTTTTTTTATTGGGATGTAGTTTGTCCCCATAAAGCTTTTAAAACTTCTGAGAACGAGGAGTCACAAAAGGTTTTGATCTGTTAACGATATAATTAATGATGCGTCAACGCCTTTGTCTCTACCCAGCAAACATTTAGGCTAGAAAAATACTAGAAAACGATTCGATTTCTAATGTATGTCTCGAAATAAGAAGATTTGAGAACGATTTGGGAACTATTGCATTCTTTGCAAAAATTCGCGTTAGTTCTCGACATCGAGAAAATGTAATGTTTTTCTCTGTGATTCAAATGCGCTTGAATTTACTTTTCCCTTGAGTCGAGAACTACACTAATTTCTTATGTGCAGACCAAGATATGCAACCTATTAAAATAACTTTTCGGTTTCTTTTTGAAAAGGAAATAACGCCCGCGGACGTTATTTCACTGCTGTACGATTTGATTGAAATTTCCACACGGGGCTATTTACTTGTGAAAACGGGCGTTATTTAAAATAAATATAAATCTGTTACTTTATTTTTGAGGTAACGGCCTTTTGTAAATAAAAAACTAGATTTTTGTGTTATTATTTATTTTCAATATTAAAAAAAAAAGAAAGAATTTTCATAACTTTTTATCGGATCTGCTATATTTTTTCGCTGGCTTCATTCAACAATAGTCATATTTCCTCTATCAGAAGATTGATACTGATGTCAAAAAGTGTCTTTTGAAACATTGCTCGACAATCTTCCATGAAAAATTGTCAAGGTACTTTTTTGTAAGGTACCTTTTGGAAAATACCTACGTATGTATGTGCCCACTGAAAGAAGTACGACATTGAAAAAATTCAAACCCGTTTGGGACCGGTTCCGGCCTTTGAAACGGTTCCGGGTTCGTTCTTTTCTAGATCAAAATAACGGTTACGGTTTCAGTTTTGAAAAATTTTTCGGTTTTACGGTTACGGTTTCGGTTTGAGTCCATTCTAGAAACCAACAATTTGTTTAACGTAAGATTCTGTGTTTGGTAAGCTGATATGGGTGTTTCGGAAAATGTGTCAACCGAAGAGAAAAATTTGAAAAAGCCAAACTTTTTACCATTATATTTAATTTAATTTATTTTAAAGATCATCAAACAAGAAGTTTACAGACTGTGAAAAGTAAAGATATGCTTACATAATATCTGTGGTCATAAGCAATAACAGCCTAAGTCGACTTAAGAAATTAGACAAGTTGAAATTTTTGCTGGCGAATTTTTGTACCAAAACTGTTTTATAACTAAGGCAAACGTATTGGATTTAATTGTTTGTAAAGAAAGTAAAAAAAAAACCAATGAAAGTCTTGAAAAATGTCTCGATGTTGCTATTCAAAATCACCAGCAAAAATTTCAACTGGTCTAATTTCTTAAGTCGACTTAGGCTGTTATTGCTTATCACCAGATATTTCGATAGAGATATAAGTACAAGTTAAGTGTCTTATTCATAAGCTCTTAAAAGTAAACTTGGTATAGCAAAAATCAAATCCCAAAGATGAAGAAAACTCATTTAATTGAGAAAGTGTCTTCCTGAAAGGAGCGTTCATTGCATAAACAGTTCTAGCAATACCAACAAAAACATCTCGTTACTGGGAAGAGTACGAACGGGTACATTAAAACGAATTTTCGCGAGAAGGTATGAGCAATCAATTGACCCAGTAATGATATCATAGACAACCCACATCGATAGTAGAGAACGCCTCGACTCTAACGACATGAGATTTATGAGCAAACATCGGGAAGGGTAGGTCGGGATCGGCTCTACAAAATTAATACCCCGTAAAGCGAAACGCACAAAAGCTTTCTGGACACACTCCCGTCTATTAATATAGACACCATGAAAAGGACTCCAGATAAATACCGCATATTCCAATCTTGACCGTACTAAAGTTGAGTACTTAACTTAAAATCAACTAAAGTGGCTTGAGAGTATAAGGATCAGAAAACGATGTACAATTACGCCGAATAAAAGCAAGCATGACATAAGCTTTGGAAAAAATGAAAGTAATGTGGGTAGCAAAGCCCAGCTTAGGGTCGAAATAAACACCCAAGTCCTTCAATTTATTTACCTCATTTAGCGCAACATTCGAGAAAAACAGTACGAAAAGAGAGTAATGCGTTGAACTCTAGGGTAAGAGATATAGTGCCGGAAGATATAGTGCCATTTAGCAATGTTAAGAAATAAGCGAGTACGTTCACACCATTGGAATACGTTGTATAGACACGTATGTCGCACATCACCTTGCAAAATTTGATGAATATTGAAACACTGGTTCTTACAAAACTTAGTCCGACTATCTTCCATAATGTTTTTAGCTGAGTATTTATGACTTTTTAAATGTATTTGCGAATAAGTGTGAATCTGTGGATAAGTGAATAAATTTTTAAATCATCCGCATATAGTAAACACCTTACTGCGGAGAAGCAAGAGCGAATGTCATTAATAAACAATATGAAAAAAGTGGTCCTAAGATGCTTCCCTGTGGTAACGATTTCTTAACAAGAAATATTAACTTTTCTTGTATTATGCATTCAAAAAGCTTCGACGTGGCGGAGAGGTTTGAAATAGGTCTGCAATTGCTAATATCGGACGCAAAATTGGTCATAAAAAACTCAGCGAACAGATTTGCCGCGTCAGCAGGAGAATCAGCAACTTTGCCTCCAAGGAAGGGAGAGGACGGAATATTCGACACAGATTAATTAACAAAATTTTGAAACGATTTTGGATTTGTTTTAAGTTTTCTTCAAAATTTAAATTTTGCGCAAAAATTTATCTAGACAGGTGACCTTCTTTTCAGACTCTTTTACTTATCAAAGAACACCATGGCCCGTAGTCATAGTCGAAATAAAGTAGGCAGTAAAGTTAGCATCAGCTTTTTGACACTATTTTCAAAGTGGCAAAAAAGCTGGCGCCTTAATTTAATAAGGCTGCGTTATGCCAGTAAACGTTTTTATCGTAAGCGCCAAAAAGCAAATTTTATAGGAGCATTTTTTTGTTTTTTATCGCTGTTTGTTGGTATATTGAAATAAAATTTGCCATGTGGTTTGTTAAGTAAGTAATATAGCGGGTTTTTAATTTTTTTCTTGAACAAATTCGCAGTTTGCTAAAAAATCATACATTTGTCGCTTACGATAATTTCGCTATCAATGTTTTATAAGTGTGTTTTTTCTAATGCTCACTTGCACAACGAACATTTATATTTTTAACTCACGAGTTAACGTCAAGTAAGGGGTTAAGCTCATAAATCTTTGACAACTTTTCAAATTAACTCTGAGTTAAAAAGATAACTGGGCGTGTGGAAGTGGGCCTAAGAGACCTAAGAGACCTAAGGACCCTCCAATTTTTTTACATCCAATAAATGCGTAATCTATGCAAAATCTCAGCACGGTGAAACACGTGAAAGAATGAGGTTTACTTTTCATAAATTTCTGTAAAAGATTAACCCCCTTATTCATAAAAAAATAAAATAGGTTTAATAATCTCTTACAATTGAAAATTTGTATGGAAATGTCATTATAAAAAGCATTATAATATTTTACCAGATGATGAAAAAATTTTCATCAAAAAGTGAATTTCGAAAAAATAGTCGTTACGATAAAAAAGCAAAAAGGGGTCGATATTTTATGTGTAAACATCGGGCCATTCTGTATCGCTCTTGAAAATACGATTCACAACAAATCGCAATAACTCCATACGATTTTTATATTTGCGAAAGTGCAAACTAAACTACATTAATTAATAAATTACTTACAATAACATTATGTTGTCGTCTTTTCCTATTCTGATAAAAAAAAGTATGGTGTTTTGCTGGTGTTTTGCTCTGGGACTAATCAGAAATTGATATATCGTTATCAAAAGGGCTCCACAAACCCCATTCCCTGAGAATCCAGCAATTTTCAAACCAAAACGCAATAACTTCAGTAGCAGTCAATCCAAAACGCAATAAATATAAATTTTCAAACCAAAACGAAATAAATCCAAACAATTTTCTGACTTAACATTAAATCTAGTTATCCGATAAATGTAATTTTTTGGGCATATGTTTGTTGCTATATAACTGTTATAATGTCATATTTTTTTTTTTTTTTTAAATATCTATAAATTTCACGGTAATCATATTATCTCATTTATTTACGAATTTCCCTTATGTAACTTATTGCGTTTTGGTTTGGAGCTCCTCATATATTTCATTAAGGCTAGTAACATTACACACTGTTAATGAATAGCTGCAAGTACTCTGAGACCAATTTATATTATGAAGGTTGAAATCGCCTAACACATGGCTACTGTTGGGCGGTATACGACGCACAAAGAAATATTGAGTCTGATGATATGCACACAAGGTTGATCAATATATTAAGTGCAACCTCAGCTTATAATAAATAGATACATCTGGAAAACTACTCCAAATCATATATAAAGTGAATGCAACAGAAGTGTTTTTATACCTTTCATGAACATGAAATGGTATTATAACTTTGGTCCGATGTTTGTAAGTATGAGAAGAAGAAGAGATAGACCCATCAATAAGTATACCGAAATGATCAGGATGACGAGATGGGTTGATTTAGCCATGTCCGTCTGTCCATCTGTCTGTCTGTCTGTCTGTTTGAACGCAAACTAGTCCCTCAGTTTTTGAGATATTTGGCTCAAATTTTGTATGCGGCCACCAATTTCCAATATAGAAATCATTTGTCGGAACCAGCAAGATCGGACCGACATAACATATAGCTCCCGTACAACCGATTATTCCGATAAACGGATTTTGGGCTATAACTCCTGTAATTAAACACCTAGGAACGTGAAATTTTGGACGTATTGCTATTTTTATATGTGAAATATCGATGTTGAAAATGATCGAGATGGGATAAATATTTCACATAGCCCCCATACAATCCATTGTTCCAATAAACGGATTTTGGTAGATAACTCCTGTAGTTTTATAGGAACGTGAAATTTCGTAACTATTGCTATTTTAGAATGTGGAATGTCGGTGTTAAAAATCAATGAGATTGGACCAATATAACACATCGCCCCCATATAATCGATAGTTCCGATAATTTCGGTATGAGCTTAAGTTAAATTCACACAGACTGTACTGGGATCAAACAGTGAAAATCGATACGCTTATTCATGAAAGGTATTTAGCCGAAGACAGCTTTCCTTACTTGTTTTTTTTTTTGCCTTCAAACGCAAAACATACTTTGTAGTAAAAAAAACATACATACCTTTTGAATAAGATTTGTATCTTTCTATAGTAAAATATAACAAGCTACAAAATTGCATACTAGAAAAAAATTTCAAAATTCTGGAAAATTTGCTAAAAATTTTGTCGAATTTTCCTGGATTTTGCACAAACTTTTTAGCTATAATTTAAAAAGCACATGCTGTATTTCTAGCAGTACTTTCATAAAAAATTAGCGAAAATAAAGGAAGAAATGATTGGTGAAAATTGCAATTTTATGGTGTACATTTTCGTTTGACACTGACTGTATGTACAATCTAGATCCATTTTATATGCGCAATTGGCCCTTTCCGACATCTTTGGCATGAACAGTCCGTATGTGACGTGACAGCGTATCACTTCGAGCATATTTGTTACTGCATAATTTACATAAAAATCGTTTCACTTTACCAGAAGCACAACCACTTTTAAGATGTCGCTGCATTGTGGAAACGTGCGAGTATACTTTCCCGCAGTGAGGACAAGTCGGCAATGCGTCACTGCCAGTGAACGGACTGAAATTATTTTCACTAATTATTCAATATGCGTGTAGATGGTAATTGAAATGATTACCTAGTTTTGTTACTACTGGCATTATTTGGGTTGTGAGCAACATCGAATGCGCGAGGAAGCAGATCTGCGGATCATACATAAATTGTTAACCAATTTTTTATATCAATTCTTTTTTTATACTATACACAACTAGGAAAACTAGAAAGAGCTGACTTTTCAAAGCCAAAGATCAAAACATTCATACATATGATGTACGTATGCATGAACATACATTTGTAACAAAGAAAAAGAAATACAAATAATAATATTCTTATATTTATTGTACTTTGATCGTTATCTCCAATTTAAGTAAAAATGTACAGTGACTCCGACTGGTTCTTCTAATATCACTGTGCAACTAGATTCTACGTAATTGCTGAAACCAACTGGAAATCAAACTTTAGCCCTTCCATATCAAAACCTCATACTGGGCTTTTTGGCTTATAGGTCTGGTTTCTTTGTTATTCTTATTCAAATTTGGTAACCCTGCGTATGAAAAAATTTATTAAAACTTGATCAAATGAAGTAGTTTAAGATGGTTTTTTTGCATATCGCTATTTTTTGGATCAAGGAACTCATTTTTGACATTAATTTTTACCTAGGTCTTACGACAGGTGGCGCTGTCATACAATTTGTCTTATTTTGGATAGTTTTTCATGTAAAAATAGGGTAAAAATTGCTTTTATAAAGGGAAATATAAAAAGGGTTCAAATATTTTTATTCCCCTTTTAAAAGCAATTTTAATACTATTTTTGTATGAAAAACTAACAAAAATTAGACAAATTGTATGACAGCATCACCTGTCGTAAGACCTAGGTAAAAATTAATGTCAAAAATGAGTTCATTGATCCAAAAAATAGCGTTATACAAAAAAAGACCATCTAAAATTGCTTCATTTGATCAAGTTTTAATGATTTTTTTCACACACAGGTTTACAAACTTTGTATAAAAATAACAAAGAAACCAGTATGGGGTTTTGGTATGGGAGGGGTAAAGTTTCATCTCCAATTGGATTCATCAAATACGGAGAGTTGACCAACCTCATTTTGTGTCTCAGTGGACTTTTTACGAGCAATTATTTTCGTTGATTGTACCTATAAAATAGTATAGGGGCATTTCCATCGTCACTCGCGTTGCATCAGAAACAATATTTTACTAGTTAAAGTCACTTTACGCTTTAAATTTAAAATTTCCAAATAATATTGCGATATCGTTACATCTACCTAGAGGAGCTTTATTAAAAATGCCAAATTTTGTATACAATTTTTATCTAAGGGTTTTTGGAGCATTTTACGAATCTTAAACTCTTAGAAATGGCTTCCTTGAGCTAATTTTTGATAATGGCCCACAAAACCAAGGCTCCCGATATAGTCGGATTTCAGACTTTTCTATAGGAATTCGAAAGTCTTTTCACTATACTTAAAAAATTAGTAAACATTTTGTAAAGAAAAAAGTGTAAAAAGTTGTGTTTATCAGATAAAAGAAAATTATGAAATGAAAGCTATTGAACATTGCCAATAGAAATTCATTGTACTCTGTAGCTGAGTGGATTGCACTTGAGTACAAGTATGCAGGCGCATACATGCCAAACCCTTTTAAAATTTTTAGTTTTTATATTTTCAACTATCGATTTTGTTTCGAAAAATTCGCGTAAGCCCTCTCATACAAATTTCTTAGCAACTTTGAAAATAAGTAGGTTCCGATTTCGGAAAAATCTCTCGATGCAACGTTAAGACTTCGGAAAAAAGTCGAAATTAATTGTTTAGTGGGAGGACTTTGTTAAAAATTGATGTAAGTGTGACTTGAAAAATTTTGAAGGTATGCTTAGTTATTTTCAAATATATTAGAAAAAAGCACCGTTACTCGCGTCTTGAGGTGGGCGTCGTGTTTTTGACCGTAACACGAAACACGCACGCGTCTGTCCATGTGCTCGTGTTTGAAAAGGCGATTTCGTATCGTGCTCGCTCGTATGTGATCGTGTTGAGCCCGAAAACAAAAAAAAAAAACACGTACGAAATAGCACGATCAACTTTTTTCACTTTTTGTACTAACTGGCTTTTATTTTTTGTAAATTATATTTTTTGATAAGTATCTTAATTCCACTTCACTCCATCCCAAACTTCAGTTTAACACTTGATTAAATACAAAGATACAGATTTTTTTTATTTTACCATTATAATAGTTTTGCATAGTGTTTTTTTATTAATGTATAAATACTTTAAAAAAAATATTTGTAAAAGTACATCGACGACTGAGTGGAAGATCACTCTGTTTCAAAATATTTTTCAAAAACGTCCTAGATAGGTTGTTCTTGAATCAAATTCTTAGATAGATCGTTGCCTTAAAAAGTATTAAAGAGAGTTTTATATATTTTGAAATAGGGCGACCTGCCATCCAGTCGCTGACACACACCTTATAAGCTTTATATGTATGTATAAGTGCATATCGTCGGTGATTCTGCAAAACGACGCATGCGACATTTTGAAAACGGCGTATGTGATATTTTAGTTGGGAGGCTTTACAGCTACAGATACTTGAATTTTAAGAAAACTCCGATCAAGATCGATTCTTCTAATCACATTCCAACGCAAAAGTAGTTTTCTTGAGAATCAAATATCACTTACGCTGTCTCTCAGATGTCGCTTACGTTGTTTTGCATAATCACCGACGATATGTACCATGTACAAAGTACATCATCATCATTTATTGGCGCTTAACCGCCTAAGCGATTTTGGCCGTTGCATATCAAAGCACGCCAGTCATTCCTTTTTAGCGATAACTGACGCCAATTGGAAACCCCAAGGGAGTTCAAGTCATCCTCCACCTGTTGTTTCCATCTCAGTCGAGGCCTCCCCCTTCCTCTGCTGCCGAATTCAGGCGACGATAGGAAAACCTTCTGTGCTGGAGCTTCTTTGTCCATTCGCATAACATGGCCCAGCCAGCGGAGTCTTTGGGCTTTAATTCGCTGGACTATGGTCAGATCTGCGTAGAGCTCGTACAGCTCATCGTTAAATTTCCTTCTATACTCGCCGTTGGCATCACGGGAAGGACCATAAATCTTCCGGAGAACTTTTCTCTCAAATACTCCAAGGGCCATCTCATCTTCTCTAGACATTGTCCATGAATCTGAGCCATACATCAGGACAGGTATGATGAGAGACTTATAGAGCGTGATCTTTGTTCTTCGAGAGAGGACTTTACTTCTCAATTGCCTACTCAGTCCAAAGTAGCACTTGTTGGCAAGAGTGATTCTCCGCTGGATTTCTAGACTGATATTATTTTCGGTGTTGATACTGGTTCCCAAATAGACGAAGTCCCTCACAGTTTCAAATTTGTAACTATCTACAGTGACATGGCTGCCAAGGCGCAGGTGCGCCGATTCTTTCTTTGATGACAGCAAATACTTCGTCTTGTCCTCGTTCACGGCAAGACCCACTTTTTTCGCTTCCTTATCCAGTCCAGAGAAGGCAGCGCTTACGGCGCGGTTTTTAAGGCCAATGATATCAATATCATCGGCATACGCCAGCAATTGCACGCTCTTATAAAAGATTGTACCATTGCGGTTTAGCTCTGCTGCTCGAATTATCTTCTCCAGCATCAGATTGAAGAAATCGCACGAAAGGGAGTCGCCCTGGTTTCAAATGGCTCAGAGAGGTCCTTCCCGATTCTGACGGAGCTGTTGGTATTGCTCAACGTCATTTGGCAAAGCCATTTACATTTACGAATATATACAAAAATAAAAAACATTAAATACCGTTTTATTTTTTTCGTGCGTGTCGTGTTTTAGTAATTTTTCCTCGTGCGTGTTAGTGCATATTTTCGAAAATCTGTTTGGTGAACGTGTCGTGCCGTATTGCAAAAATCGGGCACGCGGCCAACCTCTACTCGCGTTACTTCTGAATTATACCATTTACTGTTGTTTGGAAAGTTTATTCTAAAGATAGGGGTCGGTTAAAAATATCCTTTATTCTGCCTGGTGTGCGCATATGAATGCGCGCCTCAAATAACGTTGTAACCGATATTTTTTTCAAAATCCGTTCTTTTTTGTGGATTCCTATTCTGACGGCAGTTTTTAATAATTGTAAAAAAAAGAGAGCTATTTTGAGTATTTTTCTGGCTCCACACTCAAACGGAGAGCTTTTTTGAGCACTTTTTTGCTCTCCAATTAGATATAAGAATCAGTGTGTTCCAGTTGAATAACGTTTTATCCACCAACAGAATGATGGTGATAAAGTGGAATAACGGAATGAGTTGCATACAACGTTATTCCTTATTTTGGAATCAATTTATTGGCTATTGGGGACGTATTATTTTAGTTTGTTTTTGCATATTTCAGTTTCAGTAAGGCCCTACCTTCATAAAATCTTAAAACATTTGAAAAATAAATTATCTAGCGACTTCAAACTGTTTTTTCTTCTACGGAGCATATCATATTTTGTCATTTACAACGTTATTTGAGGCGCGCATTTGTTACTTGTTTGACCTCCTAGTGCAAGTTAAGAATTATGAAGGCTGTATACATTAGGGTGATTCAAAAAAAATGTCGACTAGGTCTTACCCCCTAAAAAGTTAGGTATTGATGAGAAAATAAGCCTTGCAAAAAAATTAGCGCTCTAACTTAACCCTTAGGGGCTATTTTTTTTTCGCCCTTTCCCATACATTTTGTATGGGGAAAAATGGTATTTTTTTCAAAGTGAATTTTCTTTCAATTTTTGAAACTTTTTTGAAAATATTTTTACATACTCTTAAAGTTGAAGCTTTGAAGCTTCCAAAATGGTAAGCCATGTGCGATTATCTTAACTATTAAGATAATTACAGCCATTTGAAAATGGCTGAGTTTTGTACTATAGCACACACATACACAGTAACACGTATAAGATTTAGTAAACTTTAAGAGTTAAATAACAATTAAAATCGCTAAAAAAAACTTATGATCTGGAACAAAAAGGAAACATTGAGCTGAAAGGGCCGACTCGTCAATTAGAGCATAGAGGGTGTTTCCAGCGTTAAGCGGGCTACCCACCTGCAAAGAAATGTCAAACTCCATATAAAAAACGCTCAAGAAATGGTCAAGAACTGTTTTCACACGTCAAATTTTCTTGAGCCAATACTCAGCTCATAAGAAACAAGTAAGGAAAGCTGTCTTCGGCTGTGCCGAAGGCTAAATACCTTTCATGAATAAGCGTAACGATTTTCACTGTTTGATCCCAGTACAGCCTGTGTGAATTTAACTTCCGCTCATACCGAAATTATCGGAACTATCGATTATATGGGGGCGATGTGTTATATTGGTCCAATCTCATTGATTTTTAACATCGACATTCCACATTCTAAAACAGCAATTGTTACGAAATTTCACGTTCCTACCTATATAATTACAGGAGTTATCTACCAAAATCCGTTTATCGGAACAATCGATTGTATGGGGGCTATGTGAAATATTTATCCCATCTCGATGATTTTCAACCCCGATATTTCACATATAAAAATAGTGATACTTCCAAAATTTCACGGTCCTACGTGTTTAATTGCAGGAGTTATAGGCCAAAATCCGTTTATCGGAATAATCGATTGTATGGGAGCTATGTGAAATATATATCCCATCTCAATGATTTTAAACATCGAAATTTCATATATAAAAATAGCAATACTCACAAAATTTCACGTTCCTTCCTCTTTAATTACAGGAGTTATAGCCCAAAATCCGTTTATCGGAACAATCGATTGTATGGGGGCTATGTGAAATATTTATTCCATCTCAATGATTTTCAACATCGATATTTTACATATAAAAATAGCGATTCTTCCAAAATTTCACTTTTCTACGTGTTTAATTACAGGAGTTATAGCCCAAAATCCGTTTATCGGAATTATCGGTTGTACGGGAGCTATATGTAATATCGGCCCGATCGTGCTGGTTCCGACAAATGATTCCTATATTGGAAAATGGTGGCCGCATACAAAATTTCAGGCAAATATCTCAAAAACTGAGGGACTAGTTTGCGTTCAAACAGACAGACGGACAGACGGACATGGCTAAATCAACTCATCTCGTCATCCTGATCATTTCGGTATACTTATTGATGAGTCTATCTCTTCTTCTTCTCATACTTACAAACATCGGACCAAAGTTATAATACCATTTCATGTTCATGAAAGGTATAAAAATACTACAATTTTCGATGGTTGGCAATGCCGGTTTACCTCAAGAAATAAATATGCTCGTATATATTTCTTGAGGTAAACTTGCAGATTCACGGCAAAGATGAGTATATACTGCGCTACACATGTTTTATACATTTTTATAATAATAATCTGCAATAAAATGAAAAATGCCATAAACGTCAAAATTTCTTGAACAGGTATAAGAAATAGTACCTGGGTGACCGAGCTTGCTCGGTGCTATCAATTTAGCGCTAAATTTACTTACCCAAAAATAAACCTAAAATGATCCCAAAAAGACCCTTAAATGTTCCCAAAATGATCCGAAATTGAACCCAAAACGACCGAAAAATGATCCGAAAATGAACCTAAAATTATTCCAAATTGGTCCAAAAATAATTCCCAAATTACCCCAAAAATACCCTTAAATGCACACTAAACGATCCAAAAAATACACCAAAATGATCCCAAATATATCCTAAAATAATCCCAAAACCACCCCAAAAAGACCCTCAAATGTTCCCAAAGTAAACCAAAAATTATCCCAAAATGATAGAAAAATTATCCAAAAATGGCTCCAAAATGAACCGAAAGTTACCCAAAATTGTACCAAACTAATCCAAAATTGGACCCAAAATGATCTCAAGCAAGCCCCAAAATTATCCCAAAGTGATGTTCTCAAAATAATCCTAAAATATCCAAATATGATCCCAAAATACAAAATACAATTACAATACGGTAAAATGGTAACCCTGGGTGGCAACCCTACTTGAAAATATTTTAGCTGGTATGTCGGCGACAATACCTTTACTTTGATACCCAAAACTACCCAAAAATGATCCCAAAATGACCCTAAAATGATCCCAAATTGGTCCAAAAATAATTCACAAATTACCCCAAAAACACCCTTAAATGTACCCTAAACAATTCGAAAATTACCACAAAATTATCCAAAAATGATCCCAAAATAATCCTTGAATAGTCCCTCAGATCTTCCCAAAATAACCCAAAAAATATCCCAAATGATGACGTGGCAACCCCCAAATTGATAGTCTTAGAATCAATCATACTATCTACATACCAAATTTCATCCAAATCGGTCAAGCGGTTCTCGAGATAGTACCGGATATAGAAATATATTGTGGTAAGGTGGCAACCCTAGGTGGCAACCCTACTTGAAAATATTTTAGTTGGTATCTCGCCGAAAATACCTTTCATATGATACCCATATTGGCATATCTTGCTCCATAATTAAAAAAGGGATAGGTGGCAACCCTGTAAACCGCCCCAAGTGGCAACCCTAAAGTGGGTAGTCTTAAAATCCATCATACTATCTTTGTGCCAAATTTCAGCCAATTCGGTCAAACGATTCTCGAGATAGTACCGGATATACAAATATATTGTGGTAAGGTGGCAACCCTAGGTGGCAACTCTACTTGAAAATATTTTAGTTGGTATCTCGCCGAAAATACCTTTCATATGATACCCATATTGGCATATCTTGCTCCATAATTAAAAAAAGGGATAGGTGGCAACCCTGTAAACCGCCCCAAGTGGCAACCCTAAAGTGGGTAGTCTTAGAATCCATCATACTATCTTTGTGCCAAATTTCATCCCAATCGGTCAAGCGGTTCTCGAGATAGTCCGAACATACAAATATACAAGATTAACTCGTTTAAAGATATTAGATATGCTAGTTTTTTTCTTGAGGCTTTTCTTGGCAGGGAGTAGCCCGCTTTACGGACGTTCCATGCTGGCACACTATTTTAAGTATAAAACCTATAGTAGGCTTTGGATCAGAATCATTTTTTTTTGTCATATGTAGCCTTTGTACTCATCTATCCAACGCTATCAAAATTTGTTTCTAGAGATGGCACATTACCACTCAAGAAGGGTTTAAATCTGCCGTTCGGACGTTCCTAAAACGTACCTCATATTTGAGGTGATATATGATTTCCCTAAAATGTACATTATTTAAAATTTTTGTATATAGGTCTGGGTCAAGTTGCTTCCTAAACAGATTGACCGATCTAACTACTAACTTGAAGTTTTCCATACAATTCTCTTTAGCATTTTCTTTTCGTTCGGACGTTACAGTATTTGATACACTTAAATTCGGGAATCCTTCTGACTTGGGGAAACAATTTCTTTCGACCGGAAAGAGCATCAGAAACTGTGTTTTGGGGAAAAAAATTTCAATGAAATTTAAAAGGTATGTATGTTTTTTTTACTACAAAGTTTATTTTGCGTCCGAACGCTTCAAAAAAACACTTCTTTTGCATTCACTTTATATATGATTTGGAGTAGTTTTCCAGATGTATCTATTATAAGCTACAAAGGACCGACTTATGGCTACATACTTGTATAAGTAAGTTTTTGCCATGCGCTTTTGTAGGAAATTCGCAGATGTATTTCAAGTCTTAACTACTCAGCTACAAAAAAAAATATTGATGATAGTAGGAAGCACCTAAGTTTTGTCAGAACCGGTGTTCCATTATCTATCAAATTTTGCAAGATCTTCCTTAGAACTACATATGCGTGTTTCCGAAAATGTGTCAACCAAAGAGAAAAATTTGAAAATATGTGACATACGTGCCTACATGATGGTATCAAAAAGTTTGGCCTAGAATCATTTTCAAATTTTTCTCTTTGGTTGACACATTTTCGGAAACACGCATATGTAAGTAGTTCTAATGAAAGCCAAAGCCAAAAAATGTATTTTCGCCACTCGCGTTATATCATTAGTCAATAATACGTACTAATAAGTTGACATACGTAAGTCAATTTCAATGCCATTGACATCTTTCCAAAATAGTTATGAAATTTACTTTATTTTCAAATGCATTCAGTATACTGTTTTACTGTAGTAATGCTGTTAATTTGGCCAACATGGCACAGTTCCAAAAAAAATTGCATGTTTTTATGATAACCTGAATGAAATAGAAATCAAATCCAAGGGAAAAAATATCTGTATTTTTCGCTTCTGTGCTGAGGATATGCCCATAGATAGTTTTTTCATAGAAATTGTTCGAATCAGTGTTCCCAAGCTTGGCATAGTCATTCGTTTTGTATGGCGGCCGCCGTGGTGTAGCGGTTAAGTGTTCGGCCTTCTACACCAAGTCGTGGCGGTTCGATGCCCGGCAAAAGTAACATCAAAAATTATTTACAAAAACAATTTTTCTAAACGGGGTCGCCCCTCGGCAGTAGTTTGGCAAACTCTCCGGGTGTATTTCTGCCATGAGAAGCTTCTCAGCAAAAAATTCATTTGCTTTGCAAGTGCCGTTCGGAGTCGGCAAAAAACTGTAGGTCCCTTGTAGGAAAACTCAAAAAAAGCAACACACCACAAGTTGGAAGAGAAGCTCGGCTAAAAATCTCGTAAGAGGTTATGATAACCTGTTGGTATATCGCCGCCATTAGTTTTTTTTTTTTTTTTTTTTTTGTTATGGAGGAAAATACCACAAACACTATGTAAAATGCAAATTTCCAACGTAAACGTAATTTTTTAGTATGGAGAAATGCACTTCGTGGGACTAGAATATTAAAAGGCTACAAAACAGCATACTCAAAAGTCATTTCGAAACTTCAAGTCAACTTCAAGAAAGTCAAGTTGGTTTATAAAACCGAATATATTGTGGGGAAGGAAGCTAATTCCCTTTAATCCAAAGTAAATTCATTATCTTTCAAATTAATATAATACTCGTATGTTTATGTATGTAAGTATGTATTTTTTTAATTTTTTTTTTCGAGCAAATATTTTTAAATTACATAAACATTTTGTATTGAAATGCATACAATTTATAAAATAATTAAACTAAGTTTTCATACATTCAACTCGGCGGTGGCAAGGACTTGTGTAGGCGCATATAGTGCTCCGTCAACTTGAAATTATGATGAAAACCTCGCCCACAAATAACACAAACAAACTTTTTCGGTTGATTGCACTCGCTAGTCAAATGACGTTTCAAAGTAAAGAGCCTCTGATAGACTCGACCACAATTTGTGCATATATATGGACATTTTAGCAGGTTGGTTGAACTGGCGATGGAAGCATCATTAGTCGCTGTAGATGTATCCCTGATTGCAAATGGAATATTTAAAAAAGCTCATTATTATATAAAAAAAAAAAAAAAAAAAAAAAGACAAAGGGACATTATTTACCTCTGCGCTCTACTGTTAATCCCTAAGTCCAAACGGCTACCACCGGTCTCCCTTTTCATAGATCTCTTAGCTCTTCTGGGTTTTGTGGAGTAAATCTTCGACACTCGCAATTCTGCGGAAGAAAGAAGATAAAGAAGAGCGCAGATTGTACATAGGTCATATTGAATTGTAATGTTTTTCGATTTTCCCTTAATATGAAAAAAGGGAAAAATACAATTTGTATATATTTAAAGGGGCGAGAAAATGCCAAAGTTTTTCATTTGAAGAGGAATTGCGATCAGTCTAATATTTTCTAATGAAGTACCGCAAATTAAAAATTTCAACTCCCTAATTAAATTTGCCCAAAGAGATACATCATTTAAAAGCTGCTGCACACTTCCACCTCCATTAACCAAGAAATTAAAAAAAAACAAAAAAAATTAAACAATTACACTCGCAGTAGAGTACTTTGTATGTATTGTTGTATATCAATGTACTAAATAAACGGTTGAAAAATATATAGCAGCCAATAAAGAATTCTAAAATATTTTTTACATACTTTATTCATACATACCTACCTACATACATACACAAACATACAAACATTACTTATAATACAAGTTACAGAACCTAACCAAAAACACAGTCCATGTTCAGATCGCTTGATTTTTGTTGCCCGAGGAAATGTATCACCTACATACATACATATGTAGGGCTATTCTACATACTAGACGTATGCACCTATCAATACGTGTGTAAACACTATGTATGATTTATTTCTAAAAAGATATGAATGCTTAATAACGAACAAGAGTTAGTGTTAAAAATTTAATGAGCCCGATTCATTAATGTTAAGCACATACCGCACTTAAAGTGCACCAACAAACGTCGCACCATGACCTTGAACTTGTCCATGTTTAAACTTGCCTAACACGTACTGCCAACACACAATTGCAAGTTGATCAGCGAAATAAAAAAAAACCTCCGAATTCAAGAAGAAATCATACTAATGATGATCAACAAATATTCTATACGGTCATAGTAATAATTTAATTCAAATTGTCGAAATAAAAGCAAACAAAGAAACATTTATTTGACGTAGACAGTGGACTGGTTGGGTGGATCATTCTAACTTTGTTTCGCCTCTTGGCCGGTTAATATTCACTACACTGGTTCTACCAGTTCTATAGCTCGTTAATAAATTGACCTGCATATACATATGTATGTACATTAGGGTGATTCAAAAAAAAAAATGTCGACTTGGTCTTACCCCCTAAAAAGTTAGGTATTGATGAGAAAATAAGCCCTGCAAAAAATTTGCGCTCTAACTTAACCCTTAGGGGTTGGCAATTTTTTTTTCGCCCTTTCCCATACATTTTGTATTGGAAAAATGACTTTTTTTTCAAAGTGAATTTTCTTTGAATTTTTGAAACTTTTTTCAAACATGGCATACCATTTTGGAAGCTTCAATGCTTCAGCTTTAAGAGTATGTAAAAATATTTTGAAAAAAGTTTCAAAAATTCTAAGAAAATTCACTTTGAAAAAAATGCCATTTTTCCCCATACAAAATATATGGGAAAGGGCGAAAAAAAATAGCCATCCCTAAGGGTTAAGTTAGAGCGCTAATTTTTTGCCATGTTTATTTTCTTATCAATACCTAAAGTTTCAGGAGGTAAGACCGAAGAAAAAACCAATTTTTAATCACCCTAATGTACATATGTATACTATGCACACAGTGGCATGTAAAAGAAGTATGTATAAGAGCAATGTATAAACACGAAGCTAGCACAGTTTTCTTTTTAATTTTTTTTTTTTATACATAAAATATTGCTATACTAATATAATTGAACTCAAATGTTATATTGCTTAAATAAATCTAACTACAGCTAATAATAAAATTTAATTTACTTACACGTTATTTGGTTAGGCAGAGATAATTTCGGCTCACAACAGCTGCATCGCACCAGAAGATTTGCTAGATAACAATGTTTGCTAAGATTGCAAAACTTACTCTTACAAATTCCTTTTTCGCTGTCATCAGTATTGTTGTAGAAAATTTGCGAATCCATAAAGAATGTATAGACCAAAAAACAGGTTCTAAATTTTTAGGGTCAGAGTAAATCAAATCTAATTTCCCCAAAATTAAATTCGCATTTTTTTCAATTGACTTTTTAAATAATTGAGAAAAAATGCTTGAGGTTTGAGAGGCCCCTTAGTTCCCAACTTGAGATCTAACGTACATAACTCAAGCCTAAATGTTTGTTGGGAAATCTCTACACTAGCAAGGAATTTTAACAAACCAATTGTGATGACTTCTGTAAACATTATGTGTGAGATAATCGAAAATTCGACCAATAAAATATGGGGTCGTGGGGTCGCTAGTCCCGTATCCTTAAATTTCGGGGACGCCCCTGAAAATATACCGCCTATACCTCAGTTTTTTTCAATTCCTTTCCATCGGTGCTTATTTAATTCAAATCGGTCAAACGGTTCGCTCACAGGAGGTTCCTAAAGTTTTTCATGTGGCGTATTTATATATACATAGATGTATTTTTTTTCTCTAAAGTACCTATTCCTATCTGTAGTTGTGTACAAGTCTGCGACTTCGGCCCGGTTTTTCAGTGCAGGTTTAAACCGCAGACAAAGTTGACTAGAGTTTACCCTATACAAATTGGCCGCTGAAGTTTTAACTTGCACTGAAAAACCAGGCCAAAAAATCTATTGTTTTGATTAAACAAATGGTTCGATATACTTCAAAATCTGAAAACGAGAGTATCCCGAACTGTTAAAATCTAATCGAAACCTTTCTGGCATCACTCTCAAACACTTCCTAAGTTCCAATGAAACAAAAAAACTCCGCCAAAATTTAAAACTACTGCCAATATGTATGTACATAGATATGTATAAGGATGGAACTTTGTTAAAGTTAAATAGCAGCTAAGAAAATATTCGCGGAAAGTACTTTCTTCTATTTTGGGGGTGTTAATAGCGAGAAGATGAGATGATAAAGTGATATATGTATGTATGTATGTAAATAAATGTATATAATTTGAAATGTATGTATATATGTATGTGTATTTCATAAGTAATATCAACCTCGTCCAACCGATACCGTTGAACAAAGCATACTTACCTGTTTTTGGACAGCTCGTTAACGTTTGTTGTAAAGTTGTTGTTTGCATGAAACACACGAGTACCTCGCTGTCAAGCACTTTACAAGTGATGACAACTACACGTTTCAGCAAATACGCCATTTTGCAGCTAAATATATCCAGAAAACTATCTCCGCCACAGCTTCTCTGTTGATCCTTTGTTAATCCACTATTCACTTGTCACGCTTGCATAATTACACACACAAATCTCACTTGAAACGCACGGTACACAAACAAAAAATATTCATACAACTTTCTTTTAGAAAAAGCCGTTTAGTGTGACTACATAGAACGCGACAAGAAATTCAGAAATCTCAAATCTTAAGCTCGATGCGGTTGTAATAGGTGACCGATAATAAAATCATACCTTTCTACCTCAATCAATCATATTTGTTTAAATTGCCGCAAAAAAAAAAATAAATTTAAAAACAAAATAGTCTCGTCAACCAAATAATAATTAATACATACTTAGTTTAAAAAAATAGGAAATACTAAAACAAAAAAAAGACAGCATATAATTTTCAAAAAAGTTTGCATGCATTTTCTCGTTACTTCCTTGTTATGTTCTATACACATACGTAGGTACATAAATAAAAATATATGTATGTATATATATGCATACGAAATATAATATACACATTATATATACATATATAATATCTATGCAAGTACAGATGTGTAAAACCAAAATAATTAATTTATACCTAAACTTGATAAAAAAAAAAGAAATCTGAACAAATACGTATGTCAATAATGATCGTAAGCAATCTGATTCGTATACATACATACAAGTAGATGCAATGTATAGCAGGACATATTATTTCTTAACATACAAATTGGAACCTACAAACTTAGCTCTAAAATTAAAAAAGAAATTAGTACATATTATGTACCTATGTATGTATGTATATTTATACATAATAACAATATGTACATACATAGATACAATGTAAGTCAGGTTAGTTTAATGAGCATTTTCGTAAACGAATTGGAATAGAAACGATTTTAAATTATGGTGGACAAGTGCACAAAATGTTATACAAGGTAGGCATATGTATATGTATGTATGGATGTGTGGATGTGAATAATAAACTAAGGAAACGCCTTTGATCCTTATCACTAATATTTTTTACAGACGGACAAGCTTTTATATGCATGTACATATGTGTATGTATGAATGTATGAACCACATAGATATGAATTTTTAATCATTATTAATTAAAACTTACAAGAGATAAACATACATACATACATTTTCTAATATGTATAAACAATGTATGTACATATGTACAGACGTATGTTGTGAAATGTTTAACACAAAATTTAATTCGATTCAAAACTATTAGAGTCGAATTGCTTTTTATTCGCAAAGGTAAATACCTAGGTTAGTAAGTTCAAATTATGTATTAATAGAAATTGAGGGCATAACGACATTCTGTAAACTAAAAAAAAATCGCAAACACCAAACTAAAAAAAGCAATTGTTGTGAACAAAATGAATTAGTAAAATAAACAAACATAAATTAGAAAAACTACACGAACTTTAAACAATGTAAATATAAATATGTATTAGTTAGCACTGATTTGAGATTAATAAACAATAACAAGTACAATACTTTCAATAGCATAGTTAAAAAAAAAAATGTAACATGTTCATCTAAATAAAAAAGTCAAAGTAAATCAAAAGAAAGTGGAAGTGGGCTGCATTTGTATATCTTCGATATTTTCGAGGAATATTTAGCATACAAACATATTTTAAAATATAAATATATACACATGTATGTATACCTATATTTATAATTGTATGTTGTATATGTATAGCAATGTTTTTATACTCGTTTTATTTTTGATTTCTTGTTAAATTAGTGTAAGTTCTTAGCAGCACCCTCTTCCTTTCTTTGCAGCTTACTTGCTGCTCCATCAAACGATAACTAAAATTAATTTGCTTGTTTTAAATTATGTTTTGTTTTTCTAATGCAAACTTTCGTTTTATAATATCTACTCGTACTTTTGGATTTTACTGTTATACAATATATATGTATGTACGTATACAGCCAGCAATAGCAGCTTCTTTGAGCACGACTAATAAAGTTTGCAAATCCCATTCTTTTTTCGCAATGAAAGTTATCAATTTGAACAAAGTAAAATATTTGCATAAACAAAATCTACGAATTCATATTATATATATATATAGCTATATATATGTTTGTATGTATGTACATTTGTATATAATTGAGAATGCATTCAAATACATACATATGTAAATACATGATAGTTGTAAAGAAATAAAACTAAAAACCAAAGAAATTGTGTAAATACATAGATAGATAGAAACAGAATCTAAAGCAAAAACAAAAGCATTAATTTTTTACTATTTTCTCATTTATCCATTTCGCATTGAAACAAAGTATGTGATCGGACTTTATGTAACAATTAATAGCTATGTATGTATGTCCATATTAAGTAAATATTTCTTGATCTTTCAATCTTTGGCATTTTATCTGTCGTGCTCTTTTTAGCTTTCTTTGCTATTTTATAGTCTTTTTTGATATATATTAATCTAGCTCACCTTGTGGATCCCGTTGCTGTGCTTCTTGAGGCGCCAATAAAAGCTCATCTTGAGATCTATCATGTTGCCATGGTGCATATCCTTTAAAAAGAAATACACATGTAAATTAATAAATGAAATATATTAAAAATTAAACCTAAAGTTATCGATAAGAAACATATCGTCTGCTAAAAGGACTTAGAAAATTTGTAAATAAAATTCCGCACGAATTTTGTTTCCTCTCCCTATTATGAATAAAAAATTATCTACTAATTGATAGCTTGAACAAAATTCAAAATTTCCAGCATCAAGCCAATTTCCAAAACAGGTTATTTTGAAAATTTGAAATTCGTCTTCTCCATCTATTCGTTTCTCTAGAGAAAAACATTGAAGAAACTTTTCCGAAAGAATATAAACATCGGGAGACTATTTAGGATTGGCCTGAATATGTTTTATGCAAACAAGACTCATTTCTTGTTGCATGTGTGTATGATTATTTATGGGACATTCCAGCCATTAATTCCCATAAAATCCCACTGCATTGACAGAACTTTGCAATAAAGGTATTTTTATTATCAAGAGTTGGGGTAGCTAGTTGCATAGCTAAATTTTTGGGGAACTACAACTACATCGATAAAACTGAAAAAGCTTGAAAATTGTATCAGGAAAAACAGGCAAATGCCCCACGAGTCACACTCTTTTAACTTTTGTAAAAAGTTCTAAAAAGCTAGCATTAATATTATTTTTAAAGATAATGGTACTTTGTAATATATGCTATCGATCATATAAAAATTTCAGTTCACAGTTGAATTGTAAAGCTAAAATTCGTTTTCGTGCTCACAAAGATGCAACAAAGGGATTTTTCGGTGTCCCACGAGTCACACTCATTTACCGAGTAGTTACAAAGCTATTTGTTGTTATTTGGTCAATTCTTTTAATACATTTTTTGTATTGGATATTTATCCATGCCGATATATACATTTATTAAATAGCAATTTAAGTCCCGATGTCAGTTTTTTAATTCAAAGTTGACTAAGCTGTGGAGTTAAATGTCACAAAACAATTATATATATACAAAATATAGTTAAACCCTTAATGATCAAATATGTAGGTTGGTACATATCGTCGCTGCGCCTGCAAAAACAGATATTCGTTTTTTAGTTTTTGTTCGGGAGAGCGAAAAAACTGGTTTATGGCTATCCAGGGCAATATTTTACCTTTTTTTTTTTTGGAAGATCTTAAGCTTATTTCGTTTGAATGATTTGTGACATTAGTTTTTTTTTTTCTTAATTTTTCAGGGTATATCTGTTTTTGTCCATGCCTCCAAATCATTATTTGTGCACTGAATCTTGTATTTTTGTACACATGCAGTAGTTTTATGAGGTATTTGATAATACAAAATCAAAGCACACTCATCAGTTGCATCTATGATCAAAAAAAATGTTTACCACATGCGCGTATAACCGTTTTTTTTAGTACTAGAAACATAGAGCTGTAAATAAAATTTGAGCATGATCCCAAGTTGAATAGGCTTAAAATGCCTAGAAATCTAACATGGCACTTGGCTTAGGTATGAAATACTTTTGGAGTTGCTAGTATGGAACTTAAAATAGTATGCATTGGATAGGTGCAAGTTGCAAACATTTAGATATGGCCTTAACTCACCTTGACTTGATCCTTCACCAGCTTGACTTGTGCCAGCATTTTGATCTAAATCTTCCATGCCCATTTCTTCATCGTCTAATGTCAGATCCTCAACAGTTTCCTCATTGCCTTCCTCATCATATTCACTTTTGGGTTCGATCACCATTTCGGCAGTTTCTTTAGCAAGACCAATAGTTGATGACGACTTTTGTTTGTGGTTCGATTTATCGGCCTTTGCATGTTCCATGTTTTGTTCATCCACGGCACCAATTGCTCCTACAGCTTGTATATTTTCGGTATTAATGGCATCGCTTACTCCTTTAACACTTTCAGTCTTTTTGGTAATGCTTGGGGTCATTTGCTGAGTCGTGCCTTGTGTGCTTACAATTGAACCGGTTGCTGCTAAAACTCCACTTGAACCGGTTGGTAAACCCGATACCGGAGCTGGAAGCGAAGATGTTGCTGCCGTTATGGCACCAATCCCAGTTAAGCTTGGAGTGGATTGTGGTTGTTGCGGTTGTTGTAGTTGCTGTTGTGGTTGTTGTGGCAGAAGGGATGATTGGTTAATTTGAGAAGAGTTGGAATTGTCGTGTATATCAGCTGAAAGTATAAGATCAATTCGATAAAATGACCATAATCCACTTTACACAATTTATTAACAAGCACAGGCACCGCTAAGCTGAGCAGCGCAAATGCTCAAGCACCGTACTCAGAGTTAACAGAAAGCAAAAGCTTGGAAAATACCCAACTGCTAAAAATTTACTAAGCCATCGTTCTATCGTAAAAAGACACTAATTTTTGGAAACTTAACAAACAAGGGCTCATGTAGCGACGAGTTAAAAAAATCAAGATGGACAGAAGCAGATATAAAATCTGTTATCTGATTTGTGGTGTGCTGCTTTGAATTTTTTCTTACAATTCTAAACAGCATCTGCAAGGCAGATGAATTTTTACTGACAAGTCTTCCATGGCAGAAAACCACTCGGAAAGTTATCCATACCACTGCCGGGCAGTGTTGCCGCTGAAAAATTTCAGAAAGGGTCCCAACAAAAAATAGGGTCCTCTCTTGCTTTAGATAGGAACGCATTCACATAAGCTTTTCCAATTTATTTCAACGCTTCCACTTTAAGAATATCTTAAGTTTTTTTGGGAAAGGTTTCAAAAATTATGAGAAAATTCACATAAAAATATATAATTTTTTCTCATAGAAAATGTATAGGAAAGGGCGAAAAAAGTGCGACCTCTGAGGATTAAGTTACAGAACTAATTTTTTGCAAGGCTTATTTTCTTATCGATTACTAAATTTTTAGGGAGTTACACCCAAAAAACTAATTTTATTTAATTTGAATCACCCTAATGTATACATAATAGTGTCGGAGTTGTCAAATGACACAGCGTTCCAGCAGTCAAGACCCAATTACATAAAACTTTGAAGGATCCACTTTTTTTGGTTTTTCACATAAAACGATAAATATACATTTCATTACAGTTTGAAAGTGAAAAAAGGTCACTACTTTTGAAGTAGGGTCCGGGGTCCTGGCTCTAAAAAAGGGTCGAATTGACCCTTTAGGGTCCCCAACGGCTACACTGCTGCCGGGGCTACTTGGCTCAGAAAAACATTGTTTATGTTACTTCTTTTCGGAAGATAAACCAAAATCTTTGTTGTGATCGCCATAAATGAGATGAAGATGCAGTCGTCGATTTTACTTACCAGGCATTGTATTTTCTACACTCCTACGTCTGACTTTCCTTCGGCGTCTTGATGGACTAGATGACCCCTCTCGAGAGCCAGATAAATCTGTGGTCTCCATTGTAGAAGGCCCAACGCGAGGACGTTTCGTTTGAGTTTGTTCGAGCGTATAACCGCTTAATTTACCACCATTTCCACTTCCAGGTACATTTAAACCACGATGTTGCTCTGTTTTTTGTGCATTACCACTGCGATTATCAGAGAGACCCTTAATTTGCAGTGATTCAGCAGCTTTTAACAAAGCAGCCAATTGATCCTGTGAAATATTCACTTCCCCACGGTACATATAATCCATCATGGCACGCAATTCTTGATATTTAACATCTTTCAATATGAATATTGGATGTTTGTCATACTGCTGCTGCAGTAAGGTCTAAAAATAGAAAGAAAGCAAAGCATATACTGTAACATAAAGTTCTTCTAATTTATTTTATGTTTTCTACTTACTGCGAAGAAAGGACTGCATGCAGACAGAACCACTTTATGAGCTTTAAGAAATTTTCCTTCAGCGGCTAATGTGCAATCAACTAGAGTTTGATTCTCCAAAAGTGTGTCAAACACGCTTATCAATGTGCTCTGGTGATTATTCCATCGCAAGCAAAACTGCTGATCGTCCTCCATGGTGCCAACTGAGAGCGATGGTCCCACGAGGAATTAATTACGACGCCAATTTTTTATGCAGAATTATGTTGTTTTTGTCGGCCAAATAATTATATCAGGTAAAATTAATGATACAACGGTTCGCCTTATGTTTTAATGTTTTTATCTTTTTGGTTTGTTGGTATTGACTATTTGGTGTGCAGAGAAGATAAACAATAGTTCCTAAATATATGTATATGGTTTATATGTATGTATATGTAGTTGTAGCTGTTGTTCTTGCACAATATTGAAATTGCAATGAAGTGTCTGCAAAGATGATAAACAAAAGCAAAATTAGATTATGTTACATATGTACATATATTAAGTAAGTATTAACTACAGTATTTAACAATAAATACTATTATATTTTTCCGGGATCCTTTCGTCCACAGTGGGCAATAACTGATCCCAACTAGTCCCCTTATGGGAATAACTCAATTTTAATTTGTGTAGCATGCTTATAGGTGTCCACAAGGGAGCGAAGGTGGATAACTATTGACGATACTATCTATGGTTTCAATCCTGATATGGATGTTTCATTTAGATCAGTTTAAGTGGCGTCGGCTGGCTAACTCAAAACACAACTTAGCTTTAGCCTTAGTCACGTGTGAAACCCGCCCCTAGTCAAATTTCTCACAAAATTACATTAGGAAGCATACCAAATGGATTTATTTAAAGCTACTTAATGCTTATTAAAATGTCCATACCCAGCAAACACAGAATCTAACGTTAGAGAAATTTTTGGATTGTACATTAGAAACTAGTGTATGCCGGTAGTTTTCGAGTTGAGAAAAATTCTGGAAAACTAAACTCGAAACCGAGTGGACACCTTGCTTAGTCGAAAGCCATAAGGCTACGCTACCCCTGTGATCATAGCTCCGCATGGCATTAAATCACGAGGGTGGCTTAGCCTTCTGACGCGATGACAAAGATCCACCCCCTCCCAAACCCGTGTTTATGCGACCACGTTCCCATTGGACGTTTGCAACTACGTATACTGCACAGCAGAGGACAATGCTGGAGCAAGCGAGAACGCAACGTCGGAGGACAACCTCCATTTCTATATCTGTCGAGAGATCGACAGCGATGGCAACTACGGGTCGAAGAATCCTGAAAAAATACGCTATCGCCGAATGCCAGGAAGACGGTGGAGATAGCTCAATCTCTGTACCGAACTTCCAAAGCAATTATACGCCAAAGAAGATTAACGGAAATCCCTTCAAACGACAGAGATCGGACGGGGATTTAAAACTTCATCCGAAGCGGCAGCAGAACACCCCCGGTGTGGGGAAACTTAGCTTTGCTGAAGCGACCAAAGACAGGATCCTCATAGGTGTCATTGATCGAGGTAACGACCGCTGGGCCATCCCTAAGGACCAGTGAAGTACGTCCGGAACGCAATCGGTAATGCCCTTCGTGACATTATGGTTGTGTCTCCGGGTGCGACGGCGATAGGTTCTGATGCGGGATGGCACCAGGGTCAGGTCAAGGTATTCACTAGCGAGGATGCAAAAACTTTTGCACTGTACAAGGTAGCAGCTGCAATACTGGGTGAGATCTACCCAGGGGTAAGAATCGAGGTTGTCGACTGGAAGGACATTCCGGCTTGGCCAAGGGCAACGACATGGATTCCTGCCATCCCTGCTGAACCTGACAGAATTCTCAGGATGCTGACTCCGTCTCCCGACGCAGGACTGAAGTGTCAATCTGGTTGAGGATGCGGTAGGGCCTGATAGGCAGGTGGTCTTCACCTTGAATAAGGATGCACTCGAGCCCCTTAAACGGTGCAATGGGCGAGTGCACTGCGGCATGGGTCAGATCTTGATCCACAACGCGCTGCTATTTCGGCTTCTCCGGAGGACTCGGACATCGCAGTGCCGGAAGAGGAGTCAGAGGTGTCCGACTCGGAAAGTATGGTATCTGTCACGTCAAATGGAGAAGGACCAGTGAACAGCTCGGCGATAGGAAACAGCCTGTTGGACGGTAAAGACCTCAACGTCACGGTGATAGCAGCTAATCCTGAGCGCACCAATGTTGATACTGCCACAGATAGTATGGTTTCCGCCAGGCCAAATCGTGGTCTGACGAGGTAGAACTCGACGATACGGCGGTGGCAGGGAAGTCTAAGCGCTCTCATGTTGGTGGTGCTTCAGATAAACCTGCACAAACCTAAAGCAGCCTCGGCTGCTTTAATCAGTCGTCTTTCTAAAGGCGACGTAGATGTGGTCCTCATCCAGGAACCCTGGTTCAATAGCTCAAGGATTTGCGGTCTGGGGACTAAGGGTTTTAAGGTTATCCGAGCCAGCGAGAGGGCAGGGTTAGAGCCTGTATATTGGTTAAGTCTGAGCTGAATGCCTTTCCCTTGCCCAACTACACCAATGGTTACGTTACAGCTGCCAGTTTAACAGTCGACAGTACCATCCTGACGATGGCATTGTTGTTGTTGTTGTTGTAGCGAGGTGTAGCCCTGCCTAAATGTCAGACAGGGTCGATATAAGAAAACGGCCCGGGTCGTTTCGGCACGATGGGTACAGCACAAGTACTGGTACCGTTCTCATAGAACCGGCAATACAAGAAACTAGCCATGACGATGGCGTCGGTCTATATGCCCTACGATGCCGAAGAACCTCCTCCACTGAGGCAGGTTAAAAGACCTGATAGAAATTTTTTCCATGGATCTTCTTATTATCGGAACTGACGCTAATGCTCATCACGTCCATTTGGGCCCAAAGTTATTAGGGGTGACACTGGATAATACTTTCTCATTTGCTGGTCATGTGTCTACAATGGTCGCAAAGGTACGAGGTCGCAACAAGATCCTCAAGTCACTTCCCGGCAGTACTTGGGGAAAAGACAAAGAAACGTTGCTGACTACATATAAGGCCATTGGCCGACCAGTCTTTGACTATGCCGCACCCATATGGTCGCCTAACGTACATAACACCAACTGGACGAAGTTGCAAGTCTGCCAAAATACCGCTATCAGAACTGCTACGGCATTTCTCCTCATGTCTCCCGAGTCTCACCTCTATCAAGAGGCAAAACTGCCCAATGTAAAAGAGCAGGCGGAAATGCTTAGCAGGCAATTCCTTCTGAACTGCCACAAGCCAGCACATCCAAACCGTCATCTTTTGGACACAGATCCGCCCCCGAGAGACATAAGGAAACATCTCCGTAAGCATTACGACGAGTACCGGCATCATATTACCTTGCCGTTTGATCTGCGGAATCATAAGCGAGCTCTAACCGACATCCACACCGAGTCGGTAGACACTTTTGTCAGATCTCTACTTGTGAATCCCGTTCTAAACAGTCCTCCACCGGATATTGGGAGACAAGAGTCACCATGGCACAGCTTAGGTCTGGATACAGTGTGAGGTTTAACTCCCTGAACCAAGCCTGTTGAAACTGCAAGTTTCCTTGGACTCCCGTTAGAAGAGCTTGATGAAGATCTTCGGAATGATCATACATTCCAGGCAGGGCAATGCATTGTGAACAACAACAACAACGTCCATTGGGGAAGCTCCGATATCAATGCTAGGGGAGAGTCTTTGTTTGCCTATTTATTGACAACTGACCTGGTTTGCAACGTGGGTAACGAACCTACGTTTATCACTAAAACCAGCAGGGAGGTCATAGATCTCACGATTTGCAGCGAAGGCTCTTATGAGTGGGTCCGAAAATGGCGAGTTCTCGATGAACATTCATTCTCCGACCACCGTACATAGAACAAGTTTTAGACTTTTCTCTTGAGCAGCCAATTATGAAACGCAACCCACGTAACTCTAACTGGCAGCTACACAATGAAATATTAGCTGGGGACCTACCATTTCTGCCCCCACAAGTCCCCTCATCAGTTGGAGGATCTGGAAAAGAGCTTTACAACGGCGCCTTCAAATACCCTAGAGCAGGCTAGTACTCATGCATTTATTGTTAGAAGAAAGAAAATGTTCAAGTCCGAAATGTGCTCACAACTTTGCATTTATGTACTTTATTTTGAAATATTTTGATAGCTGATATTCAAGCAAGTGGGATTGAAGGAAAAAACTGCATTTTTAGATTTTAAAAATATTCACAACAAAAAAATGTAGGCGGTTTTTTTGCCACACTATTTTCCTCCAAAATCCCTACAAATGAAGTAAAACTCTCTAGATTACCGCACGCGTTAAAAAAATCCCTACATTTTTTTCCTTGCTGAAATATTGAAAACCGCATAGCTATATATTGAAAATTTTTTTTAGAACAAGGCTTCTACAGGAATGATAAAAAAAGGTATTTTTTCAGATACTTTTATTAGCTTTACAAAACTTGAACCAGTTTTTTATACATAAATGTATATTCGGGTGATTCAAATAAAAAATATTGTTTTTTTTTTTTTTTTTGGGTATTACCCCCAAAAAAGTTAGTAATTGATGAGAAAATAAGCTTTGCAAATAATCATTGCTGTAACTTAACCCTGAGGGGTGCCTATTTTTTAGCCCTTTCCCATACATTTTGAATGGGGAAAAAGGCATTTTTAAAGTGAATTTTGTCGTAATTTTTGAATTTTTTTCCAAAATCCTTTACTTAATCTTAAAGTTGATGTTTCTTAAACGTCAAACCGTGAACGATTATCTAAACCATGTATTAAAATAATTACAGCCATTTAAAAATTACTATATTTTGTATGTGTTGCCAGCAAAAATCGTTGGATTATGTGTTCCAATTTTTTGATATTGGAGTACTCCAATAGTAATCCTTTGTATACATACCTCATCGGACCACCTTCAGCTTTTTGAAAGCCATTGCTGGTGCCTTATCTACGAAAATCACGACACTATCGCTGACATTATATATTCCAAAGGGTAATAACATTGGAGTAGGTTGGAGTAGGTGGTCCAGTCCTAGGACATCACAATGTTAATTGGAGCACAATTTTTATATGAAAAAGGATTACATTTGGAGTATCTACTCTGATGCTCCAATTGGAGTACTCTGGATAGGAAAAAGAGTACTCTCGATTTTTGCAGGGTTACTGTGTATGTGTGTACAATAAAACAAAACTCACAGGACGCATGTTGGGAAAAATTTTTTGTTGGTCACCTTGAACATGCAAAAACCCTTACAATTCGTGAAATATGAAAAACCCGACATTTTACCCTACGCACAAATTTTTTAGCCAAAAAGACCTACAAATAGAGATAAAATCCTACGTGTGGCAACACTGCTTGGTCACGACACAAGTAATACATATATGTATGCCTTAAGCCCCAATTACATAAAACTTTGTGAAACTTTGACAGATGCGACCATAGTTTATTAGCATTTGCCAAAATATCGCTTCGCTTTACGTTCCACAAACTTTGTATGAAAGTGGAACCTGCAAAGTTTTATGTAATTGGGGCTTTAAAGTGTTCAGCAGAATCAGTACGTTGAAACAACTGCCAGCAAAGTGGACTGCGGATGTTTGTATGCGTAACGCCAGATACGACGGATGCGTCAAAATAGAATTTGCTCTCAAATTCCAAGTGAAACTTTGAGATGCGCCTCGTTTTTTAGCATTTGGCAAAATCTCGCTTAAGTGTGTAAACAATATAATAATAATCAGAGACATTAATCATTATGAGTTTAATAATAAAAATCGGAAACACAATCAATTTACTCAGCCATAATCATTATCCTTGAGTTTTACAAATTTCGCTCAACCACAATTATTATTTCAAATTTTTTGAACTCGATTTGCTTTGGATTACTCCATGGAATAATTTTGGGGGATTTTTTTGGAACGTAGGTACTTTCACTTAGGTGTACCATGGAGTACACAGAAGCCAAGGGATAGACTAAGCCTAGATAGATTATATGGTTTTCTCAAGTCGATATGCAACATCAATCGCAATTACTCCCAACCTTGTTGTTGTTGTTGTTGTTAACAACAAAACACTCCCCGAAGGTTTTGGGGAGTGATGCCGAAGTTGACAGTCCTTGGCCGGATATGACCCCGGTACGCTGCGGTGCTCCCTTGCGGTACTGCCCGACTGTCGTGGTAGCGATTTGGTATGACCAGTGGAACCTTCTAGGTCATGGCATCCCTCCATCCATGAGGAAGGAGAAGATGGGTAATGAGAGGTGAGAGGCATCATATCCGTAGATCAACCATCGAGTTAGCACGTCAATTACCTATGTGCATATTAGTCGCCTCTTACGACCGGTATGCCTACCTCGGGCATATTCTAAACCCCTAACCCGCAGGTCAACTCCCAACCTTCGAGATATTATGGTAACGTGGTTTATTTATTGGCCAGCCCCGAAGCCGGGTCGGCGATGCATTTTCCCTATGTACAGTCACTTCTCAGAGCAGAAAACCCAGGACATCGCCATGGATCTCTGCGCAGTGGAACCACCCGGGGTTTTACCTCGGCCAAGGACTGTCACTTTCAATGTAACCCTGTTTAGTATGTTTTGTCCCATTCCGAAACTATCATCCTCCCCCCCAAACCCTGTTGAAACTGCACGTTTCCTTGGACTCCCCTTAGAAGAGCTTGATGAAGATCTTCGGAATGATCATACACTCTAGACAGGGCAATGCATTGTTAACAACAACAACAACAACATGCATTTTATTATTAAATAAAATTTTAGTAGATATTCTATCAAAAAGATATCTACATATATATCTCTATTTACCTTGCCTTTGTGGCTAGTTGGGTGCTACTCTACCTACATGCTTGTCCGAAAATATCAGACGAACGTGAATTGAAGTGTATGCATGTAAGTAAAATGCACTTTCTCTATAAAGAGGAAACAATGCTAAACGTCAAAATTAAAAGCAACTCGCTCATTCATGGTGCGAAATACATCCATATCTACATTCGTATCTTCACATATGTATCTATCTATCGATAAAATAACTTGTTCTTGTTTATTTGTATCAACGTAGATATGCTCATACTATCTACTTATGCATATGTATATAAAATATAAATAAGTACACATAATAAAAAGAGAACAGTAAAAGAGAATCCGAGCAAAATGGAGGCACCGTTAATATGATTGTGGGGATAACTTACTACTACCACCGTTAGCAACTTAAATTCGAGCAACACAACAACAGCAAAATCAAACCAACATAGAGCATTTTAGCATTCATAGATATGTATATAGCATGGCTCTATTTCGTCTGCTGTCACCACCACGGCGCGAAAAATGTTGTTCGGCTTACCGACCGATGTCAATATTCGTAGCGTACAGTTTGTGCTCGTTAATTTTCCTCCCCAGCAGTGTTGCCGCTGCAACTTTTATTGATATCGTCATCAACACAGAATTTTGCCTGTGGATGGCCAATGAAGTTCGTACCCATTCTATTTGTTATGCCCTGTCTACGAGTTCTCCAAAGAAATTTGCTATTGCAACGTATTATTTTTCAACCACTCTTTATGTATATATTCGAACCTTTATGAATACTAATTTAGGCACAAACATACATATGCAGATACATACACAAAAATTTACATTTCATAGATCAGCATTTTTAACACACACACACAGCCAGCCAGGCAGTTTTATAAAATTGCCATTTTCAAATATTTTTACAAAAATCTACCTAGATTAAACAAAGTAAGAAAAATGTATATGAAAATATCAGCAAAACCAAGCAGTTATGCTTTTATGCACGTATACACACAAATAGGCCAATGTGTGTACATACATATGTATGCATACATGTAACAATTACTTGGCATAATTTCACTGATTTCAATTTTCACTCCACGTACTGTTTAACACCTTACGTTTTTTATATGTACATATTGTATACTACTTGATATAACTAACTATATTTCTTTAAAGCACACATTCCTTATCAAAAAAAAAATAATAATACAAAGCACTAACGTCATACACGTATGCATACAAACATACATATGCATGTACATAAATTATAGGAAAAAAACTCACATTTTCCAGACTTCAACTTTCTTTTTCCACAAAACAACCGCGAAAATTTGAAGCAGCACAAACAAAAGCTCCAACAGTCTGAACTCAACTGGCGCATCACGAACGCACGAGAGGTAAAAAGGCCACTACTATAGCCGATGCCATTAATCGCCCCTCGATTTCTCCACAAAACATACGAAAGAAACACGAATCAAACTGAAGGGAAATCATAGATTCTCTCCAAGCGAAACAGCATACATCATACTCAGGTACGGAATATTAACACGATCGCAAACGAGGATGGCAATGGAGTAAGGGGAAATTCTCTCACTTTCCTATATTATGTATGTACATATATGTTTATGGATGTGTATAGGTTTGTAAATATCAATAGTTATATGCGTATGTGTATACATATATACAGGTAGACAATTATGTACTAACTACTTTATCTACAGGATGTATATGTATTTGTTCGCATTACCCTCCGGTTACCAACTGAACAACTTTGCCATTATATTAAACATGTGCAGAAGGCAGTAGAGCTGCAAAACTATCGATAGTTTGTTTTTTTGGTGGACCATCGATTTTTTTTCGATAGTGTCAGTGCATTGAAAATTTGGGATGTTTATAATGCTGATTTCGTTTCATCGAAAAAAATGTACACTTTCACGTTGAACATGTTTACACTCTTGCACAGAACACTATAAAGATGTGATAAAAGTGTACCCGTTCTGCATGAACCTGTTATCGATAAAACGAACATAAAACACTGCTCCGTTTGCTATGCTATTTGCTTGAATAATTAGGTTTCGTTTTTCACCCATATTTAATTGTTATTGCAAAATCCAATTTATTTCACCAAATTTATCTATGAAATAAAATTTTCGTCACCTGATTTTCAGTGCAACCAGCTACCCTGCCAAAGCTTCAGAGGGTAAAAAGTGTGAGTTTTTTACACTCTTCAAGTGTACATTTTTAGGAAACGAAAACATATCATATTTGACGTTTTACCTTCATTTTGCAAACGAAAACGGAAAATTGACGAGTGTAACAAAAATGCGCATTTTTTTGATGAAACGAAATCACCATAATATAAAGGACGCTTGATCCAAAGTAAGGTAATTATAAAGAATTTAACGTTCAAATTGCAATATTTGTATTTTTTTACTTTTTTTGCACATATATGTATATCACACCCTAAATCAAAAACCGTCACAACTCAGCATTTTTTTACGTCGATCTCTGCCTAATAAAGAGTAGTACAGCCAGCACATACAATATTTTTCTTTTTGACTATTATCGTTACTCTTTAAAGAGCACAGTGATGCCAAGTTTTTAAAAATCAAATTACTTTTGTGCGATCCAGAAGCGTTTAACTAAAAGTTACCCCGATTTTGACGATATTATGTATGGATATGATCGGAGTTGAAGTTCCTCTACACTTAAATTACGATAGTTTCGAACTATCGATAGTATTTTTGCAACTATCGAAAATATCGATAGTTTTGCAGCTCTAGAAGGCAGTAACTTTACAAATAAAATAAGCCAATACACTCAAACCCAAAATGGAAATAGAACACAGATAAACGGTGAGAACTTTCTTTGGCGTTACCAGATCAAATTCTCAAGTTTCGATAATGGGTGAATAATTCATATGGTTGAATTGACAGGAGTGGCTGCTTCTTCTTCCATATACAGTTGTAAATGAATCTGTCTAGCTATCACCATTTTGTTTATTTGTTAACATTCTTTGCACAAGTTCTTGGAGAATCTATTTATTTCGTTTGAATGTTTAATAAATTTTAGTAATGATTTTTAGAAAAAATCAATTTAGTGCGTGATTTGTGATAATCTTTTTTGGGGAATGTGGAAAAACAAGTAAAAGCCCTAGAAAAATAAAGCCCGAGTTACATAAAACTTTGAGAGACTTTGACAGGTGCGCGCCTCGGCTTTAAGCATTCGCCAAAATCTCGCTTCGCTTTAGGTACGTTCCACAAACTTTGTATGAAAGTGGAACCTGCAAAGTTTTATGTATTTGGGGCTTAAGTACTTTATTTTTGCACGTGCATGGGGCTGATACATTAGCGCTAATTCCGAATTTACTCCGCTTTTGGGAGTTAACTTGGACATAATCTTCATTATAAACTCCTAAAAATTGAGATTTGAGCAGATATCAGATTTGACCGCTACTGTCACCGATAAATAAACAAAAATAGCAAGGACAACTACCAAAATTACGATTTTAGCGCTATCGGACACTAGAGTCACAAAAAAATAAACAATCCACAGGGTAAAATTTGAATCTGAATAAAGAAGATTTATTGGAGATAATCTCCGTGTGTATCCATAGCATTAAATTAGCAGTAACAACGAAACCATGGCTGAATATTCTATGGTTACCGCAGCACAAAAGAAAATACAAAATAAATGCAAATCACGAAATAAAATATTTGTTTTTTTTTGGCATTTTGTTGTTGTAACGAGGTATAGTCCTGCCCAACGCGTATTTTTCCTTAGCCTAAATTGTCATCAATATCTTCTAACGGGAGTCCAAGGAAACTAGCAGTTTCAATAGGGTTGGACCAAAGGGAGATGGGTGTTAGAAAAGTGCGCTCCGCAGAGCAAGTAAATAAGTGGTTGGTATTATGGGGGACGAGCCACATGCCGGACATACATTCGGCACATCAGGGTTCAGTCTGGATATGTAGGAGTTTAATCTGCTACAATATGCAGAGCGTAATTGGGCCAGAGTGACCATTGTCTCTCGAGGAAGATGACGCTCCTCTTCAGAAATGCATGGTATTGGGGCATGCAAGACAGTGTTCAGCGGACAGAGCGCGGTCTGTATGGATATGCTCCACGGCCTGCTTGTGCACCTCTAGATCAAACGACGTTGTTATATAATTCCGGATCTCATCAAAATGTTTACGCAAATGCGTCCTTATGGTCCTAGGAGGCGGAGTGAGTTCAAACAGTTGCCTATTGGGGTGCTGTGGTTTACAACAATTTGGCTTGTTCGTGCTTGTTGGGTTTTTCGATACCCAACACTGGCGGGGTGCGTAGAAAATTTGATTTGTACACGTCGTGCAGCCCCTATATGACATGCAGGGATACATACATATGTTCGCCGTAGTACGAACTAGTGTGTTTAAATTTTTACTGCGCAGGGTTACTGCACATCTATTTTAGGCTTTACTTTGTAATTTACTTGGAAATTGTAAAATTTGCTTCACAAACGTTTTTTCCGAATTAAACGTTTTTGATATGTAAACATCTTTGGGCTGGGGGTCATCCAGAAAAAGTTACGCGTAAGATGTAAGAGGTGGGGTGTGAGATGTAAGAGGTGGGGGTGGGGTGTAAGATATAAGAGGAAGGGGGTAGGGTATAAGATGTAGGGTGTAAGATGTAAGAGGTGGTTATGTGTGTGTATATATCCAAGTACTTTGCTGGCGCTTTGTTAATCGTGTTTCAGCACTTGCTCTTTAAAACTAGATGTCGCTGTGGATTGTTTATTTTTTGGTGACTCTAGTGTCCAGTAGCGGTAAAATCGTAATTTTAGTAGTTGTCCTTGCTATTTTTGTTTATTTATCGGTAATAAGATTGTCTTCCTGATTCGTATTTGGGCAAAGGGGTAGTCGAAACGGTGGAAACGAAGAAGAAATTAGCAGCTGGGTTTAGCATTCCAAAAATTGTAAGTTCGATTTTCTCTTTTTTTCCTAATTTGAAATGTTAAAAATAAATCTTCGCATCGATAAAAGTACTCCAGACGGTTTTAGGGAATGCTGTCGAAAGTATCACAAGTTAAACCTTCTAGGTCATTCCAAATCCTCCTTTCCTGCCATAAAGTTTCAAGTCATAACCCGTTGTGGCTGTTAGTCGCCTCTTAACCGAGGCATGTCTAACTGCCTCGACTTGTCTGAAAAATTAATTTACAAACAGAATGAAGTCTGCTCTAAAATAAGCTCAGAAAAATACTGTGTTTGAGGAAGACCACATTAAATAGCAATATGTCTACCTTATATGATAGAGTGTTGTGTAGAATCGGGGACGATTATTTTAAGGAACAAACTCCTTCACCTCCTGCTTTGTTTATGAGTAATCCTTAGAGAAGTTTTTGGGATCTTTGGAAAGTATTCTCCCTTAGTATTCTCCGAGATCGATTACTTTGAAGTACTGCGATACTCCTTAAGGACTATTTTTTGAACGATTGTGCGTAGTCAGAGTAGTATCATTATCTGCAAGGGATTTTGTATTTCAGATGATTATCCTCCGATTAGTCCCCGAATTCCATTAATTCACTTACATCTATGTATCTCTTTGTTTTGTTTGTCTTATCTTATCCTGAATTAAGGTAACGATATGCTGCAAAATCCTGAATCTTTTGTGAAAAATTATAGGAGATCGGTAGTGAAATTATGGTTTGGGCGTGGCATATCCCACTTATCTAAAATTGTGAAAATCTTACATATATCCAAACAGAATTAATTGAAACCAAAATCTTTCCGAGTACATATATTCTGGGGGCGTTTCCCCCCTCCCCCCCTCTTTTCCAAAAATATATATAGCCTACACTATAGCTAGTGAACCAAACTCCGAAAACTTCATAAAGATCGGCTGAGTACTTTGGACATTGCTTATTTAAAATAATTTTTGTTTTTTACTTTTTTCTGCGTTTTCTCAATAAATTAACGTCTTTGTTTCAAAAACATATAGTATTATACTGACTTTTGCGGTGTCCCAACACTAGAGCTAAAGTGTCCGACAACTAAAAAAAATGTCTGAGCACTAGCGCAAACTGGCATTTTTTAATTAATCTAAAATAATTAAAAACCTAACTTTTTTTGAAAATTTATTTTTTAAATGATTCTCCAATATCTCCATTAACATAAAAACTTTATTTTGTGTCGAAATTCCATATAATAAGAGAGATACAGTAAAACCCGCTTAAGTACCTAACCCGCTTATGTAACCAAAATTCTTGGACACTCTGCTTTTTGTAAGAAATGGGAAGAAAATTCCCCTCTTAAGTAACTCCCCGCTTTATTACCCAACCCGCTTAAGTGACTAAATTTTGCGTGCACTAATATCCATTTCTCATATAATTTTCCCCTCTTAAGTACCTCCTTGGCACTTGCATATTTTGGAGCTCGATGGTAGCCCTTTAAAATCGATATTTGAATTGATTTACACCATTAATTTATCGAGAATCTAGTTGCCAAAGTTAAAATAGAAAAAAGCTTGGCAAAGGGCGAAAATCACAATTTCACATAGGTACATACGTATATATGTATGTACTCATGTAACTACATATCACTTTTCATATGTTCCCTTAAGTACCCGAATGAAGGCACTTAAGTTCTTTTAAGTGCACAACCCGCTTAAGTACCTCAAAATTCTGAACATTTTGCTCGGGGTACTTAAGCGGGTTTTACTGTATGAATTTTTGAAGTACGAAAAAAAGTTAAGTGTCCGACCACTAGTGCCTTTACCCTATGTATGCATGCATGCAGACGGCAAAATCAAAATGGCTGTCGTAGCACCGGTGGCCGACAATTTACAAATGGCAGCTATGAAATTATTGTTTTTTGTAGTTGTACGAAATAAAAGAGTGAAGGTCGCTCTCTCATTTACCCCTTTTATGTTCGTGTCTCAATTGCCTTCTATTTTAAGATCACACTAAAGAAGTGAAACTCTGTGAAGTTTCCTCATACCATCTGATGCGCAATGAGGCAATCCATGCACACATTTGTTTATTGCAACATACTCGAGTACTCGTACAAGCGAACATACATCCATACATATGTATGTACATACAGTGACTCACAGTGAATTCGGTCCATTTACATTTTTTTTTACTTTCGTTAGACGGGGTACTAAGATAGTATTTTTAAATTTTTTAAATTAAAATATAGCCAATTATATAACAGAAACCATAAAAAGTTTTCCTTAAAAATTTGCACAAAGTTCAGGGGAATTTTTCAAAATTTGCAAACGGCCATCAAAACATTCAACTGTCAAGTCTTTTCTTCCATACAAAATTATTATTTGTGACTAAAGGTATTAGAAAGAATTGAATGCAAAATTTTATACATGGGAATGGTAATTCACTGACTAGTTTCCATACGACCAAGCATTTATACGTAGTGCTTTATCCGGTCTGGCTGGCATCGAACCTACCAGACTGCATTGGCATTGCGTTGTTGCATTTATATTCTTTCTACTTTGTATAAGAAGTCTATAAAATAAGAAAAAACACATGGTAAATATTAGAAAGACTATAAATGCAAAACTGCATGGAGGGCACATTGCTCAAAGCTTTAAGACAACGCAATGCCAATGCATTGGATATTCCGGTATTGGAATACTCTACAGAGTATTGATTAGAGTACTTTGCCATTTTTGCAGGGTGGTTTCTTTTATAAAAAAAAAACTAATGGCGGCAATATACCAACAGGTTATCATAACCTCTAACGAGATTTTTAGCCGAGCTTCTCTTTCCAATTTGTGGTGTGTTGCGTTTGAGTTTTTCCTACAAGTTGGCGGGACCTACAGTTTTTTGCCGACTCCGAACGGCACTTGCAAAGCAAACGAATTTTTTGCTGAGAAGCTTCTCATGGCAGAAATACACCCGGAGAGTTTGCCAAACTACTGCCGAGGGGCGACCCCGTTTAGAAAAATTCTTTTTCTAAATAATTTTTTATGTTACTTTTGCCGGGCATCAAACCGCCACGACTTGGTGTAGAAGGCCAAACACTTAACCGCTACACCACGGCGGCCGCCATGCTATATTTTAATTAAAAAAAATTTTAGTACCTACCCCGTCTAACGAAATTCAAAAAAATGTAAGTGCACCGAATTCACTGTGAGTCACTGTATGTGTTTATGTATCTGAAAACTTAACAAGTGCATTTTGCAAAACTATTTAAGGGGTACAAATTTACGTTGTTGTTGTTGTTGTTAACAATGCATTGCCCTGTCTAGAGTGTATGATCATTCCGAAGATCTTCATCAAGCTCTTCTAAGGGAGTCCAAGGAAACGTGCAGTTTCAACAGGGTTTGTCCAGAGGGACAGAGGGGTTAGAAGAGTAGGTTCAGATACACAATTGAAGAGATGTAGAGTATCATGGGGGGTCCTACCACATGCAGGGCATGTGTTTGAGATTGTATCATTACGTCTGGATAAGTAGGAGTTTAACCTTACACTATATCCAGACCTAAGCTGTGCCAAGGTGACTCTTGTCTCCCTTGGTAAGGTGCGTTCTTCTGTTCAGAACGGGATTCACAGGTAGAGATCCGACAAAAGTGTCTACCGACTCGGTGTGGATGTCGGTTAGAGCCCGCTTATGATTCTGCAGATCAAACGGCAAGGTAATATGATGCCGGATCTCATCATAATGCTTACGGAGATGTTTCCTTATGTCTCTCGGGGGCGGATCTGTGTCCAAAAGATGACGGGTTGGATGTGCTGGCTTGTGGCAGTTCAGAAGGAATTTACGTTCGTCGATACCATGGGGACAGTTCTGGGATTTCCCATCCTTATTCGAACCATACTAAATTTATACTAGGTTGAAAATTGGGCTTAAATTTGAATTCATTCATCGATTGAAGATATTTGTATTTCTAGTATTTGTACCCAGAGGTCCAACCCCTCAAATATCTACACCGAGTTTACATTTTTTAAATTAGGTATTTAAATAGGGATCCAGACAGGAGCTCGACAGTTTATTAGATTTCCGTTCCGTTGCATCTGGCCCATAAGAGACTAGTTGGAATCAATTACAGCCCACTATAGCGAGTTGAGGAAAATGATTATGATATCGCACTGTGGAGGAAAATTATAAATCGCGGTCCACTCTCTTTAGAGATCACTCGCACGACTTTTTGTACGATATGTATGTGTGGTCGTTTTAGGTATGCACTCATGCAAATAGGTACATACATATGTTATTTGAATGGAAATTACGTCCGCACCCTTGCAAACATGCATAGATACATACGGGGACACGCGCTTTGTTTCGTATGTATGGGTGGATAGAATACCCACGGAAATATGGTGAATAGTTAGGCGACTTGTGGACCGGAATTTCCTAATGATGGGCTAAACTGTTCACATTTATTTACCCGCAAAAAAATTGGGCGATTAATATCTAAAGAGAGTTGTCCTTGATTAATACATTTTGCCCACAGTAGGGTATACATATGTAGTTCAATAAACATAAGTAAATTGTAACTTTTTTAGCATAACCAAAAGGGGTTTGAGTTATCATGCGGTACCCTCGTGAAGGGTGGACACCTTGCCACGGTACGAGGGCTTAGTCGACAGCCACAAAGCTACGCTACCCTTGTGATCATATCTCCGCATGGCACTAAATCACGAGAGTGGCCTAGGTAGCCTTCTGGGGCGACGACAAAGATCCACCCCCTCCCAATCCAGGGTGTAATGCGGCCCATTGGACGTTTCCAGCCGGGAGACAAATCGTGGCTGTGATCGAACCGAAGAAATGCGAGAGAGTTACACAGGAGACGCTATCGCCGAATGCCAGAAAGGCGATGGAGATAGCGCAAGCTCTGTTACCGAACTTTCAAAGCAATTATGCGCCAAAGAAGGTTACCGAAAATCACTTCAAACCCCAGAGATCGGACGGTGATTTAAAACCTCATCCGAAGCGACAGCAGAACACCCCCGGTGTGGGTAAACTTAGCTTTGCTGAATCCTCATAGGCGTCGTTGACCGAGGTAACGACCGTTGGGCCATCGCTAAGGACCAGTGGCGGTACGTCCGGAAATCAATCGGTAACTCTCTTCTTGACATGATGAATGAGTCTCCGGGTGTTAGGGCGAAAGGTTCTGATGCGGGATGGCACCAGGGTCAGATCAAGGTATTCGCTTGCGATGATGCAAGAACTGTTACACTGTACAAGGCAGCAGATGCAAGTCTGGGTGAGATCTACTCAGGGGAAAGCATCGAGGTTGTCGACTGGAAAGACATTCCGGCTCGGCCAAGGGCAAAGACATGGGCTCCTGCAATCCGGCATGGGTCAGATCGTGATCCATGTATACCAAAAATGAAGAGGTTAATAGTATATTTACACTGCACCAAATTTGGCGAATTCAAATGAGCCAGTTCAACACCGTTGACACTGGCAAATTTGCATTTGGCTTCACCTTCCCTGAACACTTTCGTCATTCCTGAAATATGGAAAAAGGCGAGAGTGGTTCCACTACTAAAACCTAGAAAGCCGGCAAACATAGGCGATTCATATCGCCCTATATCACTTTTGTCGCCGGTAGTGAAGACGCTTGAGTCCATTTTGCTCCCGTATTATACTACAAATCTGCACCTGGCTAGTCATCAACATGGCTTCCGTAAGCTGCACAGCACCACCACCGCACTCAATGACATTACAACGCAAATAAATAGCGGCCTAAATCAAAACCAACCAAATCACAGGACTGTGTTAGTGGCACTTGACCTGTCGAAAGCTTTTGACACAGTCAACCATGCCACTCTCATACAAGATCTCTTCGAAACACAGATACTTGATGGGTTAAAGAGATGGACCGCTAGTTATTTGAATGGACGGCAGGGGTCGGTTAACTTTAGAAACGCAACATCAAAACCTAGACGTATTAGACAGGGGGTGCCACAGGGTGGTGTCCTATCCCCGACACTGTTTAACTTCTATCTATCGAAGATGCCCCCACCACCAGAGGGCGTCACCGTCGTTTCATATGCCGACGACTGTACAATAATGGCGACGGGGAAGAGCCCCTATACTGATGAAGTCTGTGCGAAAATCAACGGTTACCTCTGCGACCTTTCCAGGTTTTTCACTGATCGAGATCTGACGATATCTCCGACTAAATCCACGGCGACGCTTTTTACGACATGGACGCACCAGGTGAGAAATGAATTAGACATTTTCGTTGATGGCACTAAGCTACCAACTGTCAACCACCCAAAGTTATAAGGGGTGACACTGGATAATACTTTCTCATCTGCTGGTCATGTGTCTGCAATGGTCTCAAAGGTACGTGGTCGCAACAAGATCCTCAAGTCACTTGCCGGCAGTACTTGGGGAAAAGACAAAGAAACGTTGCTGACTACATATAAGGCCATTGGCCGACCAGTTTTTGACTATGCTGCGCCCATATGGTCGCCTAATGTACATAACACCAACTGGACGAAGTTACAAGTCTGCCAAAATACTGCCATCAGAACCGCTACGGGATGTCTCCTCATGTCTTCCGAGTCTCACCTCCATCAGGAGGCAAAACTGCTAAATGTAAAAGAGCACGCGGAAATGCTGAGCAGGCAATCCCTTCTGAACTGCCACAAGCCAGCACATCCAAACCGTCATCTTTTGGACATAGATCCGCCCCCGAGAGACATAAGGAAACATCTCCGTAAGCATTATGATGAGATCCGGCATCATATTACCTTGCCGTTTGATCTTGGCGGCCGCCGTGGTGTAGCGGTTAAGTGTTCGGCCTTCTACACCAAGTCGTGGCGGTTCGATGCCCGGCAAAAGTAACATCAAAAATTATTAAGAAAAATAATTTTTTAAACGGGGTCGCCCCTCGGCAGTAGTTTGGTAAACTCTCCGGGTGTATTTCTGCCATGAGAAGCTTATCCGCAAAAAAAAAATTCATTTGCTTTGCAAGTGCCGTTCGGAGTCGGCAAAAGACTGTAGGTCCCGCCAACTTGTAGGAACTCAAAAAGCAACACACCACAAGTTGGAAAGAGAAGCTCGGCTAAAAATCTCGTTAGAGGTTATGATAACCTGTTGGTATATCGCCGCCATTACTATTACTTTGATCTGCAGAATCATAAGCGGGCTCTAACCGACATCCACACCGAGTCGGTAGACACTTTTGTCAGATCTCGACCTGTGAATCCCGTTCTGAACAGTCCTCCACCGGATATTCCTGAAGAAGAACGCACCTTACCAAGGGAGACAAGAGTCACCTTGGCACAGCTTAGGTCTGGATACAGTGTGAGGTTAAACTCCTACTTATCCAGACTTAATGATACAATCTTAAACACATGCCCTGCATGTGGTAGGACCCCCCATGATACTCTATATCTCTTCAATTGTTCATCTGAACCTACTCTTCTAACCCACTGTCCCTCTGGACAAACCCTGTTGAAACTGCACGTTTCCTTGGACTCCCCTTAGAAGAGCTTGATGAAGATCTTCGGAATGATCTTACACTCTAGACAGGGCAATGCATTGTTAACAACAACAACAACCAGGACAAAAAGCCACCGAAATAAAATGCATTACTGTTCTTGCTGGGCAATCCTTAATTGGAACACCAACAGATTTGCTATTTTGAGGAACTATGGATTTTATTGTTGGGCAAATGAGGTCAAATGCGATGGAATTCCAAATGAGGACAAATACGATATAATTCCAAATTTGGAAAATGATATTTGTATGAAATAAACCGCCAAATTTGCAATTTTTCGCCAAGTTTGGTGCGGTGTATGTGTACTATATATGCATTTCACTCTTTACTGCCCTTTACCTGTCGATGGAAGTATGAATTTGCATGGAGCTAAGTACATATGTATATGTATAAACATACATACATATGCATGTAAACAAAGTACCCAGTCGGGACTTTCGTAGCCTGTCTAACAAAAAAGTAACTTTAAGTAAATCTATAGAAATGGGTCTATATCTAGCCCTAAAGTCATGCAAAAATCAATCAGTAGGAAATAATTTCTTTGTCTATGTTTCAATTTTTCGAAACTGACTTTTAGCTAACCTTAAAGTCATGCAGACACTAACCAATTGATTTTTATTTGACCTCAAAGTCATGCAGAAATCAACCAGTTCGAAATGAAATCTTTGATTTTCGCTTCCATTTTTTCAACCGCACTTATAGTTAACCACAATGTCATGCAGAAACCAACCAATTGCTTTTTAGTTGATCCTAAAGTCATGCAGAAATCAACCATTTGAGAAAAAAATTATTTACCTTCTCCCGATTTTCTGAGGCTGACTTTTACCTAACCATAAAGTAATGCAGAAATCAATCAGTTTATACTTTGTTTTTGTTTGTTTGGGAGCTTTGAGAAGTTCAAATTGCCTTAGCTTTCAAAAAATTTTCATAAACAAATTTTCTTAAAGAATTTTAACTCTTTTTAACATATAATTTTAATTTAAGGCCAGTTCCGCAACATTAATTTGGCCTATATTCGTCAGGCACATTTCCTCAAGAATTCACCGTTTGAAGGATCGTGTCCTGAATAAAGATGTAGAAATATGATGGCAGCTCAACATGTCAAGCTAGAGGTGAAATTCAGATACCAAACTCGTGCCACGCGTCATCTATAAGGATCCCTTCAAGCCTGGCAAGAACGAAATAATAATCCTATGGTGGCGATGATCTATGGGTGTCACGCTACATCTTACAACGTATTGCTAAAGAATACGGTATTGATGTGACCATGGAATGGCGCTGGTGCTTTTCACAACTTTTCGACCAAAGGCATGTGTGCCAATGGTGCCATGGAAGTCATTGAGGAGGCAATTATGAAATTGAGCAAACATCAAGAGCTGCTAGACTTTTTTGACATGTACATATGAGTGTTTTTGTTGATATATGAAGACATGCATGGATGAAGGGGGTATGTCGCATTTGGAGTGAAACGAGAAAATTGACTTTAAAGTTTTGCTTAAACATTTGAGGTTTTGTCGAACCTTTATGGAAAACTGACGAACGGTAGCCACGGTTATGTCACACGTCCGGACTTGGGATGGCGTAGCCCAGGGTTATTTTTTATAAGCGCGGCCGAAGGCCGCCAACTCAGAAAGGTGTTTCGCACATAAATACCATGGATTCCGCCCCAATTTTGGTATCGGACCCGGGTCATTTTTCGGTTTTTTGACCATAACTTTTCACTAAAACAAAAAATTAAAAAGCGCTTCCGGATTCGTATCCTGAGGCCAAAACCCGTCTTTTGAGCTATCTCCCATAATTTTAGCTAATTTATTAGCAGTTGACCCCTAAAGGAAACAAATACCTTGTTAAATTATGAAATTTATAAAAAATGTAATTTTTATTTTAAATGAAGTGTTTGAAACATAAATTATCGATTTTATTTGAAAAATGTGGATCAGGTATCACTGCATAGAACTGTAAATGTCCCTGCTCGTGTATTCACAGTTAGTTCAATCAGTAGAGCTGCAGGCAAAATCGCTGCACAGTATTCCAGGCATAAAGAAAAGAAACTGACATCTTTTTTACCAAAAATGAGTTCAAATAAAATCGATCAGATTGGGGAGAATGCCATCAAAACGGTACACATACCAACATACATACATACGTGTGTAGTGCTTTCTCATATTGCGCAGATAATATTTTGGTATGTACTATGTTCGCGAAATACATACATATGTATATCGATTTAGGTACATATGTCCATATTCACGTTTATACACACATGTGTCAATTTAAATTTAGCACTTAACTCTCCGACGATCAAACACAATCTATCGTAAATAGTTTAGCTAAACATAAATAGAAATTAAGCACTAATATGTAAGTAACTAAATTGATTGTGGAAATTTACTTTAAAATTTTCATTTGGATCCACATTTAAACAATTTTCTTTTCAACGCCCGTTGCGGAGCCAACAACACTCCTAACGTTTTTATTCCGACAAGACACAGCTTCAACTACAAAAGTTCACAGCACAAGCCTTCAAATTCGAATTTATGTTCGAAAATACAGCACACACACAAATGTAGCTTCCCTAGCGGACAAGATCGATCGGCCACTCACACACACTTTTCAACCAACACATATGCGTTGACAGGGTTGCATTTAGATAGTGTTGGAGTTAATATTTGGGTAGAAAACTAGAAAAAGAACCGATTACCTGTTGCATGCAGGTACTAATTTTTATAAAATCGTACGATTAATGCCGTGACCGTTTGTGAATAATTTTTCTTAAATTATTCTGTGTTTTATTACTAGTGCTTTTCCATCTTGTTCACTTATAATAAAACACAGAATAGTTTAAAAAAAATTATTCACAAACGGTCAAAAGTCCACCAAATTTTCAAAGTTATTGCTTTTTTATTATTATATCTTAAAGCGGGCTACTCACCTGCCAAGAAATGCCTCAAGAAAAAAACGAGCATATATTTCTTATGCCTGGTCAAGAAAATTTGACGTTTATCAAGTCTTCCATTTTTTTGCAAATTACTCCTATAAAAATGTATGAAACATGTTTGGTGAAATATTTACTCACCTTTGCCGTGAATCTGCACGTTTACCTCAAGAAATATATACGAGCATATTTATTTCTTGAGGTAAAACGGCGTTGCCAACCATCGCAAATTGTAGTATTTTTTCTTATGAGCTGAGTATTGGCTCAAGAAAATTTGACGTGTGAAAACAGTTCTTGACCATTTCTTGAGCGTTTTTTTATATGGCGTTTGACATTTCTTGGCAGGTGAGTAGCCCGCTTAATACCTTACCATGACAAAAATACTCTCTTTTTTGAGTTTATTTTGACGTTTTTAAGCAAGCGCGTAATTAGGAAAGGGAGGGGTGGTACTCCGCACAGTGGGAAATAATTGAAGTTTACTTAGTAATTTTTCATCCGCTTTTGATCATTTTTTTTAAATGAAAGATTTTGAGATTTGCAAGAGCATACTTTTTTTATACAAAAACCATGTCAAAAATGTGTATGGTGTTTCTCCACTGCCTGTTAACTCCAAGTTCACTGTCATTTCATTGCCAATTTAACATCCACTTCATTTGCCCTTTATTTTAACAGGAGGATGAACTGGCCGATAAGTTTAAAGTGAGTGTTAAAGTTGACGGCTAGTCGTGAAAACCACCCTAAATTCTTTCATACACTTAAGTACCACCCTAAGGGTTAAGTTGCAGCGCTAATTTTTTTGCAAGGCTTATTTTCTTATCGATACCTAACTTTTCAAGGGGTAAGACCGAAAAAACAATTGTTTTTTTTTACTTGAATCACCCTAATGTACATACACAAAAGATATTTCACTCAATTTTTTCTATAAAATCTAGTTTTGCCAAAATTCTTTTGCGGGAGTAATAAATCCGCTCCGCTTTCACGGGCCTTATTTTTAACAATTCAGCAAGAGATATAAGCGAAAATTGAAGAAAATTAAAAATAAATTATCTTCATCATCATTTATTGGCGCTTAACGGCCCAAACTATTTTGCCCTTGCCTATCAAAGCACGCCAGTCATTCCTTTTTAGTGATAGCTGACGCTAGTTGGAAACCCCAAGGGAGTTCAAGTCGTCATCAACCTGTTGTTTCCATCTCAGTGGAGGCCTCCCCCTTCCTCTGCTGCCGAATTCGGGTGTCGATAGGAAAACCTTCTGTGCTGGAGCTTCTTTGTCCATTCGCATAACATCACCCAGCCAGCGGAGCCTTTGGGCCAGCATCTCAAGCTCCTCACACTCACTCCTCACGTTTCTTTTTTCTGAAAAGGCATCCCTCTTCCTTCTTCGCCTCACGATAGCGTTGCCATACACAGCGGGTTGCGCCCGTTCGCAACGTCTCCCTGTAGGCAGCGTCCTTTCCATCCGAGGCAGCGCTACATTCCTCATCGTACCAATTGTTTTTTCGGGCTCGCTGAAACCTTATAGTGTCCTCAGCGGCGGTACACAATGAGTGAGAGATATGCTCCCATTGCTCGGTTACATCGCAAGGTCGAAGATTGCTCTCCGATAGCAGGTGTAAGAGTCGAGTGGAAAAATTATCACCTGTCTGTGTCGTACGCAGCTTCTCGACGTCAAACTTTCCTTCCGTTACTGTGCTCACTTTCTTCGCTGCACAGAGGCGTGTGTAATGGTCCGAGCTCTCTCAATTAACTGTCAAAATGCGCCCTCTGGCTGCAAGTTAAGGAATCAACAAACGCTTTTTAATACGGCTGAAAGGCTGATACATTAGTGCAAATTCCGAATTAATTCCGCTTTTGGGAGTTAACTTGAGCATAATCTTCATTATAAACTCCCAAAAATGAAGAAAATAGCGAGGAAAACTATCAAAATTACGATTTTAACGCTACCGGACCCTAGAGTCATCAAAAAATAAACCATCCTCAGCGACATCTAGTTTTAAACCGCAAGTAGTACAACCAAAGCACTAGATGGCGCCCATTGTTAATCTTCAATTTTGTGTGTGTCAGGGTAAAATTTGTATCTGATTAAAGAAGATTTCTTGGAGAAAATCTCCGTTTGTATTGTATTGTATTTATTAACCATTTTCTTGATGATGCATAGATACTTATTAATCTAATCGCCCCACATACCTGCACTTGAACGTCCCTCACCCTACACCTAAATGTGCAAAGCTTGCCCGTATGAACAAAATACTCATACGAGCCGTTTTGCCCATCGCTGCTTTAGACGAATTGATCGACATACTTGTATAATTAAGGTTTCGATATTGAATAATTTAGCTTAAGTTATCGTTCGAAATCTTAGGCCTGTTCTATAATACAAAATTATTACTGGATTTTGCGATTTTCCGTCGCTCATAAAAATCAAAACCTCGTAAAATTCAGTAAATTTTTTTTGTTATAAGAAATATAATATATTAAACACATCTATTTTTCGGCCTTTTCAACCGAAGCCGAATAAAAATTGCTAGCCGAATAGGCCGGATACCGAAACTTGGCCGAATATTCGGTCGGACACAAATGTATATCATACCCAAATCTGTGAAAAACGAATTTTCAAAAAATATGTCAGTTAGGGCCTTTTTGAATCGAGGTTACGATATTTACATTAGGTTGTACCGGCTTTATTTGAAAGTTATTAATATTTTTTCTGTACAAACACCACGTGGTGTATGAGTAACAAAAAATGGATTTTCAATTGCATTTCGCAAGAATGCGTTTTCCAAATGATTTTAATTTTTGACCTTATTACGGTTGTAATATTACCTAATCTCTGAATAGAGTTTCGTCCACAGTGGGCTATAGTTCAATTTATTTAAGTAAATTGTGTAGGGTACTCATAAGAGTTACATCCCTTTTACACTATTCAAGTCTTGATTCCAATTCTGCCGTGTCATAGGCGAACGGGGCCGAAAAGAGAGGGGAAGAGCAAACTTGAAAGCGTACCGTCAATTCGTTTCAAGTTTTTCTTGCTTTCTCTTTCACTCCTCCTTGTACGCCCATATTTTGTTAACCAATTGCTTTCCAGAAAAATTGACAAGTGTAGACACGAATAGAAAACACAAAAGAGAACGCCAGCAGAGTTGAAAGCATAGATCAATTGATGAGCGACTCTTTTATTGTCAAATTTCTCAGCCCAGCATTTGGCAGTGTTGCCAAGTACGTAAATACTGCATTCAAACAAGGCAAGGGCTTGCTGGCAACAGCGAATGATGCTTCCGGATTCGTGATCCTGAGGCCAAACCCCGTCTTTTGAGCTATCTTCCATAATTTTAGCTAATTTATTAGCAGTTGACCCCTAAAGGAAACAAATACCGAAGTTAATTTTGATAGAATGGGGGAAAATTCTAGCTTATGGAGCTTGGTCCAATTGTGAGAACTAAGCATGTGTAATAAAGGCTTAAATTATAATAATTTAAAGGAAAATTTTGAAATATAATAGAAGAAAAAGACCTAAATTTGTTATTTCTTAATTTTATTTACTTTCGCTTATAAGTTTTCCATATCACACACCTAGATCTAAAGGGAGCTAACTCAAAAATCTGAAATTTCGAAGCTATGCAAACACAACGCTCTGCAATTCAAAACCCCCCGATATGTATATTCGATTAAATATAAAATTTACTTCTCACCAAGAAAATAGCTATTAAAATTCACCACGATAACTGTCAGAATTTACCACCGCTCTGTCAAAATTTACGTTATACAACTAATTGGCATACGGTTTTTAATGAATCAAGAATTCATAATGAATTAACTATTTTTAATTTTTATTTTTTAATGCAGTTTATTACGTTTTGAGCCTTCAAACGTTCATTTTAATAAAAAAAAAACACTTAAAACCGAGTCTTTCTATACCGTTCCCTGTTATCTTTGTTTACTATTACAAGTTGTAAAAAATTAATTTTATTTGGCTTTTTACTTTCTTACATTTATGTATACATGTGTAACATAGCCCTGTCAGAGAGCCTGGTACACTAAAAAACCTTATTTATCCCGCCGTTTGCCGAACTGGTGTGAAAACTGCAAATATTCCAAATTTAAGTTACAAAATACCCAATTTTGTACTATTTCGGGTGTGGCATCATAGGAAAATGTTATAAAAATATGGATTCTGACAGCACTATCAGAGAGAGCAAAAGTCGCTCATCAATTGATCTATGGTTGAAAGGAATACTTGACAAATGTAAGACCGGACTTAGTCAAACAAATGTCAAAGTTCAGCCAAAGCAAAGTGATCAGAGCTGACTCATTCCGGAAACATCCTAGACTAATCGCACTTGTTTACAGGGAATAATTCGAGGTCAAAAAACGGATTTTCATAATTTTGTTGGCTATTCCAAAATTGCGGGTAGATAGCAGGTGGGGAGGTGTTGTTTTGCTGTTTGTTTGGAATAGGTACATATGTACATATATGTATCTATACGTATATACGTATGCATGTACATATGTATGTAGGCATATGCATGTACATATATGTACAATTGATAAACCTATGCATACTTACATACATACATACATATGTACTTAAATATGCACTTACCTACATATGCACATTAGGATGGTCCATTTTATAAGGTAATTTTTTTTTTTAATTTCTTGATTACCACCCCCAGAAATGTTCCATTACGCTAAAAATAATTTATGTCAAAATTTGGGATAAATTGGATAACTCTAACCCGTCCCGCAGGCGCTCTAAACATTTTATATGACGCCACTGAGTGGTTTATGCAAATAAAAAAGTAGGCGTCAGTTTGTCGCCAAAGATAAATGCACAAATGAAACAAATTACCGTTGCCAGGGTAACAGGCGATAACTGCGATGTTTTTCTTCTCGCTTTTATATTACAAGATCATTTTATTCTAGTTTTCTAGTGTACTTTACGCTTTTTTTATTTTGCACACATTTTATTTTTTTTTTTTTACACATTTTGCATCATATGTAGTCGAATGAAATGTATTATACTTAGATAATATAAGTAATAGGCTGTATAATTATTAGGGATAATTCAATGTATTCTTACCCAACAAGCCATAAGGATAGATTTCGATTGGAGGTGCATTCGAGAACTAACCCCAATCTCTAACGTTAGAGGACAATCGAGAATCAAAGCGTTCTCCAACAAAATGGGACATAATTCTCAAATCGACAAAACTATAGTTTTCGAGTCGAATTCTAATGTCATTCTCTAATGGGATTGTAATTCCAATTTGCAAACGGTTCAAAATGCTCGCCTTTTGGCTAGTTCTCTAACCTCTCTCGAATCGAGTTCTAATGCCGTTGCCTTCGAATAGAGAATAGATAGAGAATTACGCTAGTTATATAATAGGGCTGATACATTAGCGCTAATTCCAAATTAACTCCGCTTTTGGGAGTTAACTTGGGCATAATCTTCATTATAAACTCCCAAAAATGAAGAAGATGTGAGCAGATATTATAACGATTTGACCGCTACTGTCACCGATTAATAACAAAAATAGCAAGGACAACTACCAAAATTACGATTTTACCGCTACTGGACACTATAGTCACCAAAAAATAAACAATCCACAGCGACATCTAGTTATAAATAGCAAGTAATACAACCAAAGCACTAGATGGCGCCGATTTGTAATCTTCAATTTTGTGTCAGGGTAAAATTTAGATCTGATTAAAGAAGATTTATTGGAGATAATCTCCGTGTGTGTATCCATAGCATAATATGGAGTTTCTACCAAACACAAAAACCGTGAAAAGGAGTTTTTAAATGGGTTTTGTTATGAAATTTGCATGAGATTTTCCAATGGTGTTTTGTTTGCTTCTAAACACGCTAGGAAAACACAGTGTTTGCTTTTGGTGGAAACACCATATAACGTAAAGACGAACATGAAGAAAGAAAGTAAGGAAACGCAAGGAAAGGAAAGGAAATGACCGGAAAAGAAATCTAAGGGAAAAATAAATGTAATGGAAGATAAAAAAAAAAAAAAACTAATGGCGGCGATATACCAACAGGTTATCATAACCTCTAACGAGATTTTTAGCCGAGCTTCTCTTTCCAACTTGTGGTGTGTGGCTTTTGAGTTTTTCCTACAAGTTGGCGGGACCTACAGTTTTTTGCCGACTCCGAACGGCACTTGCAAAGGAAATGAATTTTTTGCTGAGAAGCTTCTCATGGCAGAAATACACCCGGAGAGTTTGCCAAACTACTGCCGAGGGGCGACCCCGTTTTAGAAAAATTCTTTTTCTAAATAATTTTTTATGTTACTTTTGCCGGGCATCAAACCGCCACGACTTGGTGTAGAAGGCCAAACACTTAACCGCTACACCACGGCGGCCGCCGTGAAAACGAATAAAATGAAAGGAAACTAAGGCAAACGAAATTAAAGCAAAGGATATGAAAGAAAACGAAAGGAAAGGAATGGAAAAGAAAATAAAAGGAAAAAGGAATGTAATGGAAAGGAAAGGTAAGAAAATAAAAGATAGGAAAAGGAAAGAAAGGAACAGAAAAGTAAAGAAAGAAAGAAGTGAAATAAAATGAAAAGAAAGGAGAGAAAAGGAAACGAAGAGAAAGGAAAGGAAGGAAATAGAGGTAAGAAAAGGAAAGGAAAGAAAAGGGAAGGGCATGGGAAGAGAAAGAAAGGCAAAAGAAATAAAATGAGATGAAAGGAAAAGAAAGAAAAGTAAATGAAAGCAAAGAAAAGGAAAAGAGAGAAAGGAAAGGAAAGAAAGACGTATAAAGACGACCTAGAATAAATAATTATCATCATTGAAACTATATTACTGAATGGTGTAAAGAGGGAGGAAAAGGCCAAAATAATAGGAATGTATAGAAAGGAAAAATATAAAAAATAAGGAAAGGAAAGGAAAATTTGAGAAATAGCACAAAGGCAGGGAAATAAAATACGGTTTTGTGGTTGAATTTCAACCACTGGGCAAACTCTAGTATGGGTAAAACGGCATGTTGTGCGGCACGCCTTCCCCTATTTTCTGCGCAATAATTTTTTAAGGGGGTTATTTTTTCATCAATTGAAACCATTTCTATGGGTGGGAGATTAAAATTTCCGAAATCGAAAACGATGGACCACCCTAGTATGTATTGAATGTTAAACTTACATGTTTCAATAAAATCTTCAGGTAATTCAACGGTAATATCGGTACATTTTCGACAAACTTCACTTAATTTTCAGAGACACATCTACATACATACATAAGTAGATATGTATGTATAAATTATATTTTTGTCACTACATGTAAGAATTTAAAACAATGGTTATCGTTAATTGTTACATATTATACATATGTAGGTACTTGATTGCTTATTTCGATTCATATTTTAATGTACACATCCATACATATGTATGTATGTGGGTATGTAAGTAAAAATGTATAGAACACAATAATTTCACAATTGTTTAACGCTTTTCAAGTCAACTTGGTGGTTATGATTTAGATTATGTAATTTATCCAATATATGTAGGTACATATGTATGTATGAACATATGTTTATGCGTACAAACCTACATACATATGATGTAGGCTGAGTTCCGTTTTAAGTCTTTCTTTGAACTTAATAGATGAATCCAAAACACATAGTAGGTATATGCCTTATTAACTATGAAAAAAGGTTAATATGTATATGCACCTATTAGGCTTTTATTTTATGTACCTATTATTTGTATGTATGTTTAAACGAGTATTTAAGTAACAATATTAATATTGCTAAGTTGCTTTGAAAAAAATAAAAGCAACTATCGTCCATCCGATGGAGCGACCGTAAACCTGAGAACTTAATTTGTTACTGCAGCTGGCATCAGAGCGCAATATAATCCATGGCTGAATACATACTGAGGCATACTACATAAACCCGAAACTCCTCAATTCAACCGCTCGAAACGAAGTGAGTTCTGCTCAATGAGAGGCATAAAGAACAAAAGGAAAGACAGACACCCCATGTGTCACCCTAATTTTGTTTTTCACCGAACACTTTTCACATTTTTTTTATTCTCATTCTCAGCAGTAAATCGTCAACCAGTTTATTCTCTTCTTTTCTTTATTTAAATTTTAAATTTTAAATGTTGAAATGCTATATAAACACATATTTATGTAAATACATTAGCTTGTATATATGTATGTATGTATGTAAGGAGATGTGTCGTACTTACGTTGGGTAGACACGTGTACATAAATGTAAATGCATACGTGTGAAGATATATACGATAGTAACCCGACAAAAAGTTGTACGATTAATCTCTAAAAGGTACTGTTCGCGAATAATACTCGGTAGGGTATAGCTAGGCTGACCAACCGTCCTGTATTATACGGGACAGTCCTGTATTTTGAGCACCTGTCCCGTACTTTTTTTTAATTTAATACGGGATGCAAAATGTCCTGTATTTGGTACTTCTTAGTCCAATTATTAAAAAATGTTTATGCACAAAGCATAACAATCACTAAAATACTGACGATATAATGTGACTGATACATTAGCGCAAATTCCGTATTAACGCCACTTTTGGGAGTTAACTTGAGCAAGTAATACAACCAAAGCACTAGATTGCGCCGATTTTTTATCTTCAATTTTGTGTGTGTCAGGGTAAAATTTGGATCTGATTAAAGAAGATTTTTTGGAGATAATCTCCGTGTATGTATCCATAGCATTATAATGTTAGTACATATACCTTGTGCCAAATTTTCTAACGTAATCAGTTTAAAAGTTATGACCAGTCGAATTTTCAAAAAATGCCTCCCCGTTGCACCGCCCACTTTTAAAAATTTATCAAAAAATCATAATATTATGACTAGGGGGATTCACCTATAATTCTAAATTTTCGATATCGAAAAATGTGGCACATTTTAAATAGCAGCCTACCTTGGCCAATAAGTAAACTGCACTCAGAGAAAAAATACAGTAGAATGAACTGGATTACAGGTTAAAGCAACAGATTTCACAGGCGAAAACCATCCAAACAATATATCTGTTCAAACAACAGATGCTGTTCGTTCGTTAACAAAGTAGTATACCCTTTCAACATTTTAGATAAAAATTCGGTCGTCGAAGTTCACCAAGTTAGGTAGATTGGTCAAATAAAAAACTGTTGGAAGATCAATTATTTGTCTATGTTCCTAGAGTTTTGAAAAAATATTGAAAAACGGTTTTCAAAAATTTTGTTTAGTATACATATCCTTGAAATCGATTGAAAGTGAGGTTTCGAAAGTTAAATATTGCTTTAGCTTTAAGTATGGATATTAATGGCTCAGAAGCATTTATGGAATAGTTCATATAAACTTCAAACTTTGATATGTATATAATATTATTGAATACTGAAGCATTTACCAAGGGTATTTAAAATTTTCAAAATTCCCATCAATGGGGAAAGTTAGATTGATTAAATAATTTGAGGTTTTTGGGCGATCACGTTTTGACCGATAACTCAGTTATCGATAAATATATCGAAATACATATATCGAAGTCCAAATGAAACCTGGGGCCATCCCTTTTCGTTCAATTTTAAGGCTTTTGAGCCATCTCGTTTTCACCGATAACTCAATAATCGATAAATTTATCGAAATATATTGAAGTCCAAATGAAAACCGGGGTCATCCCCTTTCGTTTGATACCCATATTGTAGGGCAATTTTAAGGATTTTATATCGAAGTCCAAATGAAACCTGCGGCCTTTCCCTTTCGTTTGTTACCCATATTGTAGGGCAATTTTAAAGTTTTTGGGCAATCACATTTCCACCGATAACTCAGCTATCGGTCAATTTATCGAAATACGGTGAAGTCCAAATGAAACCTGGTGTCATGGCCTTTCGTTTGATACCCATATTGTGGGCAATTTTAAGGTTTTTGGGCAATCACATTTCCACCGATAACTCAGCTATCGGTCAATTTATCGAAATATATCGAAGTCCAATTGAAACCTGGAGCCATCCCCTTTCGTTTAGTACCTATATTGTAGGGCAATTATAAGGTTTTTGGGCAATCACATTTTCACCGATAACTCAGTTATCGATCAATTTATCGAAAATATCGAAGTCCAAATGAAACCTGCGGCCATGCCCTTTCGTTTGATACCCATATTGTAGGGCAATTTTAAGGTTTTTATTCAATAACATTTTCACCGATAACTCAGTTATCGATGAATTTATCGAAATATTTCGAGGTCCAAATGAAACCTGGGGCCATTCCATTTTGTTTGATATCCATATTGTAGGGTAATTTTAAGGATTTTGTTCAATAACATTTTCACCGATAACTCAGTTATCGATAAATTTATGGAAATATATCGAAGTCCAAATGAAACCTGGGGTCATCCCCTTTCGTTTGATACCCATATTGTAGGGAAAATTTTAGGTTTTTGAGCAACCACATTTTCACCGATAACTCAGTTATCGATTAATTTATCGAAATATATTGAGATCCAAATGAAAACCGGGGTCATCCCCTTTCGTTTGATACCCATATTGTAGGGCAATTTTAAGGATTTTATATCGAAGTCCAAATGAAACCTGCGGCCTTTCCCTTTCGTTTGATACCCATATTGTAAAGTTGTCCAATCAACAAGTTTTCTGTTAAGTGTTAACAACCGTGACCGTGATTTGCCAGATATTACTGTTAAATTTACAAAATTTCTGTCCAATTGAACTTTCATCTGTTAATTCTTAACAAACGGGACTGTTCGTATGCCAGATTTGTATTTTTATGCTGTTGAGTCACCAGTTAAGCTATTGTTTTCACAGAAAATTATTTGTTTTAGGTATTCTGACTTCGATTCTCGGTGAAGTCAATATAATTTTTTTTATATATAACTAAAATACGTGATATTTTAACACCAAAATAAGTAAAAAACAGAAACAAAAATGTTTTTGAAGTTAACTTCTTAGGCGGCGATATGAAGTTTTGATTGAGAGTAAAATTTGAGAAAATGGATGACGATGAAACGGAAGTTATGGCACGGAAATAGAAATTGTGGCCGACTTTCAGGCGTAGGCGTTTTTCTTATATGTATCTCGGGAACCGCTCAACCGATTTGGATAAAATTTGGTATTATAGATAGTATGATTCATTCTAAAGCTACGTTTACACTGCACCAAATGTGTCACTTTTGGCCAAGTTTTTTCGAGACCGTTCATCCGCAGATTGAATTTGATCACCAAATTAGGTCAAATTAAATTAAATTCATCTATTTTGGCAAACAAATTCATTCAGCGGACAAACATTCTCGAAATAACTTCGCCAAATGCGACGCAAATGAAAGGTATTTTCGAGCGTATTCCAAATGTGTAAATCTCAGAAAGGGTTACCACCTAACCGCATTTTATTTATTTTTTTCTATATCACGGGAACCGCTCGACCGATTTGGATAAAGTTTCGCGTTATAGATAGTATGATTCATTATAAGATTATATGCGTGAGTGTTTCCATTTGAGGCTGTTCACAGGGTTGCCACCTATATCAATTTTTTTTTTTAAATATTGAGCAATATATGCCAATATGGACATCAATTGAAAGGTATTTTCGGTCGCATTTCAAATCTGACAATTTCTAGCAGGGTTGCCAGCTAGGGTTTTTGGGGGCCAAACCGTATTTTATTTATTTTTCCTTATATCTCGGGAACCGCTTTGCCGTTTTGTATTAAATTTGGCATTATTAGTAGTATGATTCATTCTAAGACTATATACTCGTACATGGCGGTTGCCACTTGGGGCGGTTCAAAGGATTGCCACCTATCTATTTTTTTTTTTTAATGTTGAGCAAGATATGCCTATATGGGTATCAAGTGAAAGGTATTTGCGACCGTGTTCCAAATATTTAAGTTTCAAGCAGGCTTGCCACCTAATCTTCCTATCTTTCTTCGTACAACTCTCTTTCCTATCTTCCTCCCTTTTGCTCTTCATTGCCCTCTTTCCTTCTACCACTCCCCTCTTCCTTTATATCCCATTCGTATTGTCCCCTGTTAATTTAGGCCTAATTTTACCCATGTACCCAATTTTAAGGAAAGCGCACCATATATAAGATATTTTCGAATGGATCGTTTCCCTGGTCCACTTCCCGGAAGTAAGATTTTGTGAATCTAAACCATTCTCGAATACATCCTATTCATATTTCGTTATTTCTGAACTTAAGAAGTTAACTTCTTTCACGTGTACTGGCTACACGCGGTCAAACCATTATGCCATCGCTTACTTATGCTTGCCAGCGTCTAATGCTATTTATACACACACAGAGATTACCTCCAATAAATCTTCTTTAATCAGATCCAAATTTTACCCTGACACACACAAAATTGAAGATTAACAGTCGGCGCACTAGATGGCTTTGGTTGTAGTACTTGCGGTTTAAAATTAGATGTCGCTGTTTTTTGGTTACTCTACTGTCCAGTAGCGGTAAACTCGTAATTTTGGTAGTTGTCCCTGCTATTTTTGTTTATTTAGCGCTCATATCGTTATGATATCTGCTCAAATCTTCTTAATTTTTGGGAGTTTATAATGAAGATTATGCTCAAGTTAACTCCCAAAAGCGGAGTTAATTCGGAATTTGTGCTAATGTATCAGCCGTATAATTACAGCTTTGTTCTAAATGACACTTTTCCACGTTGCTTTGTTGCCCTCACCGAGAATCGAGCTCACACTGCTTTGACTACTGAACGGAGATGTTAACCATCAGACCATCGCGTACTTATGCTTGATGGCGTCTAATAGCACCTTTGTTCTATGACAGTAATGGCAGTATCTTCGCTGTTGGATTCACTGCAGAAGTTTGTTGTTTTTCAAATGACAGTTCCTTCGCTGTTCAATTAACTGTTAAATATAACCAAATCGGTTTATTCAACAACACAATTGGCATTTCTGTTAATAATCTAGGGTATTGGTCTGTTGGATCAACATACATATACATTCAACAGTTGAAATATCAGATTTTATCTTCAAATGAACCCATAACTTACCATATTTCCGTCAATTCAACCATTTTTGGTATTAACAGTAGAGGACTCTATATATACATAAGTAAGTAAGTAAACATGGACAGACATACAGGCGGACGGACATGCTTTATTCAACTCCTCTTTCCAATCTAAGAACTTTCATATATGGAACTCTATGTCTATCTCGATTAATTTGTCCCGTTACGTACATTTGATAGTTGTTCAACATTTGAAGTTGTTGTTGTACATTTCAAAGTTGTTGACTTCACCGAGAATCGAACCAGCAAACCCTAAATCAAAATAACAGCTTAACTGTTAAAAAACAGCTTAACTGTTAACTTAAGGTTAACAGTTTCAATGCAGTTGAATCAACAGCATTGAATAATGCATAAGAATTGACTGTGAATTTGGTTGATATGACCAGCTCATTTTTTTTTCTCTGTGTAAAGACACATGGTTGATAGGTCTACATACTTAATTCACTGCAGTACAGTACAGTAGAAATACTGTGAAGAGATGTTTTTTTCTCTTATGCCTTCACATGGCTGTCTTTTTTTTTTTAGCAACAGACCTGTTTAAACTATCGGCTAAGTTTAGTTGTACCACTTATAAAGTCGCAAGTTTCTTACAAAGCAAAAGTATCTTTGATTTGTTTCAGGAATCAAATCACAAATAAAATAATACACAGGCCGACGAATTTTAGACCCAGAAATGAACCAATACTTTTTTAAACGCGTTTAGTATGCTGAATCTAAATCTGAAGTCAGATTTGTAAATTTGGTTCTGGTTTTTGAGATATTCATGCCCAAAAGTGAAAAAACACGATTTTTTGCTATTTTCACCACTCAATTTCTTCATTAAATCAAATTTTCATTAAAAACTTAATATACCCTTAGAAAGCAGTACCATTTTTCTTGAAATTTCTTTTTAATTTTTTAGATATCTCTTTCAGAAATTGACATATTGTTATTTTAAGTTCATTAGCTTTGCTATATTTTACCCGTTCAAAGATATACGATTTGCATAACCGATATTTGAAGTATTCTTTTAGGCAGCGTACTTATATTATTACAGATGCAAGTTGCTTCAACAATACAAAAAAACAATATGGATAAAAGTATACTAAAACAATTTAAATTAAATTAAAATATATCTAATAACTTTAACTAGCTATTCTTGTATAATTGTATATTTGTATACTTGTATATTTGTAAAACGTAATTCATCCTAAATGTATGCTACACGTAAAGCTGTTGTTTGATACCATAAACTATTACAAAAACTTTATACAACATAAACATATCTGAAAAATTCAAACTGCATTTCCAAGAAAAATAGTTGCTCTTTCAGAAGATATATGCAGGTTTAAACGAAAATAAGTTTTCATGAAGTAATAGAGTAATGAACATAGCAAAAAAAAGCGTTTTTCCGCCTTTGGGCATGAATATCTCAAAAACCAGAACCAAATTGAAAAATCTCTTTTATGAAATTTTGTCGGCCTGTGTTATCTTTGAATTGGTTGAAAGTTCAAATTACAAATAAAAGGTATCCTTGAATTGAAAGTGAATTTGAAATCCAAAATTATTTGAAATCACGCAACTCTGGCTTGACCAATGTGGAAGAGCTACTTGAAAGGGAATATGCAATAAAACCGAGTTTAGAAAAATGTAACTCAAAAAGTTATTCCCAATGATGCTTCCATTGTCTATTGTATCACTTCTTTTTGTTTCTTTTTGTCGATATCTCAAAAACTATCCCTTTCCCACAACCCTTTGTATACAACATCCTCCGCAATTGTAATACGAACATTTTAAAACAAAAATTATCAAAATCGGTTAGGTATTTACTTATGTAGTTAGAGGATATCGAGCAAAATTCTAGCTTTATTTTATATAATAGATGGTCGGGGACGGCCAAAATTGCCTAGGCGGTTAGAGGCTATTTTAAGTAAGTAAGTACGATGGTCGGGGATCAAAGATCACACTATATTAGTCCAAAGATCATGCTCTATAAGTCTCTCATCATACCAGTCCTGATGTACGGCTCAGAATCAAGGACAGTGTCAAGAGAATATGAGATGGCCCTTGGAGTATTTGAGAGCAAAGTTCTCCGGAAGATTTATGGACCTTCCCGTGATACCAACGGCGAGTATCGAAGGAAATTTAAAGATGAGCTGTACGAGCTTTACGCAGACCTGACCGCTGAGTAGGCAATTGAGAAGTAAAGTCCTCTCTCGAGAAACAAAGATCGCGCTCTATAAGCCTCCCACCATACCAGTCCTAATGTACGGCTCGGAATCATGGACAGTGTCAATAGAAGATGAGATGGCCCTTGAAGTATTTGAGAGAAAAGTTCTCCGGAAGATTTAAGAAATTTAACGATGAGCTATACACTCAGGGAATCATCTAATTATCGGAGGGACGCTAATGCTAATGTTCACCACGTCCAATGAGGAAGCTCCGCCAGAGATCTCGAAGTTTTTATTAGTTTTTAAAAGTCCAATTAATAACGCTGGTTTACAGCCAAAAAATACCAAGGAGTTCATGCATATGGGTGAATTGGTACTGACATGCTGAGCTGTGAACATTTTTTAAAATGTTTTTGTATGGACAGGTTTTCGAGATATCGGTAATTTTGTATTTTTTCAGGTATCTTACTTACTTACTTAAAATAGCCTTTAACCGCCTAGGCGATTTTGGCCGTCTAACATGTTTCGCCAGTCGGCTCTTTGTTGAGCCAACTGGTACCAATTGGAGACACCGCGTGTTCTCAGATCTGCCTCCACTTGGTCCTGCCATGGGAGTGGTGGCCTCCCTCTTCCTCTACTTCCACCGGCGGGTGCCGGTAAGAATACCTTCTGGGCCGGAGCGTCTTCGTTCATTCGCACCACGTGCCAGCGAAGCCGCTGGGTTTTAATTCGCTGAACTATGTCGACGTCTGCGTAAAGCTCATACAGCTCATCATTATATCTTCTTCGGTACTCGCCGTCGCCAACTTTTAGGTGTCCATAAATCTTACGTAAAATTTTTCTCTCGAATACTCCCAAAGCCGCATCGTCAGATGCTGTCAGTGTCCCTGCTTCTGCGTCATATAGCAGGACGGGTACTATAAGTGACTTATAGAGTGTTGTTTTTGTTCGCCGAGAGAGGACTTTACTTCTCAATTACCTACTCAGCCCAAAGTAGCATTTGTATGAAAGAGTTATCCTTCGATGGATTTTCCAGGCTTACATTGTTGTTGGTATTAATGCTGCTTCCCAAGTATACAATGTCCCTTACTATCTCGAAATTATTGCCGCCAACAGTGGCGTGGTTGCCAAGACGCGAATGCGCTGACTCTTTGCTTGATGCCAGCAGGTACACACTTCGTTTTACCTTCGTTCACCACCAAACAAATTTTTTCCGCTTCCTTTTCTAATTTGGAGTATGCAGAAGTTACGGCGCGGTTGTTGAGGCCAATGATGTCGATGTCGTCGGCATACGCCAACAGTTGTACGCTCTTGTAATATATTGTTCCAGCCCGGTTAAGTTCTGCAGCTTGTATTATTTTCTCCAACATCAAATTTAAGAAATCGCACGATATGGGGTCGCCCTGCCTGAAACCTCGCTTAGTTTCGAACGGCTCGGAGAGGTTCTTCCCGATTCTGACCGAGCTCGTGGTGTTGCTCAGCGTCATTTTGCACAGCCAAATAAGTTTTGCTGGGAAACCAAAATCAGACATAGCGGCATATAGGCAACTCCTTTTCGTGCTTTCGAAGGCGGCTTTAAAATCAACAAAGAGATGGTGTGTGTCGATCCTTTTCTGGCGGGTTTTTTCCAAGATTTGGGATATTGTAAAAATGTGGTCGATAGTAGCTTTACCGGGTCTGATCAGGCGGTTTACGTCAGGCTTCAGGCTTTCGCACAATACGCTTGATAGGACCTTATATGCGATACTCAAAAGGCTGATTCCCAGATAGTTGGCGCAGTTTGCGGGATCACCCTTCTTATGGATTGGGCAGAAAACACTTAGGTTCCATATTCTGTACAAGAGCTGGTGCATGCACCTTACCAGTTCCTCGCCGCCGCATTTTAATAGCTCAGTGGGCAGGCCATCAGCACCCGGCGCTTTATTGTTTTTAAGCCGTGATAAAGCTATTCGCACCTCGTTATAGACGGATTGTGGAACTTCGATTCCGTCGTCTTCGATTGTGGGGTCGGGTTCGTCCTCTTCTCTGGATTGTTGCTCTGTTCCTCCGTTTAGAAGGGCAGAGAAGTGATCGCTCCATAACCTTAGTACTCTCTAAACATCTGCCACCCTGTCGCCGTTGTCATTTTTACAGGAGTTTGCCCGGGTTTAAAATCTTCCGTCATTCGTCGAATTTTTTGATAAAATTTTCTGGCGTTGCTTCTGTTGGCTCTTCGATTTCACGCTTTTCCGGTTCGCTTTTCTGCGCCCGGAAAAGCCGTCTCGCTTATCTCTTCATCTCACGGTAGTGTTCACACACACTCCTCGTTCCTTTCGCTTTTAACGTTGCCTTATATACGTCGTCCTTTCTTTTCACTGCGTCTTTGCACTCTCTATCATCGTACCAGCTGTTTTTTCGCACTTGCCGGAATCCAATTACTTCTTCGGCTGCGGTACGAAGTGCTGCGGAGATATGTTCCCACTGCTCATGCACTCCGCTGGGTTGAATTGTGCTCTGAGAGAGCAGGTGTGCGAGTCGTTCTGCGAAATCATTGGCGTCCTGTTGTGATTGCAGTTTTTCGACGTCCAGCTTTCCTTGCGTTTTTTGTGGCGCCTCTTTTGTTGTGCTTAGGCGGGTACGAATCTTGGCTGCTACCAAGTAGTGATCGGAGTCGATGTTCGGGCCTCTCATCGTACGTACGTCCATAACGCTGGAAGCGTTCACAAAGGGATCGATCTGGTTACGTGTTTGAACCTGGTGCTGAATACGACCAGGTTTCGTGCACCGGCGAAGTCAATCAGTCTGAATCCATTTGGCGAAGTCTCATCATGGAGGCAGAACTTTCCGACAGTGGGGCCAAATACCCCCTCTTTTCAATTTCTTCTTATTTCGCGTAGAATGCATCTTTTTCCAGGTCGTCCTTGTCCACGGTCGGTGCGTGCACACAGATAAACGATATGATGAAAAATCGTAGTTTTATTCAGATTGTGGCTATACGCTCTTTCACTGCTGTGAAGGACACTATATGTTTCACAAGTCTCTTTCCTACCACAAAACCGACGCCGAATCTGCGCTAATTAGTATGGCCGCTCCAGTAGACATTGCAGGTACGGATGGTCTTATAACCTTGCCCGGTCCATCGCATTTCTTGTATAGCAGTGATGTCAGCTTTTACCTTATTGAGGACCTCAACTAGGCGGGCATCGTCACCTTCCCTAGTAAGGGTTCGGACATGCCCTGATTTCATTAATCATACTCCTAGTTCCTTTGCTGTGGTCGTTATCTGAAAAGTGAGTTATCATATCCGAGGCCTGTCTGTTAGATCTCATTGGAATTTTGTTTTATGTGGTGGGTCCCAACCCCTACGCACAACCCGTTTCTCGGGAAGTTGGATTTAAGTTACACATTTATATAGCGAGCCGCGTGCAGCTTGCAGCCGCACCTTATGATGACAGACGCTGCTATTGGAATCCCCTGGCAAGCCCTTAAACCGATTATGTCGGAGTGGCCTTGTCAGGTTGCCTTCTCACATCAGTTCACCACCGAACGGATGTTCAGTGGCTATCCAGAGGACACGACTCGGACTTAGTGAGTCAGAAACTCCTCCAGGTATCACTTCATTCAAAAATTCCTTTCGCTAATGTTACAAAAGCGATGGACGCAAGCGAATACCTCGTTCGGAAAGAAAGCAAATTAAAATACGCTTCTAACGACGCATAATATTTAGGGGTGGACCAAACCATCGCTGAGCTATAGGTGGCCAATGTGTAATTGGTATGTTTTCATGGATTGCATAAGCTCTAGGCAGGTTTTGAAGGGAATTCAATTTCCTACAAAAATGTATTTAGGTAAATGGGTTTTTACAACAATGGTTTGGCATTTACATACCAAAAATTGGGTAAAGTCTGAAAATTTTAAACAAGGAATGAAAGACCTATGTAACTTTCACAAGTCATTTTTATTATTTGGTCCAGTCTACTGTACACCCCTGATGCTTTCTCTGAAGATTTTATTTAAGATGATTTTTCCAAAAAGCCCGGAAAAATTAAAGTTATTTAGCAAATATATAAATGGCCCCTCCTTTGTGAACAGCTGCGTACGCCCTTGGCAGTGTATGTACCTATCTATGTATACATATATATGTATGTACATGTGTACATAACTTTTGATTTACATAAATGTACATATCTATGTAGGTATGTACATTTGTAACCCTGTTATTTTGAGAACTCTGGTACAGTTTTACTAAAAAACACTAAAACTTGGAAACATTGCTTCATTTTTACACCACTTGCATACACCAATTCAATATAATAAGCTACATAGTGATCCACCCCTATTATCGATTTGTTTCGAAAAGGCATAAAACCTTCCGGGGTATGCGGGACAGCAGTTTGGGTTGATTTATGCAATTACCCAGCGGAGGGGAGAACAAAAAAAATATTTTATATTAATGGGAGCAGGCATTCGGATCTGCTTAGGGGGTTGAAAAATGTCGGGTATTGATGTGTACGTACATATATATATGTATGTTTTGGTATATGTAATGAGCAACATCAGCCGCGTGGCTACGAACGGTTTGCCAACACAAGTAACTGCCGACAATAGGACAGAGAGTTGAATCAAGTTATTGAGTTTATGGCGAGATCCCCTCACTAAAGTCGGCTTATTGCACTCTTGTGACCCAACGCATGCGTTATTTTTCATGCTTCTCGTTAGAGAATGACAGCTGCAGACGAATAACCTCCAAAGCATATAAAAAGTGCTTGAAAAAACCCTAACTTACATCCATAAACATAGGTACATCGTTACTTCCATATACATATACTTAGATTGTTATATGGAGGGACGAAATACGAATAGCGCCTGCAGTGGCATTAATGTTGGCAAGCAAGTGGTTACAACGTTCCCTGCAAACAATTTTGGGATTGATGTCTAGAGAGAGTCGTCCACAGCTTGCTATAGTTGATCCCAACTAGTTTCTCATAGAGACATAGTTGTCACTCGGAGGTCCTTGTTGACTGTTTCAAAGTAGAGCTGGAAAACTATCGATATTGCAGCCTTGCAATATTTTCGATATTTTCAAAACTTACTATCGATAGTATCGATACTATCGACCAAATTTAAGTAAGTCGAAGAATTTTATAATTTGAAAAATTTTAATTCTATATAAAGGGGCATAGTCATAGTCGAGATAAAGTATGCACTAAAGTTAGCGTCAGCTTTTTTGACAGATAGGCCGTTGGAAATGGTGGCAAAAAGCGTTCACCAACTTTAGTGCCTACTTTAGCTCGACTATGACTATGCCCCAAAAATTTTAAGAACACAAAACTTGTTCATAGTCAAAATTAAGTAGGTACATAAAGTTCGCTGTGACTTTTAGACACAATTTCCAACGATCTATCTGTAAAAAAGCTGCCTCTAACTTTAGGTACCTATGCTATTGCGACTATGATTACGCCCCATTGATTTCGGTCTTGGATCAGCTGATATATATGTATATATCATATATCATACCATATATGGTTATGTTGCGGTGAAAGTTACGGAAGATTAAGTTGGCATTTATTTCTTGCATAAAACAACGAAACCTGAAAGGGTCGATATATCGCTATCGTAAAAAAAACATCGATAGTGCACAAAAAAAACTATCGATATTATCGATAGTGCCATCGATTGTTTTCCAGCTCTATTTCAAAGTAGAGTCTTCAGGGGTTGTTTTTATTTTATTTTGGCAGTTTGGCCGAAAGCTCAAAGAAACGTTACGAAATTATCTTTAGGCACTCAAATTAGCTCAACTAATTGAAAGTAGCCCGCTTTACTATAAGAAAATATACTTATTATACCCACCTGCTAAGAAATGCCTCAAGAAAAAAACGAGCATATATTTTTGTGCTTGGTAAAGAAATTTTGACGTTTACCACATTTTCCAATTTTTTGCAAATTACTATTATAAAAATGTATAAAATATGTGTTACGAAATATGTACTCACCTTTGCCGTGAATCTGCACGTTTACCTCAAGAAATATGTACGAGCATATTTATTTCTTGAGGTAAACGTGCAGATTTTATATATTTTTATAATAGTAGGTAATCTGCAATAAAATGGAAAATGCCGTAAACGTTAAAATTTCTTGACCAGGCATAAGAAATATATGCTCGTTTTTTTCTTGAGGCATTTCTTGGCAGGTGGGTAGCACGCTTTACGCTAGAAAAGCAGACAACAGAAGATAAGAAATATTTCACTCGTTTTTCTCCAGCATCAGGTTGAAGAAATCGCACAAAGGCAGTCGCCCTGTCTGAAGCCTCGTTTGGTTTCAAATGGCTCAGAGAGGTCCTTCCCGATTCTGACGGAGCTGTTGGTGTTGCTCAACGTCATTTGTCAAAGCAGTATAAGCTTTGCAGGGAAGTCAAATTCAGACATGGCGGCATACAGGCAACTCCTTTTTGCGCTGTCAAAAGCGGTTTTGAAATCGACAAAGCCACACTGATAAGTTCCAATCAGTTTGTCTACGATGGGCTTCAGCCTTTCACACAACACGCTAGAAATAACCTTATATGCGATATTAAATTCCAATCTGGAGGCATGTTCTTGTCTGACCATATTCTGCATAACAGCAGATGCATGCTTTTTACCAGCTCTTCGCCTCCTTGTTTGAACAGCTCGGTGGGTAGTCCGTCTTTTCCAGGCGCTTTGTTGTTTTTGAGCCGGGATATAGCTATCCTCACTTCATCATAGTCAGGCGGTGGGACGACTTTTCCATCGTCAGGGATTGGAGTATCGAGTTCAACGTTTCCCTCGCAATTTAGCAGTGAAGAGAAGTGCTCCCTCCATAATTTAATTACATTCTGTACGTCGGTTACCAAGTCGACATTATTGTCCTTACAGGAACTTGCCCCGGTCTTTAAACCTTCCGTCATCCGCCGGATCTTTTCATAGAATTCGGGCATCGCTCCTGTCAGCCAGCATCTCAAGCTCCTCACACTCACGCCTTTCGGCCTCACGTTTCTTTTTTCTGAAAAGGCGTCTCTCTTCCTTCTTCGCCTCACGATAGCGTTGCCATACACTGCGGGTTGCGCCCGTTCCCAACGTCTCCCTGTATGCAGCGTCCTTTTTGTCCGAGGCTGTGCTGCATTCCTCATCGTACCAGTTGTTCTTGCGGGCTCGCTGAAAAGTGGCCTCAGCAGCGTTACGTAATGAGTGAGAGATATGCTTCCATTGCTCGGTTACATCGTTTGGTCGAGGATTGCACTCCGATAGCAGGTGTGAGAGTCGAGTGGAGAAATTATCAGCTGTCTGTGTCGCGCGCAGCTTCTCGACGTCAAACTTTCCTTCCGGTATTGTGGGCACTTTCTTCGTGGCACAGAGGCGTATGCATATCTTGGGACCACGCAGGGTACGCACGTCCAGAACGGTGGAGCTATGTCTGCCGTCAATCATGACATGATCAATCTTATTCGTTTATGCTGAAACCTAGTACTACTGATGACCATATTGCGAGCAGCGGCGAAGTCAATCAACCTAGTGCTGTTGGGGGATGTTATATAGTGGAGACTGAATTTTCCAACTGTAGGACCAAAGACTCCTTCCTTGCCCACCTTGGCATTAAAGTCGCCGAGCACGATTTTGATATCATGCTGGGGGCAGCGATCATAGGTCTGTTCAAGTTTATCGTAGGAGTCCTTCTCTGCGTCGTCCGTCTCCTCAGTCGGCGCATAGGCGGAGATATGTTGAAAAACCTCGCCTTGATGCGGATCGCAGCGAGACGCTCGTCCACAGGAGTGAACGCTAGTACTTGGCGGCGAAGTCTCTTTCCCACCACAAATCCTACACCACGTGCTTTGTCGCGGGTCTGGCCACTGTAGTATACGTCACAAGGACCGATGGTCGTCTTTCCTTGCCCCGTCTATCGCATTTCCTGCAGGGCGGTGATGTCAGCCTTTGCTTTCATCATCATCAACCAGTCGGGCAGCGGTACGCTCCCTAGAAAGGGTCCGGACACTCCACATACATGCCCTAATATCCTTTTCGTAGTCCTTAATTCGTTTTGCCGGGGCTTCAACATTAAAGGGGGTTCTCATCCGAGGCTTTGATAAATTTGTTTTCATTGGAATTAAGTTTTTTACGTGGCGGCTCCCAAACCCAGCGCACAGCCCGTTTCGGGGTTTTTGGAAAATATTTACACATTTATATAGCGAGCCGCTTGCTTCAAGACAGGCGCCCGCTTGCAGCCGCACCTCATGGTGAACAGACGCTGCGCAAAAGACCTCGGTGAGTCTTTAAACCAAGTATGTCAGAGGGCTCCCCCTTTTTCTGCCGCGACCCTAGATAGCTCACGTTGCACAGAGTGTACGAACGAGTCAGGATTGGGCAAGGTCACATAGCAACCACCCCCCATTACACTCCACGGTACTATTTATTAAAAATGCAATAATTTTACAGGAGAGTTACCTAAAACATTTTATTTTTCCAAACACTGGAAGGTGTTATATGTAGATTCCTTCGTTTTCGTACTAACACTTTGAAATTTTCAGCGAGGGTGTGTTTTATCTGAAAAATGTGTCAGCTAGAGCCTTTTTGAAATAAGGTGATAATAGGTACCTATGTATATATATATATGTACGTATGTAATATTAAGGGGATTCATTTAAAGCTATGAAAAATAACGCCTATAAAACTCATGAAAAGTTCACTTTTCATAGAAGTTTACGGGGTTTATGTATACATTTTAAAAGCTTAACGAGGCTTTCATAACGCCACATGAATCACCTGATTATTTTGTATAGGTAAACATTTTATTTTTTTCGATTTGGTAGATTTTTTACAAGTGGCCTTCTACACCAAGTCGTGGCGGATCAATGCCCGCCAAAAGTAACATCAAAAATTATCTAGAAAAAGCATTTTTCTAAACGGGGTCGCCCCTCGCCAGTAGCTTGGCAAACTCTCCGGGTGTATTTCTGCCATGAGAAGCTTCTCAGCAAAAACTCATTTGCTTTGCAAGTGCCGTTCGGAGTCGGCAGAAAACTGTAGGTCCCGCCATCTTGTAGGAAAAAAACACAAAAGCAACACACCACAAGTTGGAAAGAGAAGCTCGGCAAAAATCTCGTTAGAGGTTACGACAACCTGTTGGTATAACGCCACCATTAGTTTTTTTAGTTGCATTCTTATATGTAGGACATCTGTCCGGCAATATCCGTTAGGCATAAAAGGTAAAAGGCACCAATTAGGACATGTTCAAACAAAAGAGATCACTTTAACCGATACCAAGAAATCAAGACTTGCATTGGTCGCATGCTCCTTTCGCTTACTACCGGATTCATTCTGGATTAGTCACATTTTTTGCAGGGTTGTTACAAACATACTAGCATACATAAATTTCAATTTCGGTGAACGAGGCGAACTTTATTACGGTCCAGATCGTGAAACATTGATAGAGGGTGGTGAGCATTTTCTCCCACGTACATATGTATGTATAGCGCACATCTGCTATACATAAGTACTTGTGTATGTACATAAGTAGGTAAGAGAAATGAAAGGGTGGATTTGAAATTCGTCGAGGGATGGAAATGTTAGCTCAAGGTAAGATCCGGAGCTTGTAATATAATTAAGTACATGTATATGTATGTATACACATATGTACCTACATATTTAAGAATTAATGCGTGTAACGTACTTGGTATTGTATCGTGCTCGGCTTCTACTTCCAGACTCGTGCTTTTACCCTCAATTGAAATTTTGCATCACTCGATTTATTAGGAAGTTTGCGCATATTAGTACATTTATAAATACATATATGATATGTACATATGTACATACATACATACCTAGCACCATGCATATTTTGTTAGAATCTATGTACATTAGGGTGCATCGATAAAACAAATTTCTGATTATGAAATCGCGTTAGGCGTCAAAAGTTGGGGCTTGCAATTTGAAAACGATTATGCAATTCGGCATTTTTCGAAAAAATTAGTTTTATTACGCCCGCAACCCCTTTGAAAAAAAAAAATGAAAAAGAATTGGTTAATTTTCAAAATAGTCCTTCAGTTTTTGAGATATCTCGCTGAAATTTGGCATGCGGACGCCATTTTATAACCATTTTGTGGATCCAACAAGATAGGACCAATATAGCATATAGCCCCCATACTATCGATTTTTTCGATAAACTGGTTTGGGACTATATCTTTTCCAATTTAATAGCTAGGAACGTACAACTTTGCTTATTTTACACTTATTATATATACAATATGGGCGATCGAACCAGGGTTCAAAAATGCTTAAAATTTTTTAAAGCATAGCGTTATTCAATTCAATTCAATTCAATTTATTTCATAAATATTAGTACAGTAAGATTTACATCTCTTTTTGCTTTTGCTTGAAAAAGAAAAAAGCCGAAAAACCGAGATGCTTTCGATATTTGTTGGTTGCTGTTGCTGCTGCCAAGTCTGAAAAGCGAACTTCTTGGCAGCAGTAAAGGTATAATTAATTCATTCTACATATATGGACACCCTAAAGGGTCGAATACATAAAGCTTTGTTAACCTCGCCTGACATTGTCTACCTCAAAACTTTGCGTCCAACTTCAGAGGTATGCTACAATGAACGCCTTGACGCTTCTCTTTTATACATTTGTTTTCGTTATTTTTTTCTTTGCATTCGTATTGTTTTAGTTAATTTATTAATTTAATAGAGAAAAAATGAATTAATTATTATTTTCTCCAACATTTTATTCTTTAATTGAAGCAAAGTCATCAACATCTGATTGTCAAAGCAAGCAAAGCAAACAAAATTTGAGAGTTTGCCAAATTTCAACCTCGCTTCAACTTTGAGGTCTCCAATTTGCCATGCTTGGTTTAAATACGTATACTGAACTTTTCTGTCAAAGTCAAAGTTTGAGGTAAAGCCAAAATAAAGTTTTATGTAACTGACCCTTAAGGGGATTCATCAAATCTTATAAACACCTTATAAAGCGTGTAAACTTATAAATTTATCAAGTGTGTAAATGAACTGTCAAAATTTGTATGGAACGCAGTTTACACAAATAAACTTCCGCAATGACGACGTTCGACATCCCAACAAAAATTTTTAGCTAATCTCAATTTGAGATGCATTTGAGAACCAATCATCTTCTCAAATCTCAAACGTTCGTTTTCAATTTGAGTCGAAATAACCCTTGATAGAGTTCTCAACCTAAAAGGCTCATTTTTAATATGGGATTTTCCCTGATTTTCAAATTGAGAACGGCAGAATTTTCAAACGTTTCTCAAACTGAGTGGAGTGGATCGAAATGGAATCCAAATGCTCTCATTGAAATGTTTATTCAGAGATGCCAATCATGCAAAACAAATACCCATTTTAATAAAAATAAATGGAAACTGGCCATTTATGCAGTTAAGTTTTACTTAATACTTTTTTAATTAATATAGTTCAACAAATAATCCTGTTATAAAAACAACATTTGAGAAAAAGTTGAGAATAGAAGTTTTCTCAAACGTTTGAGTTTTTAGTGCTCGATGTTTGTTGGGATGTAATTTTTTTTAATGCATTCAATGCACACTGGTCAAAAAGAGAAGAATATGCTGAAAATGGGTCGAAAATTACTTTTTAAATGAGAATTTCGAAATAAAAAGTTTTTGTTTGACATCAAGTACACATAAATTTATCTAGGGCGTTCATCTAACTGAGCTGATAAATGTATAAACTTACGCATTTCGTAAACTTATAAGAGTTGAGTCGGAATTATAAAAGTTCAATGTATTCTGGCCAAAATATTTCGAAAAAATATAAAGTTTTACTGGAGCTGGACCAAGTTAAAAACCGCTAAAAATATACTTTTTTATATCGTCACCTTAATTCACAAAGGCCCTAATATCTATTATATACGTATTTTTACTTTAATTTTTTTATATTTTTGGCCAGTATTTTTTGTCTACGAAGGAGTGAGACAAAGACTACACGCATGCGCACAAGGAGCGCCGTTTGACATGTTTTTGTTTACCTGAAATTGCTTTATTTTTCTGCACCGTTTTTTTTCACAAGATACACACGCATGTAAATATAGCTTTGTAAATTTGGAATATCTCCGTTATTACGGCTAGTAACTCCTTACAATTTGTAGTGAGTGTGTATTTTACTATATCATACTTAAATATGTGGAAGTCATTTTCGAAAAATGTGTCAATTAGGGCCTTTGTGAATTAAGGTAACGATATGTATGTGTATAAAATATTTTTTAATAAAAAGCACCTAAGATGATGAAAAAGCTATAGTACAAAAGGTGAGCATAAACAAGTTTGAAGCAAGGACTGAAACCGAAACCGTAACAGTAACCGATTCATTTTTAAAACCGAAACCGTAACCGCTATTTTGATCTAAAAAAGAACGAAACCGAAACCGTTTCAAAAGCCGGAACCGGTTCCAAACGGTTTTGAATTTTTTTAATGGAAAGTGGGACCAACCCGCTCAAACATGTGAAAGTGCAGTAAGAATTATGAAAATTTCTCAGTTTTGGGGTGTCGGGATGAAGTTTTTTCCGCGAGACGAAGCCTAAAAATGCCTGATACTACTTGCGGGTAGTGTTCTGCGACATATGTGTAAAGATTAGTGTCCGACCGAATATTCGGCCAAGTTTCGGTATTCGGCTGAAAGGCCGAATAATATATGTGTTTAAAAAAATAAAAATTGACTGAATTTTACGAGTTTCTGATTTTTTATAAAAAAACTAATGGCGGCGACATACCTCTAACGAGTTTTTTCATATAGATATAGGAATTTTCTATAGGGGGGGTTTTGAACTTTTGAATGCTCCGAAGGTTGTTACTTTTGATAACGAGATCTCGTGATATTGTGTATGCAAAATTAGCACTAAATACGAGCATGCTTAATAAGGTTTATATTATACAGCGACCGGACTGGAAAATTTTACTTGCAATTACATACTACGCAAAAATAAAGTGGTCGATTTATGAAAAAAGTAGTGTATTTCTGTTCACTGGTCTTAAGTATGAATTTATTAAACAAATGGTATCAATTTATAAGACGCACAATTTTCATAAAAAATTGTCGAATTTGGTGTCTAAAGACGTGTCTAATCCGAAATTGGAAATTAAACATTTTATTTCTGTGAGAAGATATTTGGTAATTAAAAGTTGCAACTTTCACGTGGTGGTTTTACACCGTTTTTGCCCATATTTTTGTTTTTTGGAGATCGTTTTTCACAGACATACAGTTTTTAATTTTATTTATTTATACTGGGGTCAAGACGCATCTTTTGACAAAAATCTCGACAATTTTCTATGAAAAGTAGGCATTAAACCATCTTGTAAAATCGTACCAAAAAAATTTGTGCCAAAGTACTGACAAAAGCTTTTATTTTAACAACTCGGCATGCCTATGACTAATATGCTGCCCGCCTGCTCTTTTTGTGAGCAATTTAAGTTTTATAGAAAATAGTTTTCTAAAAATTTTCAGTAGGCCCTTTTACCAAAAAAATGTAATGGGTTTTTCCATATTTAAAAATTTTTCACTATAAACAAAAATTTCAAATCGTTTAAAAATTACGACGTGCAGTAGGTATAAACTTTTTATTTAATTACCCCACCGTGTAAGGATTCTTACATAAATTTGTAAATATAGTTCAGCCTATTTACAGCAACTTGCTACAAAAATGCACTCATATTCAGAACATTTTTTGTTTGGTTTTGATTACCGCCACATTTATTGAACATTAGTCAACAAACGACTGTTCGATCTACCACTTTTTATGAAAAAATGCAGCCGTTGAGAGCCAATAGGGGGGCTTGAAGCCACATGTCTATCCGTGCTATAAGTAGATAAAAAATGTGACTCACATGGCCATGGTCAAGTTTAAATACATTTTATGTCTCAAATGGAGTTTTATTTTTAAAATTACTAAAACGTTCCCTGGTAGTCCCCTCCTAGTGATTTCAAGTTGAGAGCTCTTTCCTCAACGGACAAGTCGAACGCTTCGCAGGCAAAGTTATTCCTAAAGGCAAGTACTAAGTTCACAGCCGTGAAATTCCGCCGGCAACATGCATTTGGCTTACCGTGAAATTAATGGTAGTATACAGCCATTTCAAGTGACATGATTACGTGAGACGTCCGTGGAAAGAACGTATTTGCCTGAACAAATCTCGATTATAAATACATAACTGACAGTTCAAACAATCCAGACTTGAGTTCGCTTACTCGATCAAGTTTGCAACCATACCGATCGAATACTCAGAACTGCTACCGGGTGTGTCCTTATGTCGCCTATACTTCACTTACATCATGAGGCGGAAATGCTCCCAGTAGGCTGCATAATGAAATGCTGTGCAGGCAGTTCTTGTTAAATTGTTGCAAACCGCATCAACCTGACAGGAAACTGTTCGTGCTAGCACCGCCTCCTAGGACCGTAAGGACACATCTGCGTAAACATTTTGCTGAGATCCGGCACCTTGCAACATCGCCGTTTGATCCAGAGGTACATGTGCAGGCCCTGAAGCACATCCATGATACGTCTGTTGTCTCCCATCTGGAGTTCTGTCCGGTGAACGCCGTTTTGCATACTTCAACACCTAGCATTGCTGACGAGAAACGTCATCATTCTCGAAAGACAAGGGTCACTCTGGCTCAATTACGTTCTGGATATTGTAGCAGGTAAACTTCTACTTATCTAAACTGAGCCCCGATGTGCCGAATGAACGCCCAGCACGCGGTCGTCTCCTCAGAATACCAACCACCAGTGCTGCCAACTATCACCAAGTAAAACCGCTAAATTTTTACAAAATACCGCTAGAAACCCGCTATAATCGGCAAAATAAATCTGTAAAATAAATGCATGGGGCATAATCATAGTTAGGCACAAACCTAAAGCTATCGGCAACTTTTTTGACAGATACGTCTATTAAGTGGGAATTACACAATATGCTTTGTCAGATGTATGTTACTTTTTGGTATGGATACAAAGTCAAACCGTGTAAACACGAAAGAGGAATGTCTTCTGACAAATCATATGTACGAACATAAGCAATAGAATGGTTTATATTTCCATCTGACATAGCGTGTAAACGCAAAGCAAATAAAGAGAATTTGACACGCATGTGAGCATGGCAATACATATCTTGTACAACAACCTTTACTGAATAAATCTCTAGTTATACATATCCCTTAGAAAAAACATTTTTACCGTATTAAAGATCTTCTATCGCCTTAACAATCTGCCATATAATCAATGCTGCAGCTGTCATAAGAAATTTGCCAGATTAAATTATTAGGAATGTTTATGAAAATTTTAATTTAAATATTCGCCTTTTCCAACACCCATTTCCCTTTGGTCCAACCCTGTAGAAACTGCTAGTTTCTCAAGACTCCGTCAGAAGATATTGATGACAATTTAGGCTAAGGATAAGTACACGTTGGACAGGGCTACACTTCGTTACAACAACAACAACAATAATACTCCAAGATACATTATATATCCTTTCTACACTGCCATTATCTAGAGTACAGGTGTGTTCGCCTTGGTTTCACTTTTCAGTTGCCTACTTCTAAACTAAACTAAGGTGCTTCTCAAACCTCAAGCGTTGTTTTTCAACACGAAAACCACTTGAGAATGCTAGCAAGGGGTACTTAAATGGGATTCTTTAATTGGACTCATAGGTATGAATGCGACTCTGAAAATAAATATCGCAAAAAACCAAAAATCAAAGCGGACCACGCCTTTTCCACAAGACTACTGTGTAGGGGTTTTAAAATTATTTTCAACTTTTTAGTTCATTACACTCTAAAAGCGTGAGTTTTAGTTTTTTTAAACTATATTTATTTTATTTGCAGAATCTTCTACTTCTTCGAACTGTGGATTTAGCAGATTTAATTTGGATATTATTAGTGAACATTTTGTTATCTAATGCCGAACCAAGCTCCTGTTGAGATTGCTATCACCACTTCGCTCCCAAATATAAAAAGTTGTTCCATTCAAGAAGATGTCCATTTTATTATTTACTGCGTTAAAAAATGCAAACAAACTTTCTTGAAAACTGTCAACGATTCTATCAGTAGCGTCATTCGTTAAATTTTCAGTGATGTCAGTGCTGCAAATACTACATGGCGTGATGCACATTAATTCACTTTTATTTATAAGATTAAAACTTTGAAAATCATGTAATATAAACATCTTAAATTTTTGGCTATAATAAAAAATTTTATTTCCATTTTAAATATATATATTTTTTCCTTTAATATACATATATTGTTACTTATTTACCATTTTATTCATCTGCTCATTAATGAGTTGTTGTAGAGTTGTGTATTATTTTACTTTTTCTTAAATAAATACCCTTACATTTAGTTTTTGTTCTATCATGTACATTATTATTATTTTTTGTTGCTGTTGAAAACAATAATCCTAAACTACTTTAACGCTTAAGCAATTTGTTTGTCCTTTGCATTATATAACGTGTATAAATAATGAATTTCAGTTTATTGTATATATTTAAAATCTACATCCGTAAATGTGCTTAAACTCTTATTCAATAACTTAATAATATAAATACTAAGACATACATCCATATACGTATAATTTTCGTAATATATTTTTAATCTTAACATTTATTCACTACACAAATGGAGTAGGTATCTGAAATATACGAAATGCGTTCTTAGTTTTATAATATACATTTATAAACATTGGTATAAGTTTTGTGAATATTAAATTTAAAAAATCCAAATACAAAAATATCTAAAATCATAAAAAAATTGCATATAAAATGAAAGCAAATAGATAATAAATTGTATGATATAGTCGAAAAACATATCGAACGGAAAACATTGATTTATGTTATACACTTATGTTCATACATATTTTACGTCTTAAAAGTTGTTATGCTTTTGCCCGGTTATGTAGCTTCTCTTGTTAGTATTTATAATACAGGGATTTCGGATCGAGATAATTGTATAACAAAAAAAAACTATGAGAAGCAGTTATACATATTTCTAAACTAAGTTATATCAATTTGTGATTAAGCTCTAAAACGAGTAAATGTTTTGTAGTCCAATATTAATATACATACAACTATGAGTACTTTAAGTCAGATATTTGGATGTTTTCTGGGGTTTCATAGGTCAAGACGTTCAGAAGATCGCTCAGCGAAAATGTGTTTATGATTAATTCAATGCTACAAGCTCTCATGCAATAACAGTCAATAAAAAATAAAATATGTTTATAACAAAATAAAAAAGGGCCCCTGTGCCAGTTTACCCCAAATCAATTTTAAAAACATTGTGAATGGAGCATAGAGACTTGTTTTATACCCATCCTTTTTACTATTAATTGCAGATTTAAGTTTTCTTGCATAAAATAGGCATTATTCAAAATATTTTTGTATAGTTTAATCAAAAAATTTAGTATCCCAATAGGACTTGAAGCGAGATCTCCCCAAACGAGGAATAAAAGATTCCTCCCTTTAGCATGATTTTAAAGCAATATGGGAGGTTTTTTCCATTATATGCTGCCATGTTACTCTAAGTGGAGCAGAATGAGAGATCTCCTCAAGAGATGATTGAAAGACGACTCCTTTTGTCATGATCATGTATTAATATAAGTAAATTCTTCACTCTTTGCTCGGATATTAATCATAGAGGACAATAATATATTGGAGTAAAAGGAGAGATTTCTCCATTTCTACTTCACTGTTTTTATAGAGCAGCCCATGAAAAACTTAAAACAAAATAATAAAAAATATAAAAGCAAAACATAAGAATAAATTGATCCGCGAACGCAATTGCGTGCTTTCAAAACAAATATTTAACTAAACAAAGCAGTGAAGGGGCAGCGCCTGGATCCCTTTTAAATGTATGCCGTTTTATAAAATTTTAATTGTATTTTTATAAGGTTTGAGCGATGGGTCCTCAACAAAAGGGTATGCATAGCCAAAGCATTGCTTTTTTGTGAGATTTAAAAATACTCTCCAAAACTCTCCCTTTGCTTCGAATAAAATTCCTTATTTTTTTGGGAGGTCAAAGGGATTTTTTCTATTACTCCCTGTAAATTATATGCTTATACACAGAAGTATAGGCAGTAATCGGATACTCCGAAGGGAGTACTCCGGGATTAGTAAAACGATGCTCTCCGGTCCTATTGGGACATTGTACATGTGTCTGTATGGTAAGAATGATGGTTATAAATGAATGAGATCAAAGCGGCAAAATTACATTTATAAAAAGTGTAGTGAACAAATTTATAAAATATTCTCAATTTAATGATTCTTGCCGATTTGTTCTGTGCTTGTTGGCTATTATTTTTGTTTGAACTGCAATACTTTGATTCCCTCAAAAATTATCATATCTTTCTTCTTATATTTAAAGCTATGACGACTGTGAGATAAATTTATATCGTATTGTTCCTATGCATAGCTTTGGAACTCTACTATTTTATATATGTATATTTAAGATTTTTTCATTGGTTTTCTGATATTCAACTTAAATCGCCATTTTGTTGGTCATGTTGATTTATAGCAATTTGTATCCCTTATCTGTTGCATGCAATAAATCAGTTTTGTTTATATACATATCGCACGCCTACATCTAAACAGCGATAAACTCAAAAAATCAAAATGGTCAAAAAACTCGACAAAGCGGCTGCCTCTCCCATATAACCCAATGGTATTTTAAATTTTTAGTAGCCCTTTTCTCGGTGAGTAGTGTAGCTATTAGTTAATCGAGTATACAGATCGGTGGGTATTGAATGGGAGATCGCGATAGTATGTATAGCTCAAAATTTTTGATTTTTGAATTAGCTCCCTTTAGATCTAGGTGTGCGATCAAATAGTTAAGCGCATCAATATAAAATTGTGTGATACATATGCCCTTTATTTTACTTCATAATTCATAAACCTGTTTAGGCCCAACTTTCATTGAAAATTTAAACTCATGTCGTTTTGTCCTTTTCTTGAAACTGAAAGATGCTATTTGTTTAACTGAGCATGGAAAATGTATGTAAAGAGCTCAGCATAAAATTTAATTCAAATATTCACTGGAAAACTGGGCCTTCGTTGAAGGACTGTAGCCCTTTGATTTTCCCTGTTCTACTATAGCTACATCCCTGTTACCAAACATCACTTGCACAGATATTTTATAATAAACCTAATTTAGTTTTAGTGCGTTAGGATTCCAATCCAATTCATTTGGTTTCAACAATTTTAATTGATCACTTACATCAAATCCAATACCACGAATGTTGCCCTAATGAGTTGTCATTTAATATTATCTTTTCATTTCTAGGATTCATTTATTACGTCTTCATGTTATATGGATTTTTTTCATTCTGTGCTTCTCATTTAGATGGACCGGGGGGAAAGGGGTTTATCACAGCTACGGCAGCAGCTTGCTGACTTGCCAATACTGCAGCTAAATTGTAATTAAAATTAGATCAGATATTAATCATTTGATTATTTATTTAAACTTACCACCATATGGTGCTGTGTACATCGGGTATCCTAGGCCAACATGAGTATGGTGATGTGTGTGTACATGGCGTTGTGGTGGAGGGCTACGCGAATCTGTGGTAGCACTATTACCTCCAGGAGCAATAGGTCCTCCGCTACTTGGCCCAGTTGTACCACCCTGTTGCTTATGTGAGTCAACGTTAAGTGGCGGTCCGGGTAAGTTACTACCTGTACCACCAGGGCCACTTAACACCTTTTGGTTTAACGCATCAGTCTTTATTGTTGGCCCACTAATTCCAGTAGGAGTAGGCTGAAGATTTAGTGGGATCCCATTCCCACCAGACGACTGACTTGTTGTCGTTAGATGGTTACCGCTATTAGAAGCACTTTGTCCTGTATTAGTGCCACTTCCAGGTCCAGTTATGCCACCTGTATTAACGGCTTGCTGCTGCATGCCCACATTTGGGCTAGATACACTGACTTTGGCCGCACCAGGTGGACCACCACTATTACCACTTGTCGGTGATTTCAATGCACGTTCACTTAACTCGTGTATTTTATGAGTTGTATAATACTGGCTAGCAGCATGATGGAGCGCATCTAATGCTTTTGTCCCCGTATTTCGCGATAGATCCTCTGGGGTATGATATCTTGGTATTGGCAAATGATAAGGGGCGGTATTGTATGGTCCAGCCGCAGACATTAATACATTTCGATACATCGGATGATTTGGATCGAAACTAAAAGGTGCTGGAGCAATATATGAAGGATGGAGAAAGTATTGGGATGTAGGTGGAGGTGGTGGACCTTGAGTTTCCATTGTTGGTTTCTGTCCTTCTTGTTTAATTTTAATATCGTCTTCTTGCTTTTGCTTAACCATATCTTTAGTTAAATTAGTCGCTTTGCCACTGTTAGTATTTAAATTTGTGTTAGAAGGGCAAGATTGTGATTTGGACTTTTGAGACTGTTGATGCTGCTGCTGTTGCTGGTGTTGTTGCTGCTGTTGTTGTTGTGCATGTTGCTGTTGTTGTGCCAACGACATTTGTTGTTGGTGTTGCGATGAAGAGCTGGCGTCATCTTTATGTTGAGCTAGAACTTGAGCTTGGAGCGATCCAGGCGGTCCACTGTTTGGGGTATTTTGTGCTTGTACCGCTCGCAAAGCTGCAACAGCACTTTGTCGGCGCTGCTCATCCGATAGGATGTAGTACCTAGGGAGACAAAAAGAAATTTGAGTATCGAGTTTTTGTATATTTATGCCGTCTTCAAATTGAAGAATTTACCTTCGTAATTCTTCCTCACGAGAGAGATGTTGCTGAGCAGCCAAAGTCATTGGATGACGCTGATATATATTCGGATATGTTCCCAAACCTTGCATGTCTTTTGGATGTAAAGCGTGTGGCTGTTGTGGTGTGACTGATTGTTGCGTCTGTTGTTGTTGTTGTTGTTGTGGTTGTTGCGGAGTCTGAGAACCAGAATTATGCTCTAGCTTTATCTCTTGCTTT
>CAXKVI010000004.1:126605359-126788001 GCA_964058755.1 Campiglossa producta
GCCTGATGGTTAACAGCTGGGTTTATCATTCCGAAAATTGTAAGTTCGATTCTCGGTGAGGGCGATATCATTTTTTTTTCATTTAAAATATTAAAAAGAAAATCTTCTTAATAAAATTAAAAAGACGGTCTCTACAATAATAAGAAGCACATCTTCTTGAAGAAAATCTATAGAGATATCTTATGACTTTTGTTCTATTTTATTAGGCATTGTTGGCTCTGTGAACACGACAATTTTAATCTGTCCCTGGTGCCAACCCGCATCCCTGACCGCCGCCGAACCACCAAGAGACTCCAAATAAACGTCGATGACAGCGTTTCCGAGTGCATACCGGACGTGCCGCCACTGGTTCTTTATTTACTAAATTTACTGCTTCTCTTTCTTTTGGATCTCCGAGGCCAGGTCGTGAGACCATTGCCACAGGCGTTGAGAGACTGGTTTTAATACCAGCGGTTGATGGAAGTTCAGCATGCGCCGTTGTCCGCTTAGCTGCGTAGGCAGTAAAGGGTTGCATGCGTTAACTATGCTACGAATAAACCAAATAACTTTCTAGTTCAACGCATAACTCGAGTTGTGCGCTGACGCCGATTGCGTTTGTTCGAATACACATACAGGCAATTTATTGTTGGTTGTAGTTTTTTGCTAGCGGTGAACTCGACTCGTTCGTAACATAAACACAAATAAACCACCCCTTCAACTTCAAGTACATTCGAATACAAGAAGTATTTGCACACATTTTTATGTGCGCTCATTGTTCGGATATTTCTTTAAACTGGATTTGGTTAACTAATATGTATCTTAGGCAATCAAATTATTGTTGTTTTCGGCTAATGGTAGCCTGTATTGTTCTAACCATAGATGGGTGAGTGACACAGTTTAGCAAATATTGAAATGTGTCATTTGTATTGTGAACTCGCAGAGAAAAGCAGTGAATTTACAAGTGTCTTAATACTATTTTTTACAATTCGAAATTAAAAAAAAAAAAAAAACACAATGAATGTAAGTAATTCACATAAAATCTGAAGTGTATTCGTTAAAAAATGCTGAGTTGCAATAAAATGTATTCCTGTGTTTACAAAAATAGGTAACATCTGATGAACCTTCAACGTCAACCCATTCGACACTTTTTTTTATTTGACCCAGTCTAATACTCATACTAGAGTAGGAGCTAAAATACCCGTTTGGGCGAAAAGTGGATTAGTCCTTTTGTACCCGTTCGGGTATAAATATGTATGTATAATTAGGACAGCCACAAACGAATGTGAACATACATCGTGATCTGAGCTGACATTAGCCGCATCCTCCCTTGCAACTGATCCCTAACGCATCCTAAACTAATCGCATTTTTTGCCAGGTTAGGACGCGCACATCCATATGTATTTGTATGTACACATCTGCGTTGCTTTGTTTTCGACTAACCCAACAAACATCTTTAGCTAATTTCAATTTGAGATGCATTTGAGAACCAACCATCTTCTCAAATCTCAAACGTTCGTTTTCAATTTGAGGCGAAATAACCGTTGATAGCGTTCTCAACCTAAAAGGCTCATTTTTAATATGGGATTTTCCCTGGTTTTCAAATTGAGAACGGCAGAATTTTCAAACGTTTCTCAAACTGAGCGGAGTGGATCGAAATGGAATCCACATGCTCTCATTGAAATATTTATTCAGAGATGCCAATCATGCAAAACAAATACCCATTTTAATAAAAAGCGAGTTTCCATTTATGTAGTTAAATTTTACATAATACTTTTTAATTAATATAGTTCAACAAATAATCCCGTTATTTAAACAACATTTGAGAAAAAGTTGAGAATAGATGTTTTCTCAAACGTTTCAGTTTTTGGTGCTCGATGTTTGTTGGGTAATGAACAACTTGCATACATACAACATACATACATACAATTTATGATTTTCATGCCTAACTAAAAACCATGAGTTAACTGAGTTCAGTAGTGAAACTTCATTTACTCGCACCATCTTTTTCTTGAACAGTGTTTACTCACAGCAAACGAGTTTGTTGCGTACTTGTGCGAGTATTTTTAGTTAAGCGCACCAGTTAGAACAACAACTAACAATATTTGCTTCATATTTTATCCGAACATGCGAGTACATATTTTTGTTGTTTGTGTGAGTTGAAGTTCAAATTTTTTATGAGTTATCAAAAGTTAACTTTTTCAGGACTTATGCAGCTCTTTAGTAGGCAGCCGTGCTGGCTCCCATCAAGTCACTCTTACTTGATAGAGATTTATAGGTTGTGCTTTCGCTTAGCTCTCTTCTGCTGAGTAGTGAACGAAGTTGTTGGTTGTTTAATGTTTTGTTTTGTGTTTTTCATCTTGTTCGTACGACCCATCGCCGGAAAAGGCCAGCTTAGGGTCAAGGAAAGAGTTAGGGGAAAGTGTGTCGTCCGCCGCGGCAGAGCCCCATACCGCGGTAAGACCATAGATACTCTCTGAGGCGGCCCGGTATCAGAGAGGCTCCGTTCGACTACAGCCACGATTTGCCTCCCGGCTGCAAACTTCCAATGGGCACGGTATCGCAGAACAGCCTGGATTAGGAGGGGGAAGATCTTTGTCGTCTCGCCAGAGAGGCTAGGCTGCTCTCGTGATTTAATGCCATGCGGATCTATGATCACAAGGGTACCGTAGCCCTGCAAGGTTTTTTTCTTAACTGGAAGGAAATTTGATAATTCTACTGTAAAATTAAAATTTGCAAAATTATTCGAGTGACGAAGGGGGAGATCTATCCCCCTAATCCCCTACAAATGATTAACATATTATAAAATGGCGGTTGCATGCCAAATTTCAGCGAGATATCTCAAAAACTGAAGGACTATTTTAAAAAATTAATCAATTCTTTTAAATTTTTTTTTTCAAAGGGGTTGCGGGAATGGAAGATCTATTTTTTCGAAAAATCCATATTAAATCTTTTTTAAATTACAAGCCCCAACTTTTGACGCCTATTACGTTCCCATATTCAGAAAAAAAACCATATCGGCTAATTGTCGATGCACCCTACTGCCTAAGTCGCATCCATCAGTTAAGTTTCCTAATACGATTTGCATTTTATTACTAATACCTTTAATTCGCCAGCGGATTTTCCTGAACATTGAACAATAAATCGTATATAATGTATTTATTAAATTGGCTATATTCCTCTTATAGAATGGCGGAATTCTTGGAGTGCCTATGGGCTTTTTAGATTTTGCACCGGAACCACCAGCACCTTCAGCAACACCTGTCACCGTAACGGAGCATGTTGATTTGTCTTGTAATCCCAATACCGATACTCGAGATTTATCAAGTAAGTAAATAACACTATATTTCTAAAAAAACATCCATTAAAACGTTTCTTCAGTTTTGAAACTTTTTGTAAATAAAGACAATTTATTGCCTTTAAGAAACCCGACACAAAAATACGTATGGCGAAAAGCAGTTGTTGCTATTTTGATTGGGCCAAGTTAAATGCATATATGTATGTAATTGCTTTTGAGTATTTACTACTTTGGTATCGATACTTTCATGCAGAGGCGGCCACACAAATGAAGACATGCATGGATGAAGGGGGTATGTCGCATTTTGAGTGAAACGAGAAAATTGGCTTTAAAGTTTTCTTAAACATTTGAGGTTTTTTTCAAATCTATGGAAAACTGACATAAAAATTACGCAAAGCCGTAAAAGACGTTGCATAATATGCAATAAAAAGCATAAGTTTATGTTTAGTACTTTATATGAAAAAAAAAAAAAAACGGAACATACCCCCTTCTTCCACAATTCATATTCAAAAGTTTTGTACATACCCCCTTCATCCATGAATTATCTTCTACAATTTTCACGATAACCAAGTTCTGATAAGACAGAAATATAGATATGCATAAAACTTTTCACCAATGCCAAAAACAGAAATTGAGTGAGAATGCGACATACCCCTTTCATCCATGCATGTCTTCACAAATACTTCGTCTTGTCCTTGTTGACTGCAAGACCCACTTTTTTCGCTTCCTTATCCAGTCCAGAGAAGGCAGCGCTTACGGCGCTGTTGTTAAGGCTAATGATATCAATATAATCGGCATACGTCAGCAATTGCACGCTCTTGTAATAGATTGTACCATTGCGGTTTAGCTCTGCAGCTCGAATTATCTTCTCTAGCATCAGGTTAAAGACATCGCACGAAACGGAATCGCCCTGTCTGAAGCCTCGTTTGGTTTCAAATGGCTCAGAGAGGTCCTTCCCGATTCTGACGGAGCTGCTGGTATTGCTCAACGTCATTTGGCAAAGCCGTATAAGCTTTGCAGGGAAGTCAAATTCCGACATGGCGGCATATAGGCAGCTCCTTTTTGCGCTGTCAAAAGCGGCTTTAAAATCGACAAAGAGATGGTGTGTGTCGATTCTTTTATCATGGGTCTTCTCCAGGATTTGGCGTATGGTGGAAATCTGGTCGATGGTAGACCAGGTCTAAAGCCACACTGATAAGGTCCAATCAGTTTGTCTACGATGGGCTTCAGTCTTTCACACAATACGCTAGAAAGAACCTTATATGCGATATTAAGAAGACTGATTCCGCGGTAGTTGGTATGCTTTTTACCGGCTCTTCGCCTCCGTGTTTGAACAGCTCGGCGGGTAGTCCGTCTTTTTCAGGCGATTTGTTGGTCTTGACCCTGGATATAGCTATCCTCACTTCATTACAGTCAGGTGGTGGGACGACTTTTCCATTGTCAGGGATTGGGGTATCGGGTTCCACGTCTCCCTCGCAATTTAGCAGTGAGGAAAAGTGCTCCCTCCATAATTTAAGTACACTCTGTACGTCGGTTACCAGGTCGCCATTATTGTCCTTACAGGAACTTGCCCCGGTCTTAAAACCATCCGTCATCCGCCGGATCTTTTCATAGAATTTTCGGGCATCATTCCTGCCGGCCAGCATCTCAACCTCCTCACACTCACGCTTTTCGGCCTCACTTTTCTTTTTTCTGAAAAGGCGTCTCTCTTCCTTCTGTGTCTCACGATAGCGTGGCCATACACTGCGGGTTGCGCCCGTTCGCAACGTCTCCTTGTAAGCAGCGTCCTTCTTTTTCGTTCTTTGATCAGGGCACAGCCAGGTGGCTTGGTCTATTCGTTTATGCTGGAACCTAGTACTACTGATGACCATATTGCGAGCAGAGGCGAAGTCAATGTAGTGCCGTTGGGTGATGTTATATCGTGGAGACTAAATTTTACAACTGTAGGACCAAAGACTCCTTCCTTGCCCACCTTGGCATTAAAGTCGCCGAGCAAGATTTTGATATCATGTTGCGGGCAGCGATCATAAGTCTGTTCAAGTTTATCGTAGAAGGAGCCCTTCTCTGCGTCGTTCGTCTCCTTAGTCGGCGCATAGGCGCAGATAAATGTTATTTTGAAAAACATCGCCTTGATGCGGATCGCAGCGAGATGTTCGTCCACAGCAGTGAACGCTAGTACTTGGGGGCTAAGTCTCTTTCCCACCACGAATCCTACACCACGCGCTTTACCGCGTGTCTGGCGACTATAGCATACGTCACAAGGTCCGATGGTTGTCTTTCCTTGTCCCGTCCATCGCATTTCCTGCAGGGCGGTGATGTCAGCCTTTGCGTTTACGAGGACATCAACCAGTCGGGCAGCGGTACTATCCCTTGAAAGGGTCCGGACATCCCAGGTACATGCCCTAATATCCAAATCTCTATTCCTAGTACGTTTTGCCGGGTCGTCAACATTAAAGAGGGTTCTCATCCGAGGCTTTTTGTTTGTTTTCATTGGAGTTGGTTTTTTACGTGGCGGGTCCCAAACACAGCGCACAACCCGTTTCGGGGTTTTTGGTAAAGATTTACACATTTATGTAGCGAGCCGCTTGCTACAAGACAGACGCCCGCTTACAGCCGCACATCATGGTGAACAGACGCTGCGAAAAGACTTCGGTGAGCCCTTAAACCAAGTATGTCAGAGTGGCCCCACCGAGGCTCCTTCTCTTTCTGCCGCAAGGCTAGATAGCTCACGTTGCCCAGAGTGTACGAACGAGGACGCAAGAGTCGGGATTGGGCAAGGTCACACAGCAACCACACCCCATTACACTCCCTCCGATGGTGTTGGCAAATTATGGACTACGGTCAAAGCTCTATCCAATCCAACGAAACATAATGATAAAGTAGATATTACTTTCAGCGATAGGGTGAAGAAGGGTCCTTGGGGATGTGCGAACTCCTTCTGTAGACAATTTGTACTACATTCCCCGCCCGATAGAGCTAAACGTAGGACCATGCGACAGGCGCGTAAATACAAAAACCAAAACACGCCCATTGTCATCACTGCCTCGGAGGTCAAGGAAGCCATCAGACAGGCTAAGCCCTCAAAATCCATCGGGCCCGTCGGCATTGCCATAAAGATGCTGAAACATCTAGATCAGGAGGGACACAAATACTTAGCGGCTCTATTCAGTCTTTCACTGAACACTTTCGTCATTCCTGAAATATGGAAAAATGCGAGAGTGGTTCCACTACTAAAACCTAGAAAGCCGGAAAACATAGGCGATTCATATCGCCCTATATCACTTTTGTCGCCGGTAGAAGACGCTAGAGTCCATTTTGCTTCCGTATTATACTGCAAATCTGCACCTGGCTAGTCGTCAACATGGCTTCCGTAAGCTACATAGTACCACCATCGCACTCAATGCTATTACAACGCAGATAAATAGCGGCCTAAATCAAAACCAACCAAATCACAGGACTGTGTTAGTGGTACTTGACTTGTCAAAAGCTTTTGACACAGTCAATCATGCCACTCTCATACAAGATCTTTTTGAAACACAGCTCCCTGATGGGTTAAAGAGATGGACCACTAATTATTTGAATGGGCGGCAGGCGTCGGTCAACTTTAGAAACGCTACATCAAAACCTAGACGTATTAGACAGGGGGTGCCACAGGGCGTGTGCTATCCCCGACACTGTTTAACTTCTATCTATCGAAGATGCCCCCACCACCAGAGGGCGTTACCATCGTTTCATATGCCGACGACTGTACAATAATGGCGACGGGGAAGGGCCCCTATACTGATGAACTCTGTGCGAAAATCAACAGTTACCTCTGCACCTTTCCAGGTTTTTTACTGAGCGAGATCTGACGATATTCCGACTAAATCCACGGCGACGCTTTTCACGACATGGACGCACCAGGTGAGAAATGAATTAGACATTTTCATTGATGGCAGTAAGCTACCAACTGTCAGGCACCCAAAGTTATTAGGGTTGACACTGGATAATAATTTCTCATTTGCTGGTCATGTGTCTGCAATGGTCTCAAAGGTACGAGGTCGCAACAAGATCCTCAAGTCACTTGCCGGCAGTACCCAGGGAAAAGACAAAGAAACGTTGCTGACTACATATAAGGCCATTGGCCGACCAGTCTTTGACTATGCCGCAGCCATATGGTCGCCTAATGTGCATAACTCCAACTGGACGAAGTTACAAGTCTGCCAAAATATCGCTATCAGAACTGCTACGGAATGTCTCCTCATATCTTCCAAGTCTCACCTGTGAAAGAGCACGCCGAAATGCTTAGCAGGCAATTCCTTCTGAACTGCCACAAGTCAGCACATCCAACCATCATCTTTTGGACATAGATCCGCCCCCGAGAGACATAAGGAAACATCTCCGTAAGCATTATGACGAGATCCGTCATCATATTACCTTACGTTTGATCTGCGGAATCATAAGCGGGCTCTGACCGACATCCACACCGAGTCGGTAGACACTTTTGTCAGATCTCTACCTGTGAATCCCGTTCTAAACAGTCTTCCACCCGATATTGCTGAAGAAGAACGCATCTTACACATGGATACACAGAGCCAACAATGCCTAATAAATTAGAACAAAAGTCATATGATATCTCTATAGATTTTCTTCAAGAAGAAGTTCTTTTTAGATTTGAAGAGAAAATCTTATTAATGTTTACAAAGGGAAGTCTTGCAAAAAACAAACCGATTTCTTAGGGTTCCTAACAAGAAGATTTGACTTATTAATGTTTTCAAAGAGAAATCTTGCAGTAAACGAATTGATTTCTTAGGTTTCCTAACAAGAAGATTTGACTTATTAATGTTTTCAAAGAGAAATCTTGCAGAAAATGAATTGATTTCTTAGGGTTCCTAACAAGAAGAATCGACTTATTAATGTTTTCAAAATGAAATCACATATTATTGAGAAGATATTCTTTTTAATATTTCAAATAAAAAAATAAAAATTATATTTCAGAGTTCTTATATTGTCTTCGAGAACTTCAGATTTTCAGTTACGATTCAGTTTTAGATTTCTCTTGTATTGCCTTTACCTTCTTTTGTTGCCTTTTTATATTTCCTTCAAGCCATCTCACCGCACTCTTCCTTACATTGCCTTCCACACTTGCCATATTGCCTCCACCGCGAATCGAACTAACCACATATTGAATGCTGAACACAGGTGCTTACCATCGAGCCATCGGGTACTTCTGATTCCCAGCGTATAATTGTTCTACATGATGTCTGCTGATGATGATGCAAGATTTCCCTTTAAAAATATTAATAAGTCAAATCTTCTTGTTAGGAACCCTAAGATCATCTTATTAAAAAGAACCCTAAGAAATCATTTCGTTTTCTGCAAGATTTCCCTTTGAAAACATTAATAAGTCAAATCTTCTTGTTAGGAACCCTAAGATCATCTTATTAAAATAAGAAGTTTTTTTCTTTTTCATCTTTTTTAAGGAAATCTTGAAAAAATTTTCTTATTAATAACACACATAAAAAGAAATCGAAAAGAAATAAGAAGAAATTGCACTTAATAGTATCATCAATATCGTATAGTTTTTTTTTTTTTTTTTTCGTTTCCGTCGTTTCGACTACCCCTCAGCCCAAAACCCACTCATGAAGACAAACTTATTAATTTTATTAGGCATTTTTGTCTCTGTGTACAGTGTGAGGTTAAACTCCTACTTATCCAGACTGAATGATGCAATTTCAAACACAAAATAACAAAAGTATTTCATCCAAGGACTGAAACCGAAACCGTAACCGTAACCGATTAAAACCGATTCATTTTTCAAAACCGAAACCGAAACCGTAACCGCTATTTTGATCTGGAAAAGAACGAAACCGAAACCGTTTCAAAAGCCGGAACCGGTTCCAAACGGTTTTGAATTTTTTTAATGTATCACTTCTTTAAGTGGGCACAAACAGGTACTCTGAAAACTTTCAGGGAGGATTGTCGAGCAAGGTTACAAAATACGCGTTTTAACCTTAGTATAAAAATTCTGAAAGAGGAAATTTGATTATAGTTGAATGAAGCGACCGAAAAAAATTTACGAGATACGAAAACGAAATGTTCAGGCTTGACTCAGAAAGCACCACTCATATTAATGTTTTTGGCGATTTATACATTTCATTTAATATTTTTCTAATAAAAAAGTAGAGTTAATTCTAGGAATTTGTTTTGCAGAAATTTCATCCATGCATAGCGTTAATAAAATTTATTATTATATTAGAGAAATCCCATCATGGCAGCAGGAAAAAGTTATGAAAATTCAGATCTATTTCGAAGCTACATAGGTACTTGACTATTTTAGTAGTAAAATTTATTTTGTTTGTGTTTTTATTTGGTAACCGAAACCGGAACGAAACCGTAACCGAAACCGAAATAAATGTTGAAGAACGAAACCGGAACCGAAACCGAAACACGTTGCAAAACCGAAACCGTAACCCGAACGTTATTTTAATCGGTTTCAGACCTTGATTTCATCGTTTTGAGGCTCAAGCACAAAATGTAATTGCCGCGCCATTACTTTTGAAAGGAATTGAAAATGTAATTGAATTTTTTCAATTACATTACAAGGAATGGAAAATGTACTTTAGGATTTCCCATTCCTCAAAGGAATTGCAAAAGTAATTGAACTTCATTACTTTTTCAATTACTTTTGCAATTCATTTTAGGGTCATATAGGGATCATATTGGGATCATTTTGAGTTAGGTTTGAAGTCATATTGGGATAATTTTGGGGTCAATTTCGGGTCATTTTGCGGTCAAATGATCGCAATGTAGTAGCAAAATGATCCCAAAATAACCCAAAAATTATCCCTAAACGATCTCAAATGACCCTAAAATGATCCCATATTACCCGAAAAAGAAAATAAAATGGCCCTAAAATTATCCCAAAGTGACCCCAAGTTGAACCCAAAACGAGCCCAATATCACTACAAAATGATCTCAATAGTGAGCATGGCCCGCAAGTTCCATTTACATAAGTCGCAATACGTTTTTATACACCATCTAGGAGAACCGACAGACGTTGTCCTGCCAAAAATTAGTCTGCCTGCATTCTTATCCCCACATCCTTATCCCTATCCCTATCCCTAATTTTACTCTTGGGTTCAGATGAGCCTGAAATTTACTTTTAGCGGAAACTATCAACACCTTTTATGTGATAGCTATATTATATGAACATTCTTTGGTCAGCCTTGGTCCACCTAATGGTCAATATCTTGAAAACAGGTTCACAGATGAACCTGAAAACCGCTCCTTGTGAAAACTCTCATCAACATCTTTAATTTGAACCCATTCTTGGGTCAGCCTTGGTCCACCTAATGGTTAACATCTTGGAAATGGGTTCACAGATGAACCTGAAAACTGGTCCTTGTGAAAACTCTCATCAACACCTTTAATTTTAACCCATTCATGGGTTAGCCTTGGTCCACCTTATGGGCAATATCTTGGAAACGGGTTCACAAAAAAAATAAAAATAAAAAGTACAAAGCCTCGGATGAAAACCCCCTTTAATGTTGAAATGATCGCAATGTAGTAGCAAAATGATCCCAAAATAACCCAAAAATTATCCCTAAACGATCTCAAATGACCCTAAAATGATCCCAAATTACCCGAAAATCCCCGATAGCCGGATTTCAAATTTGAAAGTCCAGGAATTATGTGCTATTTATGTGCTAATTAAATCCCAAAAAAAAAATTTTGTGCTAAATTTTTAAGTACTTTTTTAAAACCTCGAAAGTGGGGGGTGCAGCTTGACGTCAAGCTACACCCCCCCCTAAGAAGGAGTAGCTTTAGAAAAAAACTTTGTATGTGGGTACTTTTTTTGAAATTCCAAAGTTGGGGGACCAGCTAAACCGCACCGTAATAAACGGTAGCTGTAGAAAAAAGTTTTATATGTGGGAATTATGTGCTATTTATGTGCTAATTAGTTCCCAAAAAAAAAATTTTTGTGTTCAATTTTTAAGTACTTTTTTAAAACCTCGAAAGTGGGGGGTGCAGCTTGACGTCAAGCTAGCTGGCAAAGAAGGAAGAGAGATGCCTTTTCAGAAAAAAAAAAGTGAGGCCGAAAGGCGTGAGTGTGAGGAGCTTTAGATGCTGGCTGACAGGAATGATGCCCGAAAATTCTATGAAAAGATCCGGCGGATGACGGAAGGTTTTAAGACCGGGGCAAGCTCCTGTATGGACAATAATGGACCTGGTAACCGACGTACAAAGTGTACTTCTCCTCACTGCTAAATTGCGAGGGAGACGTCGAACCCGATACCCCAATCCCTAACGATGGAAAAGTCGTCCCACCACCTGACTATGATGAACTGAGGATAGCTATATCCCGGCTCAAAAACAGCAAAGCGCCTGGAAAAGACGGACTACCCGCCGAGCTGTTCAAACACGGAGGCGAAGAGCTGGTAAAAAGCATGCATCAGCTCTTATGCAGAATATGGTCAGACGAATGCATGCCTCCGGATTGGAATTTAAGTGTGCTTTGCCCAATCCACAAGAATCCGCGGAATCAGTCTTCTTAATATCGCATATAATGTTCTTTCTAGCGTGTTGTGTGAAAGGCTGAAGCCCATCGTAGACAAACTGATTGGACCTTATCAGTGTGGCTTTAGACCTGGTAAGTCTACCATCGACCAGATTTTCACGATACGCCAAATCCTGGAGAAGAGCCATGATAAAAGAATCGACACACACCATCTCTTTGTCGATTTCAAAGCCGCTTTTGACAGCGCAAAAAGGAGTTGCCTGTATGCCGCCATATCTGAATTTGACTTCCCTGCAAAGCTTATACGGCTTTGCCAAATGACGTTGAGCAATACCAACAGCTCCGTCAGATTCGGGAAGGACCTCTCTGAGCCATTTGAAACCAAACGAGGCTTCAGACAGGGCGACTCCCTTTCGTGTGATTTCTTCAATCTGATGCTGGAGAAGATAATTCGAGCAGCAGAGCTAACCCGCAATGGTACAATCTTTTACAAGAGCGTGCAATTGCTGGCGTATGCCGATTATATTGATATCATTGGCCTTAACAACCGCACCGTAAGCGCTGCCTTCTCTGGACTGGATAAGGAAGCGAAAAAAGTGGGTCTTGCCGTGAACGAGGACAAGACGAAGTATTTGCTGTCATCAAAGAAAGAATCGGCGCACCTGCGCCTTGGTAGCCATGTCACTGTTGATAGTTACAAATTTGAAACTGTGAGGGACTTCGTCTATTTGGGAACCAGTATCAACACCGAAAATAATATCAGTCTAGAAATCCAGCGGGGAATCACGCTTGCCAACAAGTGCTACTTTGGACTGAGTAGGCAATTGAGAAGTAAAGTCCTCTCTCGAAGAACAAAGATCACGCTCTATAAGTCTCTCTTCATACCTGTCCTGATGTATGGCTCAGATTCATGGACAATGTCAAGAGAAGATGAGATGGCCCTTGGAGTATTTGAGAGAAAAGTTCTCCGGAAGATTTATGGTCCTTCCCGTGATGCCAACGGCGAGTATCGAAGGAAATTTAACGATGAGCTGTACGAGCTCTACGCAGATCTGACCATAGTCCAGCGAATTAAAGCCCAAAGACTCCGCTGGCTGGGCCATGTTATGCGAATGGACAAAGAAGCTCCAGCACAGAAGGTTTTCCTATCTTCACCTGAATTGGGCAGCAGAGGAAGGGGGAGGCCTCGACTGAGATGGAAACAACAGGTGGAGGATGACTTGAACTCCCTTGGGGTTTCCAATTGGCGTCAGTTATCGCTAAAAAGGAATGACTGGCGTGCTTTGATATGCAACGGCCAAAATCGCTTAGGCGGTTAAGCGCCAATAAATGATGATGAATGATGATGGGTTCACAGATGAACCTGAAAACCGCTCGTTGTGATAACTCTCATCAACACCTTTCATTTGATACCCACATTCTGGGTCACCCGTGACCCACATTTTGGTCAATATCTCAGGGCACCACAAAATTATTTAACTTTTTCTTTCAGTAGGACCTTCTCCTGGCAAAAGCAGATACAATAAAAAAAAAATTGTGAAATCGCTCCATGCGCTCTGGCGTGATGTCGTGACCAAGGGAGATGGGCATTCATTTTAATATATATAAACATTTAGCGTTTCAATTACTTTTCCAATTTCTTTAAGGAATGGAATGGGAAATTCTCAAGTACATTTTCCATTCCATGTAATGTAATTGAAAAAATTTCAATTACATTTCCAATTCCTTTCAAAAGTAATGGCGCGGCAATTACATTTTGTACTTGAGCCCATGATATAAATACTACAGGTAAAACCGTTCTCTCTTTTAATTTTGTTTTGACGTTTTTAAGCAATATAAAATGTGTCAGTATATAAGTCAAACAGAAAAAAAATATTCAAAAAATTTAAAATAAGAAAAATTTGAAAAAAATCAAAAAATATTTTCCAATTTACACTGCACGTTTGGTGGACGCCTGGACCCTGTAAATTGGCAGGAAATTTGAAATGTGTGAAGAAAAATGAAAAGAAATTATTTTAATTTGTAATTTATTTGATTGAAAAAACCAAACAGAAAAGTCGTGGCAAAAAATAAATGAGTATGACAATTGCTTAAAAATGTCAGTGTCATTAACGGTTTTACCTGTAGTATTTATATCATGCTTGAGCCTCAAAACGATGAAGTACTTTTGGTATTTTCTTTTTAGGAATTGAAATGTAATTAATTCCTTTTCTTTTCATGGAAGGAATTGATTACATTTTTCAATTACTGAGGAATGTAATTGTAATTGTAATGGAATTGATTTTACCCAGCTCTGACTAACTCTTTTCATATTCTGTAAGAAGACTAACACTTTTATTTTGTGTCTGACGAAAACTAACACTTTTGGCTGTACATTTTCTTCAGAGAAAAACTGAAAGTGTTTTTTTTCGTCAGACACAAAATAAAAGTGTTAGTTTTCTTCAGACACAAAATTTGACTGTTAGTTTTCGTATGGCACGACGATTTGTACATGCAAACAACCAAAATGACACGAGTCAATACGCTTAACACATGGCTCAATGAGTTATTTTAGCATCAACTACTTCGTATGACACGAAGATGTGTATTGGTGGATATTGGTCCTTCGCGGCAGTGTTCTGCATACACACCAAGGCCCTTTCTGTGGTGAGTCAACAAAGTTCATGAAAATGTGACTCATTGCAGTTCTCTGGTGTATACCGTTATGCATTCACATTCGCAATGAATTGAGTATGTGCCGTGGTGAAGACACTCACGGTATTTCAAGAATAATATTGCCATGATTTTGTATTTTTTTTGGCGAATTTGGTTGTGAGCCACACAGAGGAAGATGTTGTTGTTGTAGAGCAGCAGTGAGCAGACTGAGCCACTACGCGGCGAAGGCTGCTCTATAACTTCGAAAATAGTTAAATAGAAGTACTGGTTAACGGTTAGCTGTGGATACTTTGGTAAAAAAACAATAAAAATGTAAAATATATTTTCAAACCATTTTTGTAGCGGTTAAGTGTTCGGCCTTCTACACCAAGTCGTGTCGGTTCGATGCCCGACAAAAGTAACATCAAAAATTATTTAGAAAAACAATTTTTCTAAACGGGGTCGCCCCTCGGCAGTAGTTTGGCAAACTCTCCGGGTGTATTTCTGCCATGAGAAGCTTCTCAGCAAAAAATTCATTTGCTTTGCAAGTGCCGTTCGGAGTCGGCAAAAAACTGTAGGTCCCGCCAACTTGTAGGAAAAACTCAAAAGCAACACACCACAAGTTGGAAAGAGAAGCTCGGCTAAAAATCTCGTTAGAGGTTATGATGACCTGTTGGTATATCGCCGCCATTAGTTAGTTAGTTATTAATGTTGAATTTTTAATGTTACTAATTTTTAGCCTCAAAATAAAATGTAATACTTAATTATTTTCTAGACCCCACCGAAGCGCTTGATATCGACAATCATTTAGCTCAACATATGATTCAACGTTTGGACCAATCCCCAATGCATGCTATACATCATCAAACTGGCGATGAAAGCAATTCAAACTTGGTTCAACATATTAAGAGTGAAGTGATTGATGCGAAACAGCAGCAAGTACAGCAGCAGCATCATCATCAGTCACAGCAGCATCAATTGCATGCACAACAACTTACATCGAATCAGGCACAGCAACAACAACAGCAACAACATCAACACCAACATCAGTTACATCAGCAACAGTCTCATTCACATTCGTCCCATACTCAACACCAACAGGCGCACTCACATCAGGACCTATCTGGTGCCACTGTCATGGAAATCGATCCAAGTCAAATAAAACACGAGCCAGGCATGATCATAACACCGGAAATTGTCAATATGATGACAACTGGACATATGGGTATGTGGTCAATTGATTTTTCATATCGTCATTGTTTTGAAAATTGATGTACCTACCTTTTAAAGAAATTTTGATGTTGAATCAAACTTTTGTATATTGAATAGTAACGATTCCATTGAGACGGGTGTGGCCATGACTCTCGCTAATTTCGCTATAATTATACAAATCAAAGATTGCAATTAAAAAACAACCGGTATTGCCATCAATGGAGCATTTAGCTCAGATCAGATATATACTTGAAGGACACCTTTCTCACCCGTAGTGACCATTTGAAGATGGTCCGGGTGTGACCTTATATATTTGAGCTTTCAGCAAATCTTCTCCTTTACAATAGATTCTAAAAAGCTTTACACCAGGGTTCAAAAATGCTTAAAAATTTCCAAAGCACATAATTTTGATTTTGCTTTTGTTCGAAAAAAATCAGCAGCCACAGCAGCAGCACGAAAACAGCTTTTAAGCAATCGATTTATTGCTGCTAGACAAATGTTCAATGCTTCACAGCTTATGAGTTTGCTGTTGCTTCCTTATAGAAAATTTCAGAAGCATAACAAAAGCAATCGAGAGGCTTTTGATATTTTTTGGTTGCTGCTACTGCCAAGAGTGAATAGCGAACTGCTTGGCAGCGGCTAAGCAATAATTAGGGGTAACTTTAACATGTGCATATAAATCGATTGAGGTGACCGCTGGATCTTTTTGATACCATTTTTAGACCATTTCAGGATCACTATGGAATTATTTGGAAATGGCTATGATTTTAGGGTCAGTTTGGGCAGTTTTGGGATCATTTCAGGGTCATTTTGCGACCGTTTCGAGCCTTCTTCATTCACACCAATCTCGTCTAAAAGGAGTTATAAGAGCAAGCAATCCATTAAGCTAGCAACAGTATTGGTATTTTAAAATTGTCCTCTGCCATGCAGGCGAAAAAGTGGTTGGTATAGTGGGGAGACGAGCCGTATGTTCGGACTCTGTGTGGATGTAATTATTTAATTGGAATTGGCCGAAAACGCTTTGGTTTGTTTACAAATTTATACATTGAAAAGTTTGCAGCCTAAAAAATATTGAATACAGCGTGTTTTGGAATATAATTCTGATCTTTTTCGTCAAATAATATGTGTAATATTCAATATGTGCATGCACGGAACGCACAAGAAGTTGAAACTCGTATGTGCTTAACCATTTCTTGGTAATTTTAGTGTGGAGGTTGCGGGCTTTGGTAATCTCCCAAACGCAATTTAAGTGGGCACAGCGCTGAAGTTGCAGGCTTTGCTATGCATCCATTGGTTTTTTTCACTTAGATGTTTACCAATTTCACACTAAATTTCACAAAATCTTCCAAGAAAATTGTTTGTTTGAATGTTTGTAAACAAAAGGTGGCTTTTGACAACAATTTGACTAACCAAAGTTGATCAAAATCAGAAAAAAGTAGAAAAAAAAAATTAAACAGCTGTTGATTTGCTGTCACCTTGATGTGCTCAGCAACAGGGTACTAAAATAAACTGTACAAAATACTTTTCATTTGCTCATCGAGTAGAATGTCATTTAATTTTTGTACAGTTTATTACTTTTTGGAAACGTTTGCTTTTTGTTTGTGACAATTCCAACAAAGAAAAATTAGGTTTGTTTACTGACCAAAAAATTTTCAGAGTAGGTTAGAGCAGAGCAGAGCAGCTCAGCTGTCAAAATAGAAATAGAGCAACTTAGAGCAACTCAGAGCAGAAATGCCATGAAACACTTGAATCTCGATAGTTTCTTTTTATTTGGTTTTTTTGTTTAAATCTTCAAAATTAATGCAAATTCACGTATACAAAAACATTGATTTTCTTGCAAGCTAATTTTTTTGAAGTTTTCAAAAATTTATTTTTTCCTGAATGACAATTGCTTCTCTGCTCTAACTTACTCCATAAAAAAAGCTAGAGCAGAAATTAGTGATCTGGATTACTCTAGTTTTGTTTTGAGCGTACTCATGAAACAAAAGATAGAGCAACCTAGAGCAAGAAAAGTGTTCGTTAAACACAATTTTGTGAAATATCTCAATCTGGCGTAAGCTAGAGCAGCCCAATAAACAAACCTATTTATAAACACAAACGTTTCAATTGATTGAAGAAAAATATAAGTGTTTGAATGTATGTTCATAGAGAACAAAATGTTTTTTTAGTTTTGTTTTTTATTTTGGATGTAAATTTCAAAAAATGTATTTTACAGTTTTCAAAGTGAACTCAGCTTTTGGATTTTGTTTTGTTTTGAACTATGAAAGTATGTAATAAACAAAACGAAATAGTAGATACTGTACAATAAAGTTTATTTTCGTACACTGCTCAGCAACAGCAAATTTTTCGTTGCTTTTGCTATTTCTGCTGAAGCATTTTGAAGCCTGCTTTCCACACACGGTGGGCCTGAACCAACTTTTTTTTTGTTTTTTAATCTTTATACTCTTTATACTTTCTGGCCCGGCAAAATTCGTTCTGCCCAAAATAGATTTTTAATGAGTTGATTTTGATATGTGTATAGATTAAACACCTGAATCTGTGTAACATAGAGTAAGAACTGTTAAGTTTTATGGGGAATTGCATGCCGTTTTTCCGATAGCTCCAAATTGGTATAGATAACTTAAACTCACTAAGAGAAAACACGATCTTTGTTCAAAGTGTACCAAAACAGGTTGACAAAAAATAGACTTTTCTTCATTTTATTTCAAAATTTGTTCTAAGGAAAGCTTTTCCACTTAAAGGAAGGTTGCAAAACTCTAAACTCTTATTAATTAATTATTAATATTTAACCCTCGGGTCTGGATTACGGAGCCGTGCCTAGAGGTCTTAGTCGACGAGCCGTTCACACTGCTTTTTTTTTTTGTTTTAATTTATTGCCAAATTGTTAGTAGTTTTCGCCATAGATCCACTTAATTTGTTGTCTTTGGAATTTTAGAGAGCTCTTACCTCACAATTCCCCCAGTAAGTGAATACTCTCATTAAGCAAACAAGTTTTTGTCACAGTAGCACAGCGGCTCGATTAGAACAAGCTAGCGGGGCAAAATTTTTTTTTGACATTTTCTGTTTCATATGTAGTCACTTATTACAATTATGCAACTTTTTTTGGTCAGATGTTTTTTTTTTCTTTTTAAGGGTCAAGGGCCCCAAAAATCAGTTTTTTGTAATTATCTCGCTTCCTGAGAGCTTATCACGTTTCTCGTCTTTGTCAAAGTTGTAGCCAGAGACACTTACCACAAGGCCTGCCTGGAAATTTTATCATCCGCTCTCCCGGTTCCAGGTTATGGCCGGAAAACCTCGACCCCCGTACCAAATTTTGAATCATCCTAGATTTTTTACAATTATTTACCCATGTTTAATGTTAAAAAAAAATTGGACCCGAATAAAGCGACACCGGAAACGCGCCACCTAGCGGGTCAAATTTTTTTTTAGCATTTGGAAATTAATTAAGTAACACACGCGTAAAATATCATCCAAATCGGTCCATAATTACAATTTTGAGTTTTTATTACCGCCCCACGTAGCGGAATTTTTTTTATGGAAATATTTCTTTTCATGGTAGTAATATCTACATGTTCCGAATTTCAGCCAAATCGGACCATAAATGCGATTTTTTGAAAATATAGCGACCCACGCGCCACCTATTGGATTTTTTTTTCATAATATTGCATTGTCATCGGGGTTATACATGGGTGCAGAATTTCAGATCAATCGGACACCGGGAAGTGTATCAAATTTAACTTGCAAGATTCCATTACAGACAACCGTCAAGTGAAAGTAAATATAAGCTTATAAAAAAGGGGTTCTTGCGGACAACTAAAAAAAAAAACTAATGGCGGCGATATCCAACAGGTTATCATAACCTCTAACGAGATTTTTTGCCGAGCTTCTCTTGCAAACTTGTGTTGCTTTTGAGTTTTTCCTACAAGTTGGCGGGACCTACAGTTTTTTGCGGACTCCGAACGGCACTTGCCAAGCAAGTGAATTTTCACCCGGAGAGTTTGCCAAACTACTGCCGAGGGCGACCCCGTTTAGAAAAATTGTTTTTCTAAATAATTTTTGTTGTTACTTTTGCCGGGCATCGAACCGCCACGACTTGGTGTAGAAGGCCGAACACTTAACTGCTACACCTCGGCGGCCGGCGGACAACTGCCGACGATTTAAGTGAAAGTCTTAAATAGATATATGTATTCCAACATATATGCACAAAAGTGCAAGAATTACACGGGTTCCACGTTGAAATTCCCAAATTGTACACCAAAAGCTGTGTGCCAAATGGTTGAAAAAAAGAAATTTTTACAGAGCGATGGTAAATTCTGACAGTTATCGTGGTGAATATAAACGTCAAAATTTGACAACCAATACAGACAACCGTCAAGTGAAAGTAAATAAAAGCTTATAAAAAATGTTGCAATATATTTCTTAATTAAGGTATCTATTATATATAAATGCGCAATGCTTAACAGTTTTCTCCCTTTTTTGCAATAACCACAATTCTAAGGTATATAAAATTTGATATGTATCGATAAGTCTCGCCGAGCAGGGTGTGCGCCAACAAGCCAAACATTAAAAAAAATTAATTATAACATGATTTGAAATTCACACCACTACAAGTGCTAAACACGCATTCACTTTATAGAGCCGCTGTTATGTGTGTATGTAGGTATGACCACTTGCATTGTTGTGTTTGCATTCATTGCAGTTGGGAGAGTCCGAGTGTGAGTTGTTTTGTTGGCAGCAATAAAAAACATGAGCTAGCCCGTCAACTTTAATGAGTGAAGAAAATCTGTGAGTGGGTATTCATAGAAGCAAATGCTTGCTCAGACAAGATGTTTTGAAAAAAGCACAAATAAGCTAGATCATGCACAAGGCCTTTCTTGGTTAGGCTTAGTGAAATAAAATAAAATGGAAAATTGAGAAAATAAAAAAAAAAATAAAACAAGAAATAGAAAAGTGATTGAAAGTAAAAAAAGAAATTTGTAGGAAATAAAAGGAAAGGAAATTATATAAAATAAATAAAAATAAAACAAAATGAAATAAATAAAATATAAAAGAAAGGAAAGAATGGGAAAGGAAAGGAATGGATAAAAGGAAAATAAAGGTAAGTTAAGGTAAGGAACGGAAAAAAATTAGAGAAAAATCAAAGACAAAAAAGGCAGGGAAAGGAAAGGAATGGAAAATAAAAAGAGGAAGGGGAGAAAGGAAAGACAAGCAAATAGAGAAAGACAAAGAAAGGAAAGAAGAGAAAAAGAAAGGAAAGAAAAGTTAGCGAGGAGGAAGGTATGGAAAATAAATGAAAATTAAAAATAAAGGAAAGAGAGGTAATGAAAAGCTAAAAAAATAAGTAAAGGAAATGACTGGAAAAGAAAGAAAACTAAAGGAGTTACGAAAGGAAAAAAAAAGAAAGTAAGGAAGCGGTAGGAAAGGATAGGTAAGAAAAGGAAAGGTAAGGGAAGGAAAGGTAAGGAAACGAAATGACAGGAAAAGAAATCTAAGGAAAAAAGTGAATGAAAATAAAGGTAAGAAAAAAATAAAAGAAAAGAAATGAAATGAAAAAAAAATGAATTAGATGAAAGGAAACTAAAGCAAAGGAAACGAAAGGAAAGAAAAGAAAATAAAAGGAAAAGGGAATGTAATGGAAATGGAAACAAAGGTCAGGTAAGAAAATAAAAGAAACGAAAAGAAAGGAAAATAAAAGAAAAGAACAAAAAAAAGAAAGAAAGAAAGGAAGAAGGGAAATAAAATGAAATGAAAGAAGAGAAAAGGAAAAGAACGGAGAGGGAAGAATAGAAAAGGAAAGAAAAGAGAAGGGAAGGAAAGAAAAGCAAAAGATATAAATTGAGATGAAAGGAAAGGAAAGGAAATAAAAGCAAATGATAGCAAAGGAAAGGAAAAGAAAGAAATACGTATGAAGACGAACTAAGAAGAATAAATAATTATCAACATTGAAAGTATATTACTGAATGGTGTAAAGAGAGAGGAAAAGGCAAAATGAATAGGAATGTATAGAAACCAAAAATATACAAAATATAGAAAAGAAGGAAAATTTAAGAAATAGCAAAAAGGTAGGAAAATAAAATAAGGTTTTGTGGTTGAATTTCAACCACTGGGCGAACTCTAGTTCTCTTTAATGCTGCATCAATAAAATCTTGAAATCTTGATAGTAGACATCTCCGTTCAGCATTCAATAAATTGTGAGTTCTACTCTCGGTGAAGGGTTAAGTTAAAGCGCTAATTTTTTGCAAGGCTTGTTTTCTCATCAATACCTAACTTTTTAGAGGGTAAGACCAAGTCGACATTTTTTTTTGGATCACCCTAATATTCATATTTGTAAATGTACTTTGTAAGTACATACTTATACATCTAAAGCTTATAAGGTATTTATCGACGACTGGGTGGCATGTCGCCATATTTCAAAATATTTTTCCCTATATCAAAATTTGTTTAAATAACACTCTTTTGGAATCTTTTCAGCAACGCTCTATCTAAGAATTTGATTCAAAAAACACCTATCTAGGATATTTTTGGAAAATATTTTGGAACGGAGCCATCGATATATCGCCGGTTCCAAAGTAAACAGATGTATTTACTTTTTGAATTTTTTGGGAAAACGGCATTTCAAATTTTTATTTTTTCATAGAACTCCATTGTAAAAATGAAATTTTGAATGCCGTTTCAAAAAAATTTAAATTTTGAAATACTTCTGTTTACTTTGGACCCGGCGATATGTTTACACATATTTTTTTATGTACTAATGTAGATACACATAAAGCCCAAAACAAATGTGCAGTAACCCTGTGCAGTGAAAATTTAAACACACTAATTTGTACTAGAGCAGACACATGTATCCCTGCATGGTGGGCAGTAGCTGCACGACGTGTTCAAATAATATTTCTACGCACCTCGCCAGTGTTGGATATCGAGAAACCCAACAAGCACGAACAAGCCAAAAACGAAATGCCAAAAAAATAAATATTTGATTTCGTGATTTCAATTTATTTTGCATTGTAAAATTATGAAATTTATAAAAAATGTAATTTTTATTTTAAATCAAGTGTTTGAAACATATATATATATTTTATGTGAGTTATAAGTGAGTTTGAAAAATGTGGATCAAGTTTCACTGCATAGAACTGCCAGGTAAATGTCCCTGCTCGTGTGTTCACAGTTAGTTCAATCAGCAGTAAAACCAGCAGTGCTGCAGGCAAAATCGCTGTACATGTATTCCAGGCATAATGGTAAAATAGGAAAAAAATTAAAAAGAACAACTTTAACTCTGAACTCAATTAAGTGCACTTACCCATATCTACTTTACAATTAAACTAAAGTTTGGGGCATAGTGCATCAGTAATATTGTGAACTTTTCTTTTGACAACGCACATCTAGATGAATTAAGAAAGTTATAAAAAATATAATTACAAAAACACGCACGACGCCCACCTCTACTGCCGATCGAAAAGATGGTAACTCAAAAAATAATAATTAACCTTGATCCAAAAAATATAAATTGACCAATAACACTGGTCAACAGTGATTTTGGTGCCGCTCAAAGTAAAACTGATTTCAAGTATATTCGGTACCCTGATAAAAACTATATACTTACTTTTTCAATGCTTCGTATAGTTTTTAAGATAGGGGCCAATAACCCCTTTTTACTAGGTTAAGGCATGTATTGCCCCATAACTTTGTTTCTGTATATTCTATCAACAAAACTTTGATGCCAATCTCCAGTCAATTCTCTTTTCAACGACATACAACATTTTTATATCCCCTTAGGCGTCCCTAGTATATTCCAATTTAATAAACTTTCACTGGAAAGACATTTAGAGCGAAAACAAGATTTATTAAATTCGTATGTTCATAAAAACTTTTGTTTGTTGTGATTTTCGTGACTGAGATGTAGCAGGACAATCACGTTGCATCCCCTAGCAGTAGTCAGTCATCATATACTGATCCAGTGGCGTGCCTTCCATATAAGCCGAAAAGCCCGGCTTGCCTAGCTAATCCTCTATGAGCTACAATATGTTTCAAAAATGTATCGTAACAATTTCTTTAACGTTTACATTTAGTTTCACTAACTGCCAATAGCATAAACATATAAATAAAGCTCTTCCTGCCATCTGTCGGCTGATAGCAAAACAATTAACATAACATTTTTCAGCGCATATGATGGCATCTCTTACTTGCTTACTTAAAATAGCCTTTAACCGCCTAGGCGATGATTGCCATCTCGCTTTTACTTATTGGCTTTTACCTGGCTTTCAAATCCCTTACTAAAATGTCTTTTTGAAGCTACAGTTTTTTTGAATTTAGAAGAAATTTTGTATGCAACTACGAAGCCAGCTTCGTGCTGTTGTTACTATAAGCTTTAAAGCCAAACTGGATATGTATATACATATCTACAATGTTAATGTGCAAAGAGCTCTACTCAAAAATTATTGGCGCATATTTTAAAGTAGAAAAAAAGAATTCAATAGTGGTGATTTCTGTAATATTTTTTTTTTGCTAGGCATTATAAAATATAAAAAATATTTTTTAGGTTTCTTAGGTCCACTTGCACGACGCCGAGTTATCTTTTTAGCTCAGAGTTAATTTGACATTAACTCTGAGTTAAAAATATAAATTTTCGTTGTGCAAGTGAGCCTTGGCTTCTGCGATGTATGTAAATGGGAAATAGTGCAAGTAAGCCTTTTCCCTTGGATTGGAAAAGCTTAAAAAATCTGCAAACCAATAACTTGCCTATTGAAGAAACCTAAATGTTTAAGTTTTTCCCCGTGTGCAAAAGTCGATAAATATCTATCCTGAACTCTTCTTCTTCGTCTGAAATGTTCTTTGGCAGCAGTATGTGCTTTTGTTGGGGTTATAAGGACTGGGGCTTGCCTTGATTGAAACACGTAGGCACGCCACTGTACTGATCCCGTTGGTATTGGTACCTCTCTTCCAAGGTTTTTAAGTCCTGGTGAATCTGTCCCCCTTGTCCTTGGGTATAGGACCCAATATTCTCTGGAAACTGGACATGTAAGATTCTTAGATTTTGAAATTCTCTATCATGTTGTTCAATGACCAGTTTTCAACTACATGCGTGGCATTCGTTTGTTGAAGTTACTAGGAACTTTCTTTGAAATCACAAGTCATTTAACTACTCTGAAACTGTTAACAACAGGGTAGATAATTCGAAGACTTAGGATGTAACATGTCCATCAAAGTCCATTATCTCCAGTCACCTTTCCTAGTTTTCAGAGAATCTTGGTTCTTATAGCGAAGAAAAATTTTAACGGTAATTGTCCTGCTACACCTCATTTACGAAAATCACCTAAACACAAGAATTTATGAACATAAGAATTTAAAAAATTTTGGTTTCGCTGTAAAGGTCTTTCCAGCAAACATTTTTCTAAATTGGAATATACTAGAAACGCCTAAGCGGATATAAAAAAAGTTGTATTTTGTTGAAAAGAGAATTAACACGAGAGCGTTTCGAAATAATTTTACATATACACTGGTTACAAATTATTCGAGAAAACCGTGATTAAAAATGAAAAAATTTAACAAAAAATTAAATTTTTCACATTTTTTATACAGTTTCTCTGACAGTTATCAAGATACATTAACAACTCTCTTTTCAACGACATCAAAACACTGTTGATAGAATAAACAGAAACAAAGTTATGGGGCAATACGTACCTTAACCTAGTAAAAAGGGGTTGTTGGCTCCCATCTTGAAAACAATACGTAGCATTAAAAAAATAAGTATATAGTTTTTATCAGGGTACCGAATACTACCGACTGCAGTGACAAACGGAGCTGCACCAAACCAAAATTCTTATTTTGTTGAACTGTGTAATAATTAAATTCCGATTTTTGTTATTTAACTCATAGTGATTACCGTCTGTGGTTTCTGGTGATAATAAAAAATAATTTTGGAATATGAAATCGCAGATTTTTTAAAAGTAAAACTGATTTCAAGTATATTCGGTACCCTGATAAAAACTATATACTTATTTTTTACCACGCTTTTATTAGGTTCACTTGTATGTTTGCTTGTTTGTTTGTTTGTTTGTTTGCTTGCTTGTATGTATGTGGTGAAGGCCCCAGGTCTCATTTGGACTTCAATATATTTCGATAAATTTATCGATAACTGAGTTATCGGTCAAAATATGATTGCCCAAAAACCTAAAAAATTCCCTACAATATGGGTATCAAACGAACGGTGAAGGCCCTGGTTTCACTTGGACATCGACATATTTCGATAAATTTATCGATAACTGAGTTATCGGTCAAAATGTGGTTGCCCCAACACCCTAAAATTTCCGTTCAATATGGGTATCAAACGAAAGGGGAAGGCCCAGGTTTCATTTGGACTTCGACATATTTCGATAAATTTATCGATAACTGAGTTATCGGTCGAAATGAGGTTGCCCGAAAACCTTAAAATTTCCCTACAATATGGGTATCAAGCGAAAGGTGAAGACCCCACGTCTCATTTGGACATCGACATATTTCGATAAATTTATCGATAACTGAGTTATCGGTCAAAATATGATTGCCAAAAACCTAAAAAATTTCCTACAATATGGGTATAAAACGAAAGGTGAAGGCCCCAGGTTTCATTTGGACACCGACATATTTCGATAAATTTATCGATAACTGCGTTATCGGTCAAAATGAGGTTGCCCGAAAACCTTAAAATTTCCCTACAATATGGATATCAAACGAAAGGTGAAGGCCCCACGTCTCATTTGGACATCGACATACATATTTCGATAAATTTATCGATAACTGCGTTATCGGTCAAAATATGATTACCAAAAACCTAAAAAATTCCCTACAATATGGGTATGAAACGAAAGGTGAAGGCCCCGGGTTTCATTTGGACATCGACATATTTCGATGAATTTATCGACAACTGAGTTATCGGTCAAAATGTGGTTGCCCGAAAACCTTAAAATTTCCCTACAATATGGGTATCAAACGAAAGGTGAAGGCCCCACGTCTCATGTGGACATCGACATATTTCGATAAATTGATCGATAACAGAGTTATCGGTCAAAATATGGTTGCCCGAAAACCTTAAAATTTCCCTACAATATGGGTATGAAACGAAAGGTGAAGGCCCCAGGTTTCATTTGGATATCGATATATTTCGATAAATTTATCGATAACTGTGTTATCGGTCAAAATATGATTGCCCAAAAACCTAAAAAATTCCCTACAATATGTGTATCAAACGAAAGGTGAAGGCCCCACGTCTCATTTGGACATCGACATATTTCGATAAATTTATCGATAACTGCGTTATCGGTCAAAATATGATTGCCAAAAACATAAAAAATTCCCTACAATATGGGTATGAAACGAAAGGTGAAGGCCCCAGGTTTCATTTGGACATCGACATATTTCGATAAATTTATCGATAACTGAGTTATCGGTCAAAATGAGGTTGCCCGAAAACCTTAAAATTTCCCTACAATATGGGTATCAAGCGAAAGGTGAAGGCCCCGGGTTTCATTCGGACATCGACATATTTCGATAAATTTATCGATAACTGAGTGAGTTATCGGTCAAAGTGAGGTTGCCCGAAAACCTTAAAATTTCCCTACAATATGGGTATCAAATGAAAGGTGAAGGCCCCAGGTCTCATTTGGACATCGACATATTTCGATAAATTTATCGATAACTGAGTTATCGGTCAAAATATGATTGCCAAAAACCTAAAAAATTCCCTACAATATGGGTATGAAACGAAAGGTGAAGGCCCCAGGTTTCATTTGGACATCGACATATTTCGATAAATTTATCGATAACTGAGTTATCGGTCAAAATGAGGTTGCCCGAAAACCTTAAAATTTCCCTACAATATGGATATCAAACGAAAGGTGAAGGCCCCACGTCTCATTTGGACATCGACATATTTCGATAAATTTATCGATAACTGCGTTATCGGTCAAAATATGATTACCAAAAACCTAAAAAATTCCCTACAATATGGGTATGAAACGAAAGGTGAAGGCCCCGGGTTTCATTTGGACATCGACATATTTCGATGAATTTATCGACAACTGAGTTATCGGTCAAAATGTGGTTGCCCGAAAACCTTAAAATTTCCCTACAATATGGGTATCAAACGAAAGGTGAAGGCCCCACGTCTCATGTGGACATCGACATATTTCGATAAATTGATCGATAACTGAGTTGTCGGTCAAAATATGGTTGCCCGAAAACCTTAAAATTTCCCTACAATATGGGTATCAAACGAAAGGTGAAGGCCCCAGGTTTCATTTGGACATCGATATATTTCGATAAATTTATCGATAACTGTGTTATCGGTCAAAATATGATTGCCCAAAAACCTAAAAAATTCCCTACAATATGTGTATCAAACGAAAGGTGAAGGCCCCAGGTCTCATTTGGACTTCGATAAATTTATCGATAACTGAGTTATCGGTCAAAATCGATCCCTACCACCTCCAAAAAAACTGGGGATAACGAAAAAGGGGGGCGAGGCACCTCCCATACGAATGAAATACTTCATAGTCCATATCTCTGGAAGTATTAAGGTTAGACCACTGAAATTTTGTGAGGAGTTATATAAGATCAATCCCTACCACCACCTACGGGGGCGTGGTTCCTCCTATACGAAGAAGATAGCGATAGGGATTAAAATAGATATAGGGATCGGGTTAGAGAAACATGCAGGGAAATAAATTTGTGGCAGGACAACGTCTGCCGGGTCAGCTAGTAAAAAATAAAATTCAAATGAAAGTGCGTGAGTTTCTTATGAAAGAGCAAATCAAAGCTCACAGCTCCACCTAATATAATCGCATGGCGTACGTTTCCCGCACGTACATGCACGACTTTTTTCCTTGTAACCGAAATAAATGTGCGTGCTTTTGTATCTTTGTCTGTGTACAAACGTCAAATCGAAATCTGACGCAGAACAAAAATTGGAAATCAAGTTATGTTTTTACGCAGTGCGTTCAATTTCGGTTACTCCCATACAAGTTGTATGTGCATGAGACAAATTAGACAGAAAACGAACGGCGCGCGTTTATATTAGGTTAGGCTGTCAAGCACTTCCGTATGAAATACAAAATTACACTAACAAATTGACAATGGACAATTTTTTGAAAATATTGAAGCACTAAAAAAATCATTATTAGAATGGTTTTCTAATTGAATAGTACTGCAACCTAATATAACAAAAAAGGATTTCAATCTATGAAAACGTATTCCAGGACTTACAGAAAATACAAAAAGGTCTAAGTGGACATACATTTTATTTAAAGAAAATTAAAAGGAAAGTAAATTGGATTAAAAGTATTCGAGACGCAAAGAAAATGGTGCAAAGGCTACACTTTTTTGGTGTAAAGCTAACACTATTTTGGTATGAACGTTATTTTGCTCAGTTTTTTGCCGACTCCGAACGGCACTTGCAAAGCAAATGAATTTTTTGCTGAGAAGCTTCTCACAGCAGAAATACACCCGGAGAGTTTGCCAAACTACTGCCGCGGGGCGACCCCGTTTAGAAAAATTGTTTTTCTAAATAATTTTTGATGTTACTTTTGCCGGGCATCGAACCGCCACGACTTGGTGTAGAAGGCCGAACACTTAACCGCTACACCACGGCGGCCGCCAAACAGGTTAAAAACAAAATGTATAGGTTAGGTTAGGTACAAGTGGCTGCCGCAGAGGCACACCTAGGCCAGTATTAAAAGGCCCGTTGTGATACCACCAACACTAGGAAAGTCAGTTCCGGGTCCCCGCCATATGGAAAATGCCGGTATTAACGGAATTCTCCACATAGCAGAATCCCGGGACTGACCCTCCTATACCGACACCGTTACTCCTCCTCGAACCATTTAGATGACTTGATGAAGGCCATCAGGTCCTTTATGTCCAGCTCCGTGACCTGGCGTAGGCTGACCAGGAAGGGAACTCCCAAAAAGCGCATTCTCGCGCCACTTAAAGCCGGGCAGTTGCAGATGAGGTGCTCCACCGTTTCCTCCTCCACATCATCCTTACAACTCCTACAGCATCGTCGGTAGGGCACACCAAGTCTTTCTGCGTGCCTACCAATGAGGCAGTGCCCAGTTAATACGCCTATTAATATGGAGATTTCTCTTCTCCTTAGGGCATAAATTTGTCTTGATCTTTTATGATCCCATTTCGGCCAGGTTTCTTTGGATATCCGGCATCCTGGAGATTGCAGCCATCTTTCGTTGGCTTGGCGGAGTGTGTATTCCTTCAGCATAAGCTTGCATGTGGCAAACGGCATACCTAAGCGCTCTTTATCGGGAAGAACCTGGTTGGTCGTGCCCTGCCTCGCAAGTTCGTCTGCCCTACAATTTCCCTCAATGTCCCTATGCCCCGGGACCCATGTGAGGTTAACGCGATTCTGTTGGGCCATCTCTTGTAGAGATCGACGACAGCTGAGCGTCAGTTCAGAGTTGAACGAGTAAGAGCCAAGGGATTTGATGGCCGCCTCGCTGTCGCTGAATATAAAAATGTCCTGTCTGATAGTGTGTTGGCCTATCCAAGCCGCGGCGTCCATGATTGCTGATACTTCAGCCTGGAAGACACTGCAGTGATCAGGTATTCTGAAGGAGAGCTCAAGGTTCAGATCCTTTGAATAAACCCCTCCCCCAACTCTGCCGTCTAACTTCGAGCCATCAGTATAAATGGAAGTGCCGCCATGAGTGACGGGGCTCCGATCCGTGCTCTCCCATTCTTCCCTGCTGGGAATGTTGATTTTAAAACCGCTATCTCCGACTGTTGTGGTCGCACAGCGATCTGTGCTCAGCGGAAGAAAGCTATAGGATCCCAAAATACAGGCGTGTCCAGTAGTGCTTGCGCCCCATCCGGACGTTTCCCTTAGACGCAGAGCGGATGCTGCTGCTACTCGGTGCCCTTCCAGATCGAGTGGCAAAATGCCAAGAATGGCCTGGAGTGCTTCATTGGGCGTTGTTCTTAACGCACCGCTTATACAGATCATGCAAGATCTGTGTACTTTACCTAGCAGATTAAGGTTTGTTGCCTTGCCCAGCGCAGGCCACCATACCACAACTCCATAGAGCATGATTGGTCGAATGATTGCAGTGTAGATCCATTTGCATATTTTGGGGCTGAGCCCCCATTTCTTTCCAATGGCTCTTTTACACGTGTAGAGTGCAATACACGCTTTCTTCTGGCGCTGAAGAACATTCTCCTTCCAGCTTAGTTTCCTATTCAGAACTGTGCCCAAGAACTTGGCTTTGTCAGCCAAGTTCAGGTGCACGTTATTCAGTTTTGGTAGTATTAGCGGTGGTATCTTATAGCGGTTGGTGAAAAGGACCAGTTCCACTTTTCCCGGGTTGATGCTCAGTCCGCAGCGCGAGCACCATGAGGAAACCTCTCTCAGTGCTACTTGCATCAAGTCGCACAGGGTTTGTGAGAATTTGCCCCTGTATACTACAGCTAAGTCATCTGCATATGCCACTACCTTCCCGCGTGTGTCTCGCAGCATCGAGTTGACAGTGAGGTTCCATAGAAGCGGGGAGAGAACACCACCCTGAGGCGTTCCCCTTGTGACATAGCGTGATAAATCAACCGAGCCCAGTGATGAAACTATTCGTCTACCCCTTAGCAGTTGATCAATAAGTCCAATAAGAGACCTGCTTATGCCCAGACTTGTTAAAGCGGTGTTTATAGCATCAGGGCTTATGTTGTTGAAGGCTCCTTCAATATCTAAAAAGGCCACAAGACAGTACTCCTTTTCATACAGCGATTTTTCAATAACAGAAACTAGGCTGTGAAGCGCCAGTTTCTGTAGATTTCCCTTTGGTGTATGCATGCTGATAGCTACAGATCAGGTTGCTATCAAAAGTAGAGGAGAGGTAGTCATTTATTATCCTCTCGAAGGTTTTGAGCACAAAGGATGAGAGACTGATCGGCCTGTAGTCCTTGGGCTCGTAATGAGACGCCTTCCCCGCCTTAGGAATAAACACTACCGTGGCACTACGGAGCACGGAATGTAGCTAAGAGCCAGGCAGGCTGTATAGAGAAATACCAGCCATTTGGCTGATGTCTCCAGCGTGTTTATGAGTTGTGCGGGAATAATCCCGTCTGGCCCGGCAGCCTTGAACGGTTCGAAGCTTTTAACCGCCCACCTAACCTTTTCCTCCGTGATGGGTATATATACAGCCAGGTTTGTTGTAGGTGCTACGGGTTCCTCATGCAAGTTCCCTGGGAAGTGCGTATTCAAGAGCAGCTCTAGGGTTTCCCTCTCCGTGCTGGTCCAGGATCCGTCAGGTTTGCGCAAATAGCTTGTGGCTGTTTGAGTTTTTGAGAGCACTCGTCTAAGTCTCGCTGTATCGTCGACATTTTCGACCCCAGTGCAGAAATTTCTCCACGATACTCTCTTCGCCTGTATAAATAAAGTGTGATGACAGTTAAATATGTTTCTCTTGTAAGGGGCTATAATGTCAAACTAATGTAAGCAAACGAATTAATCCTTTATGGTGCACCACATGTAAATTGGTTATCATTTTCTTTTCTTTAATATTAGCAATAATTAACTCTTATAACATACGTGATTTTTGTGAAAAATGTTCGGTTACTGTTTTCTTACCTTAGCCTACAAAACAGTTGAATTCCAACCGTTATTCACTGGCACCGAAGTTTTTTACTATCAATAAAATACTTCTAAATTTGCTACAGAATATCCGTATTGCTAATTTGAATTATTATTCTAAAACACGGCGCTTAGCTAGACTAAACTACAATACGTATATAAACGAAATGTATATCAGATGAAAGCTTATCATGAGCATGTTTGCAAAAAATTATAACAATTCCAATAGGTTAATTTGTTAATGAGAAATTAGCGTTTAAAGTTTGTACCCAAGCTCTTTATATGGCACTATTAACATGATTTGTAAATGTACATTCATACATATGTACATACAATGCTCGCATGGATTTCAGTCGAAATAGACAAACATTGAAAAAAAATGTAAATATGTATGTATGTAAGTACATATGATTTTGCGCTACTTTGACTACAAAAGCAATGCATGGGGTAATAAGCAAACACACCCGATTATCGGGGGTTACATACTAGTTTGAATTAAAGGTAACACTTAAAATTTAAAGGTATTTTCACTTTGACATAAACTGTGTTAGTTGTCATTCGTATCTTTTGCCAGTTGATCACAGAGCGCTGCCACCTCAACAAATAATTTTTTTGGTATTTTTGTTTTTTTTAAATTTTTGGGCATTTTTTATATAGGAAAAAACATGGTTTGTAAAGTAAAAATACTTACAAAATAGGATCCATAAAGCTGCTTTAAAATTTGTAAATGGTTCAAAAAATATCTCTCCTTCAAAAATGCGTATTAGAAACCATATTTACCTAAAAATAACGTTTAAAAAGCCTTTTACGTCGTACTAATTAAGAGAGAGATTAAGGACCGTTTTCGAAATGCCGGTTAATGCTAATTGCGTTTAATTTGACAGTAACCGTAAAAAATATGTCAATTAAATCCCAGTTTGCGGTAAGCGTAGATTGTGAAATCGGCCCTATGGATTTATTCTTACACCTGTAAACAAAAAAAGTTCGGATATAACTTACCATCAGCAAAAGCACCAAATAACAACACTTAAAATACATTTTTTAGTATTTATGTTGTCATTTTTTTTAAATTTGTTTTAGATGCATTTTCATTTTTCTTTTCATTATATGAGTGGCTCGCTGCCATCCTTGCCTAACCCTCAATTTAGTAATTTCCTGATAATTAGTGACAAAGTTAATAGAAAATTAAAAATTAAACAGCCTAAGGCCAGAAATACTTAACCCTCACAATCTTTATTATGCGAAAAAAACAATATTTAAAGAATCTATTCTCTCTATTCTCTCTCTTTGGTGTATTTCTAAGTAGTATAGCATAATAACTCCATATAAAAAATTTCGAGGGTTAGGCAAGGATTCAAATATTATATTTCCTATTCAAAAATTAGTGAAAATTCCTAGCTTTGAGGTGTCTGGCTGAAGTTTTTGCCATGGGACGAAGTCTAGAAATGATTGAAATTACTTGAGCGAAGTGTCCTACGAAAAGATCCGTCATTTAAAACCAGTAAAAGTGGGACAAACAAGAGAAAGTAAATTAATGGGAAAATAAAAGTTCCCGAACCTTGAGGTGTCTGGCTGAAGTTTTTGCCATGGGATGATGTCTAGAAATGCTTGATTCCTTTTAAGGATAGCATTTTACGACACATGTGTGAAGATCTGCTATTAAAAAGTAGCCAAAGTTTGTCAAACCCGCTTAAACATATGAAAGCGCAGTGAAAAGTATTGAAATTTCCCGAGTTTTGAGGTGTCTGGCTGAAGTATTTGCCATGGGACGAAGTCTAAAAATGCCTGATACTACTTGAGGGTAGTATTCTACAAAAAATGGGAAAATATTGGGTAGTTAAAAGCAGCGAAAGTGGCCCAAATACGTGAAATTGGTAAAACAGAATAAATTTCCATAGGAAAATCCGCGAACTGTGGGTGTCTGGCTGGAACCTTGTCACTGGTATGGGTCTAACAACACTTGATACTGACGCGGGGTAGTAATCTACGTCAAATATGTGAAAATCATCCATTATAAAATAAGTGAAGTTAGGGTAATTTTTTGGCGACTTTGACCCCCGATTCCTAGACCCTTGTCATAGGTACAGCTTACATTCTTTCTAGATTCGGGGAGGACTATCGATCGGTATTGGGTTCATCCATTATAAAATAAGTGACGCTTTTAGGCTCTGGGATCTCGCTCTAAACCTTGAAATTTTGCAGCTTCTAAATATGCAGCTCATCTATGTATGAAAATAAATAAATGCGTTATTAGTATCTGTGCCAAAATGCAATAACTAGACTTGTATTTTATTTACCTTCGCTTTATTTTAGAAAAATATTTTTTCTAGATACACACTACATTGTGAAATTTAATAAATTATTTCAATAAACTTCAAAATTTTTTCCGTTTAAAGTTGAAATCGGTTCTTTTTTGGTATGAAAATACGGTAGCTCATTTTCAAAAGGAAACGTCACTTATGTCAAATGAGGGCAATGGCGACCAAGAAGAAGAAGTAGAACTACCTCTATATTCTTCTACCATGGGTTAAAATATTATTTCTGTTTGACATTATATCGATTATCGATTGAGAGCAACAGCAAATTCAATCACACTATGTTGTATACATTTTGGTTAAAAAAAAAAAAAAAAATTTTGTACCTCGACTAGAAAGTTACTTATTATAATTTATCGAGCCGAATATATGTATATATTTATATATTTTCTGTTACTTGGACACTCTTTTTCAATGCTTAAATTTGTGTTAATTGTAGATTGTATTGTATTGTAGATATGTATAACTCAGATACAAGCGAGGATTCAATGATGATAGCGAATGGCTCTCCAAATGACCAAAATGAGCCACATTACACTAATTTGGACCAACCACATGCAGATAGTAAAGGTCAGTTTAATGGTCCCAAAACTTGGACTCAAGATGATATGAATTCAGCTTTAGATGCATTGAAGAACCAAAATATGAGTCTTACTAAAGCATCTGTTACATATGGCATCCCATCAACAACCTTATGGCAACGCGCCCATCGTATGGGTATCGAAACCCCGAAAAAAGAAGGTGGTACAAAGTCATGGAATGAAGATTCTTTAAATAACGCTTTAGAAGCCCTTCGGTCTGGGCAAATATCGGCAAACAAAGCTTCAAAAGCATTTGGTATACCTTCTTCCACACTTTATAAAATTGCTCGACGAGAGGGTATTCGCCTAGCCGCTCCATTTAATGCTGCTCCAACAACATGGACTCCGGAAGATTTAGAACGAGCATTGGAAGCAATACGTGCTGGTCACACATCCGTTCAAAAAGCCAGTGCCGAATTCGGAATACCGACGGGTGAGTTACAAGCTAAAGCTAGGTAACATCGAGTTTCACGTGAAACAGCTGTCAAAATCCATACAAAATTTCTTGTCGTGAAATAGCCGTGAAATTTCGCTTGTACTTCTCGGCAAAGTAGTACTGAGTTCACGACCTGAAAATATTGCGCAATATGGCATTAGGAACATTTTTTCACCACTTTTTCAATTGTCGCATGTCATTTAAAACAGTGCGAAAAGTGACATTTGTTGACATTGACCCTTGAAAATGGAAAAATAACAGAAGAGAGATAAATTAACAAAAAAATAAATGAAATAAAACAAGTAAGGAAAGCTGTCTTCGGCTGTGCCGAAGGCTAAATACCTTTCATGAATAAGCGTCACGATTTTCACTGTTTGATCCCAGTACAGCCTGTGTAAATTTAACTTAAGCTCATACCGAAATTATCGGAACTATCGATTATATGGGTGCGATGTGTTATATTGGTCCAATCTCATTGATTTTTTAACACCGACATTCCAAATTCTAAAATAGCAATAGTTACGAAATTTCACGTTCCTGCCTATATAACTACAGGAGTTATCTACCAAAATCCGTTTATTGGAACAATCGATTGTATGGGGGCTATGTGAAATATTTATCCCACCTCGATGATTTTCAACACCGATATTTCTCATATAAAAATAGAAATACTTACAAAATTTTAAGTTCCTAGGTGTTTAATTACAGGAGTTATAGCACAAAATCCGTTTATCGCAACAATCGATTGTATGGGGGCTATGTGAAATATTTATCCCATCTCAATGATTTTCAACATCCATATTTCACATATAAAAATAGCGATACCTCCAAAATTTCACGTTCCTACGTGTTTAATTACAGGAGTTATAGCCCAAAATCCGTTCATCGGAATAATCGGTTGTATGGGAGCTATATGTAATATCGGCCCGATCTTGCTGGTTCCGACAAATGATTCCTATATTATAAAATGGTGGCCGCATACAAAATTTCAGCCAAATATCTCAAAAACTGAGGGACTAGTTTGCGTTCAAACAGACAGACAGACAGACAGACAGACAGACAGACAGACAGACAGACAGACGGACAGACGGACATGGCTAAATCAACTCATCTCGTCATCCTGATCATTTCGGTATACTTATTGATGGGTCTATCTCTTCTTCTTCTCATACTTACAAACATCGGACCAAAGTTATAATACCATTTCATGTTCATGAAAGGTATAAAAATGAAAATTGCTAACAACATTTCACGACAAGCTAATTGCATGTTGCCGGTGAAATTTCACGGCTTTGATGATAGTACTTGGCTTAAAGAAAAAAATTTTAATACTTTTTATGGGCTATATATACATTAGACTGCCCCAAAATTTCAAAGTTACTTTATTTGAATGCATACCCCTTAATTTTGACCATTATGCATTAAAAAGTATCCTGAAAAAGTTTTATGCAATTCGAACCACGGCAACCCAACTGCCGATTTGCAGTTGAAGTTATCAGTAAAATCGTCTACATTCCACCGCGATTCGCTAATTTATTGATTTATGTACTCGCTTTTCTCAAATTGCTGTATCGTACCCTTTAAGGATTTCGTAATAAGTAAATCGGCATTTTTTTCTCTACTAGATGCTCAGAATATCTTAAAGCGGGCTCCTCACCTGCCAAGAAATGCCTCAAGAAATTTTGACGTTTAAAACATTTTCCATTTTATTGCAAATTACTATTATAAAAATGTATAAAGAAATATATACGAGCATATTTATTTCTTGAGGTAAACCAGCGTTGCCAACCATCGAAAATTGTATATTTTTATGAGCAGAGTAGTGGCTCAAGAAAATTCAACGTACGAAAACATTTCTTAACCATTTCTTGAGCGTTTTTTATATGGAGTTTGACATTTCTTGGCAGATGAGTGTAATAAGAGATCTGAAAATGTGTATACAAATATTTAAGGATGCACTGGAGATGGGCAGGACATACCCAGAAACTGATTTTACAATATCGGTATCAAATGAAAGGTGTTCATGAGGGCCTGAAATTAGTGTAAGTTTTTTCGACATTTTTTCGGAGATATCGACCAAAGTAATTAATAAAATTTACTCGTTCTTTTCATATGTAAGTTGTAAAGAACAGGTAAATGTTACTCATACCACTTGTAGGCCTATAAAAAGTGCACTATAATTGCGAAGTTTCAAGATGTGCTCAATTATTTTTGATAGAAAATATATTGTTTCGCAATCTACTGAAACACTTTTGAAGTTCCAAAGTCCTTTTCTCGTGAATACGTTTTTTCAATATCCTTGCGAAGAATCCTTTAATCCTTTTAAAAGTTCAAATGTGGAGATTTGTTGCACAGTCTTTTAAATATTAGGCAAATATTAAAATTGTGTTTTCGAAGCCTTATTAGACTATTTTGCAAAAACTGCTAGCAAAAACTTTAACTCAAAATCGGCACGGGTTGCCGTTATCCTAGGACAGTAAAACTTCGCACACATGTGATTTGGGTTAAAACGCATCGATATAGAGGGTATGCATATCAAATTTCGAACCTTTTTTTTCATACATTTTTGGAACAGTCTAATATACATATCGTTACACTAATATAGAAAGACCCTAACACATTTTTTATTTTAAATCAAGTTGCTGATGGATTTTTATTAATAACTTCTGAATGAAGCTTTACTTAAACTTTAGTTTTATACTATATCGTAGTTTAATATTACAGGCATTGATATTTGTGTTTCCGAACAAGCCATCGTTGCTATGGTTTACTATACATTCAGTTTTTTCGAGCTAAGAAAATATGAGTTAGGATCTTTCTATAAGTGAAAAATCTTCGGCATTCTCTTGTACCTTGTCCGCCTGTCAAAAACTGTGACAAGCTCTCTGAATGTCACGTATAAAAAGGAATAGTTGGTTTTTTAACCCTGGTACATTTTCTGAATTGCCCCAAATGTGTTTCTTTATTGAATTTTATTTAATCAGGCCATTTAAAAAGCTGCTTATCTCTTATATTAACTTCATAAAACCTAGTAAATAATAAACAAATGCGCAGTGGTTTAATTAAACACCTACATATAACTTGAAAATAATGCAATATACGCGGACTTCCAAAAATGTTTGATAAATGAAAATTGCAAGGACTGAAACCGAAAGCAAAACCGTAACCGTTATTTTGATCTCAAAAAGAACGAAACCGAAACAGTTTCAAAAGCCGGTACCGGTTCCAAACTGTTTTGAATTTTTTTAATGCCTCACTTCTGACTTGAATTTTGTGAACTGAGCCACCTACAATTTTTTCGACGGCCATGTATTTTGATGAAAGTTGGTAGTATGGCTCACAACGATTAAACAAAAATACGTATATAACAATTTTTCGAAATTCCAATTATTTTTAAAGTTATAGCCATCAACTAACTAATAGCGGCGATATACCAACAGGTTATCATAACCTCTAACGAGATTTTTAGCCGAGCTTCTCTTTCCAACTTGTGGTGTGTTGCTTTTTGAGTTTTTCCTACAAGTTGGCGGGACCTACAGTTTTTTGCCGACTCCGAACGGCACTTGCAAAGCAAATGAATTTTTTTGCTGAGAAGCTTCTCATGGCAGAAATACACCCGGAGAGTTTGCCAAACTACTGCCGAGGGGCGACCCCGTTTAGAAAAATTCTTTTTCTAAATAATTTTTGATGTTACTTTTGCCGGGCATCGAACCGCCACGACTTGGTGTAGAAGGCCGAACACTTAACCGCTACACCACGGCGGCCGCCGCTCCCGCTCCCTTAAAGTGCCAAAAATTTTTTTTTTGCTAATAGTTACTAATGGAATGCCCAACAACATCATACAAAATCGCCATCTGACCACGATGGAGAAGTTAAAAATTGCGAATAATGTTTGCAAAAAAAATTTTTTCGCAAAAATTAAAATCGTCGTTTGGTAGAAGATACCATCTTTGATATATACTTAAAAAATTAGCAAAATCGGTTTGACCATTCGTGAGAAAATCATCAAAAAGTGAGGAATTTCGAAAAGTGTAGATAGCTATAACTTTGAAAATAATTCGAATTTCGAAAAACTGGCCCAACGTATTTTTTTCTTGTTGTGAACCATACAAAAAAGTTTCAGAAAGATAGTACAACTTCGAAAAAAAAGTTCACAAAATTCAACTCTTCTTTTAGTGGGCACATACATAGGTATTTTCCTTTATAAACAGGTACCTTGAAAGCTTTCATGGAAGATTGTCGAGCAAGGTTACAAAATACACGTTTTGACCTCAGTATAAAATTTCTGAAAATTTAGACCTATTTCGAAGCTACATATGAGTATAAAATTTCTGAAAGAGGAAGTTTTTAAAGCTACATATGAGTATAAAATTTCTGAAAGAGGAAGTTTGACTATAGTTGAATAAAGCGATCGAAAAAAACTTACGAGATCCGAAAAAGAAATTTTCAAGCTTGTCGAAGAAAGCACCACCCATATTTATGTTTTTGACGATTTATACATTTCATTTGGCTTCGATTCTAATATTTTTCTAATAAAAAAGTAGAGTTAATTTTAGGAATTTGTTTTGCAGAAATTTCATCCTTGCATATCGTTAATAAAATTTTTTATTATATTGGAGAAATTCAATCATGGCCACATTTCTCGAACTGAGATATTCAAGGTTTTGTCTTGTCAACAGATAGGGGGTACCCTTGATTTCACAAGTTAGTTCTGCTATTTATTCCGTTTCTATGGGAGCTAGGAGTTACCCGGTTAGTGTGTTATATAGAACACATTTTCCCCTCCATAGCGTCATGCCTACCTAAAAAAAAAAGAAAACTGGACTTATACCACTTGTGCTTTAAAGGGCTCATATGTAGGTACTTGAGTATTTTAGTAGAACAATTTATTTTGTTCCTGTTTTTATTTGGAAACCGAAACCGGAACGAAACCGAAACAAATGTTGAAGAACGAAACCGGAACCGAAACACGTTGCAAAACCGAAACCGGAGCGTTATTTTAATCGGTTCAGACCTTGGAAAATTGAGATCGAACAGTGTTTTTTAACAGTTGATCGGTATATTCACAATAGATAGTTTTTCTGTCAAACATTCGCGACTTGAAGATATTGACAATGGTTGCAATATTCTGCTGGAACATTTCGACCGCAGGTTTTCGGACCATTAATTTTAATATTTCTGATCTTTTTATGTTATTAAACTGATTTTTTTATATCTGCCAGCTTTCTTAGCCAAGTTTTCCATTGGCTAAAATGTGCTGTACATGCACTGGTAACGATAGAGACTTCAACATCTCTGTACCCATCTTCGCTAGCCCAGTAATTGAATGTAATAGTGATGTAGGTTTTTTGACCCACTTTGCACAATGTTGTTCGCGGGCAGTGCTGCCAATTTAGCAGCTTTACCGCCAGATCTGGCGTTTATGAAATCCATTTAGCGGGAGGAAATTCCGGATTGCGGTTAGCGGGAAATCTAGCATTTTTAAAAAAAGTATAGCGGTTTTCTGGCGGTTTTCCTCACACACAACTTCGAATATTTAAATTTTCATAAACATTCCTAATAATTTAATCTGGCAAATTTCTTACTTGCTATTTTGAATGCAGCTCTTGATTCGAAGAAGTATGACAGCTGCAGCATTGATTATATGGCAGATTGTTACGGCGATAGAAGATCTTTACTACGGTACAATTTTTTTGGAGTGTAATGGGGTGTGGTTGCTGAGTGACCGCGCTCAATCCCGACTCTTGCGTCCTCGTTCGTGCACTCTGGGCAACGTTGAGCTACCTAGGCTCGCGGCAGAAAGAGAGGGAGCCCCGGGGGGGCCACTCTGACATACTTGGTTTAAGGGCTCACCGGGGTCTTTTTCGCAGCGTCTGTACACCAAGAGGTGCGGCTGTAAGCGGGCGTCTGTCTTGAAGCAAGCGGCTCGCTATATAAATGTGCAAAACTTTTCCCTCCCAATCCAGGGTGTTATGCGATACCGTGCCCATTGGACGTTTGCAGCCGGGAGGCAAATCGTGGCTGTAGTCGAACGGAGCCTCACTGATACCGGGCCGCCTCAGGGAGTAACTATGGTCTTACCGCGGTATGGGGCTCTGCCGCGGCGGACGACACACTTCCCCTTACACTACCCTTGACCCTAAGCTGGCCTTGTCCGGCGAGGGGTCGTACGAACAAGATGAAGAACACACAAAATACAAAGCAATTAACGACTTCGTTTACTCCGCAGCAGAGAAGAACTATGCTGGAGCAAGCGAAAACACAACGCCGGAGGACAAACTCCGCCTCAAAGTTAACTGGGAGGCCGACAACGATGGAAACTACGGGTCAGTCATCCCCCAAACTGCTATCAAGTAAGAGTGACTTGATGGGAGCAAGCAACAGTGCGGCTGCCTACGCAGTCAAGCAGAAAACGGCGGAAGCTAAGCTTCCATCAAGCGCTGGTACGAAACCCAATCTCATCACATCTGGGGCAATGGTCTCACGACCTGGCTTCAGAGTTTCGAAAGAGAAGGACGACGCCGTAAAGGGAGAGACCGCGATGGCAACTACGAGTCTGAATCCCCCCAAAGAGGCATCTCCCCGACGCTTTGCGTACTGGGATAAAAGAAAGGCCGCAAGGATCCTTAAAAGATATGAGGGAGCATCGCAGGAGAAGCTGTCGCCGGAAGAAAGGAAGATGGTGGAGGAAGCGAAAGCTCTGATACCAAATTTCCAGAGGCCCTATGTGCCTAAGAGGGTGAACGGTAATCCCTTCAAACGCCAGAGATCGGACGGAGAGGTAGACCCCCATCCGAAGCGGCATCAGGTCAACCCCGTAGTGGGAAAACTCAGCTTTGCTGAAGTAACCAAGGACAGAATCCTTATAGGTTTCATTGACCGAGGTAACGACCGTTGGTCCATCCCCAAAGACCAGTGGCTGTATGTCCGGAATGAAATGGGCAGGGCCCTCCTCCACTTAATGCGTGAGTCTCCGGGTAGTCCGCCGCGAGGTACTGACGCGGGCTGGCACCAAGGTCAGATCAAAATATTCGCGTGCGAGGATGCAAGAACTGTCGCACTGTATAAGGCAGCAGTTGCAAGACTGGGTGAAGTCTATCCAGGGGCAAGACTAGATGTCGTCGACTGGAAGGACATTCCTGCTCGGCCAAGGGCAAGGGCATGGATTCCTGCCGTCCCTGCAGAACCCGAGAATATTCTTGAGATGCTGCAGGTCTGGAATCCGTCTCTCCCGACGCAGGATTGGGGCGTCAATCTGGTCGATGATGTGGTTGGGCCCAATAGACAGGTGGTTATCACTCTGAATAAGGAGGCGCTCGAGCCCCTTAAACGGTGCAACGGACGAGTGCATTACGGCTTGGGTCAGATCGTGATCCACGTATACCGTGGCGATGCACAGCGCGCTGCTATTCCGGACGCTCCGGAGGACTCGGAGATCGAGGCATCGGAAGGGAAAGCAGAGGAGTCCGACGCGGAAAGTATGTTATCCGCCACGTCAAATTGCGATGGTGCTGCGAACAACTCGGCGATAGAAGAAAGCCTGCTTGACGAAGAAGGCCTCGACGTCACGATCGTGGCTAAACCTGAGCACACTAACGTTGATGCTGCTTCAGACAGCAGGGTTCCCGCCACGCCAAATCGTGCAGGTGCTCTGAACAACTCCTCGTTGAGAGACAGCCCCCGGAACAGGCCAGACCTCGACGACACGCTGGCGGCAGGGATGTCTGAGCTCTCTCATGTTGGTGGTGCTTCAGATAAATCTGCACAAATCTAAAGCAGCCTCGGCTGTTTTAAGCAGTCGTCTTTCTAAAGGCGACGTAGACGTGGTCCTTATCCAAGAGCCCTGGGTCAATAGCTCTAGGATCTGTGGATTGGGGACTAAGGGGTACAAGCTCATCCAAGCCAATGATGAGGGCAAGGTCAGAACATGTATTTTGGTAAAGTCTGAGCTAAACACCTTTCTATTACCCAACTACTCAAATGGTGACGTTACAGCTGCCAGCTTAACAGTCGGCAGCACCAGCCTAACGATGGCGTCGGTCTATATGCCCTATGACGCCGAAGAACCTCCTCCACAAAAGGAGGTGAAAGATCTGGTGGATAATTTCTGTACGGGCCATCTTATTATTGGAGCTGACGCTAATGCTCATCACGTCCAGTGGGGAAGCTCCGATATTAACGCTAGGGGCGAGTCTCTGTTTGACTACCTACTAACAACTAACTTGGTGGTTTGTAACGTGGGTAACGAGCCTACTTTTATAACTAAAGCTCGTAGGGAGGTTATAGACCTCACTGTTTGTAGCGAAGGTGCTTATGAGTGGGTCAGAAAATGGCGTGTTCTTGATGAGCATTCATTTTCTGACCATCGGTACATAGAAATTGTGTTAGACTTTATTGTTGAGCAGCCAGTCATGAAACGAAATCCACGCAACACTAACTGGCAGCTACATAACCAAATATTAGCTAGGGACCTACCAGTATTACCTCCACAAGCCCCCTCATCAGTGGGAGAACTGGATGATCTGGTAACGACCTTTACAACGGCGCTCTCAAATGCCCTAGAGCAGGCTTGTCCAGTACCAAAACCACGCGGCAAACATAGACCCCACTGGTGGTCTTACGACCTGGATTCGTTCCGTATATCATGCAGGAAGCAATTTAACAAGGCCAAGAGCATCGGTACGGAGCCTGAATGGCTCGAATATAAAGCTAAACTGAGGGCCTATAAAAAGGCTCTAAGGCAAGCGAAGAGAACTTCGTGGAGAAATTTCTGCACCGGGGTCGAAAAAGTCGATGATACAGCGAGACTTAGACGAGTGCTATCAAAAACTCAAACAGCCATTAGCTATTTACGGAAGCCTGACGGATCTTGGACCAGCACGGAAGGGGAAACCCTGGAGCTGCTCCTGAACACACACTTTCCGGGGAACTTGTATGATGCACCTGTAGCATCTGCAACAAACCTGGCGGTAAACATACCCATTACGGAGGAAAGGGTAAGGTGGGCAATCAAAAGCTTTGAGCCGTTCAAGGCAGCCGGGCCAGACGGGATTTTCCCCGCACAACTTATAAACACGCTGGAAATATCAGCTAAATGGCTGGTAGTTCTCTATTCAGCCTGCCTGGCTCTTAATTACATTCCGTGCTCCTGGAGAAGCGCCACGGTAGTCTTTATTCCAAAGGCTGGGAAGGCCTCACACTATGAGCCTAAAGACTACAGACCGATCAGTCTCTCGTCTTTTTGCACTTAAAACCTTCGAGAGGATAATTAGCGATTATCTCTCCTCTACTATTGATAGCAACCTTATTTCTAGCTATCAACATGCATACACCAAAGGTAAATCAACGGAAACTGCGCTCCACAGCCTAGTCTCTATTGTTGAAAAATCATTGCACGAAAAGGAGTACTGTCTCGTGGCCTTTCTGGACATCGAAAGGGCTTTCAACAATATAAGGCCGGAGGCTATTAACACTGCTTTAACAAACCTGGGCATAAATAGGTCTCTTATTGGACTAATTGATCAACTACTAAAGGGAAGGAAAATAGTTTCTTCACTGGGAACAGTTGATCTTTCACGCTATGTCACAAGAGGAACGCCTCAGGGTGGTGTTCTCTCCCCGCTCCTATGGAACCTCACCGTAAACTCGCTGCTACGAGACACAAGGTGGGGGGGCGGGAAGATAGTGGCATATGCAGACGATTTAGCTATTGCATATAGGGGCAAATTCCCACAAACCCTGTGTGACTTGATGCAAGTAGCACTGCGAGAAGTTTCTTCATGGTCCTCTCGCTGCGGACTTAGCATCAACCCGGGAAAGGTGGAGCTTGTCCTTTATACCAGGCGGTACAAGATACCACCGCTGAACCTACCAGAACTAGATGGCGTGCGCCTGAACTTAGCTGATAAAGCCAAATTCCTAGGCACAGTTCTAGATAGAAAGCTTAACTGGAAGGAGAATGTCATCCAGCGCCAGAGGAAAGCGTGCATTGCACTTTACACGTGTAAAAGAGCCATTGGCAAAAAATGGGGGCTCAGCCCCAAAATTTGCAGATGGATCTACACTGCGATAGTCCAGCCAATTTTGCTGTATGGAGTCGTGGTATGGTGGCCTGCGCTAGGAAAGGCAACAAACCTAAATCTGTTAGGAAAAGTCTACAGATCGAGCATGATCTGTATAAGCGGGGCGTTAAGAACAACGCCCAACGAAGCTCTCCAGGCCATTCTTGGCTTTTTGCCACTCGATCTGGAAGGGTACCGGGCAGCAGCGGCATCGGCTCTGCGTCTAAGGGAAACGTCCGTCTGGGGCGCAAGCACTATTGGACACTCCTGTATTCTAAGATCTTACAGCTTTCTCCCTCTGAGCACAGATCGGTGTGCGACCACAACAGTCGGAGATTGTTGTTTTAGAATAAACATTCCCAGCAGGGAAGACTGGGAGAACATAGATCGGTGTCCCGCTACTAATGGCGGCACTTTTATATACACCGACGGCTCGAAGTTAGACGGCAGAGTCGGAGGAGGGGTTTACTCAAGGGATTTGGACCTAGAACTCTCCTTTAGACTACCTGATCACTGCAGCGTCTTCCAGGCTGAAGTTTCTGCAATCATGGACGCCGTGACTTGGATAGGTAAACGCACCATCGGACAGGATATCTGTATTTTCAGCGACAGCCAAGCGGCCATCAAATCCCTTGGCTCTTACTCGTTCAACTCTGAACTGACGCTCAGCTGTCGTCGATCTCTTCAAGAGATGGCCCAACAGAACCGCGTGAACCTCACATGGGTCCCGGGACACAGGGACATTGAGGGAAACTGTAGGGCAGACGAACTTGCCAGGCAGGGCACGACCAAGCAGATTCTTCAAGATAAAGAGCGCATAGGTATGCCGTATGCCACGTGCAAGCTAATGCTGAAGGAGCATACACTCCGCGAAGCCAACGAAAGATGGCTACAAGCCCCAGGGTGCCGGATATCCAAGCAAACCTGGCCAAAATGCGATCTTAAAAGATCTAGACACATATACGCCCTAAAAAGGAAGGAAATCTCCATATTAATAGGTGTTTTAACCGGGCACTGCCTTATTGGTAGGCACGCAGCAAGGCTAGGCGTTCCCTACCGACGATGCTGCAGGAGTTGCAAAGATGATGAGGAAGAGGAAACGGTGGAGCATCTCATCTGCAACTGCCCGGCCTTAAGCGGAGCGAGAAGGCGCTCTCTGGGAGTTCCCTTCCTGGTTAGCTTAAGCCAGGTCGCGGAGCTAGACATAAAGGACTTGATGGCCTTCATCAAGTTATCAAAATGGTTCGAGGAGGGGTAGCGGTGTCGGTTAGGAGTGTCAGTCCCGGGTTTCGGCTATATGGAGAGTCCCAACAGCACTGGGATTTTCCATATGGCCGGGCCCCGGGACTGACTTTCCTAGTGTTTGGTGGTATCACAACGGGCCTTTTATTACTGGCCTAGGTGTGCCTTTGCGGCAGCCACTTCTACCTACCTACCTACGGTACAATTTTTTTTTTGTCGAAGGGATATGTAGAACTATAGATTTATTTAGTAACTAGTATCGCCTGTGATCGAAAATTCGACCATTAAAATATGGGATTGTGGGGTCGCTAGCCCTGTTCCCCCATCCTTAAATTTCGGGGACGCCTCTGAAAATATACCTCTATACCTCAGTTTTTTCAATTTCCTTTCCATTGGTGCATATTTCATTCAAATCGGTCAAACGGTTCGTTCACAGAAGGTTCCTAAAGTTTTTCATGTGACGTATTTATATATACATAGATAGATACACTCAATATCACTCGTAAAAAAAGATAATGTCGCGAACGAAACGGGACAATTTCGATAAGTTTCGTTATTTCGAGTTTCCTGTTCCGACAGAATAGCTGATAGACCCCTATAATGCATATTTCTGTGTGCTCTGAACCAAAAACGGACGTGTTTTTTACGAACAAAGTTTCTTAAAATCTATGTACTTTTTCATTGGATACATAAACTTTTTTGGTTCAGTGTGCATATTAGTTTAGTTAAGTCCGGTTTTATTAGAAGAAAAATAAATTTCTTTAAAGAAATCCCAAAACTATGTGGCATATTCTTAATTAAAGTAGGCACTGAAATTAAAGCCAGTTTTTTGACAGAATTTCCAAAGGCTTAACTGTCAAAAAAGTATGTACCTATTTAAATTTGACTATGATTATGCCCCCATGCATTTATTTTTCAGATTTGTTTTGCCGATTTTAGCGGGTTTCTAGCGGTATTTTGTAAAAATTTAGCGGTTTTGGCAGCACTGTTGGCGGTTTGTTAAGCGCCAGCACTAATTGATACCTATAATGTTAAGCGAATTTTTAGGAAATAAGGTTTATGGTAATAAAAACCAGTACTTTACAGTTCACTATAAATTTTTTGGACACTTCATTCTCCCTTTAAATTACCGTTAAATTTATATTGAACTTTAGAATTAAGGGGTAGATGCGAAAACGATCATAAATCTATTAATATGGAAAAACTTAATTATTTCAACATATATTTTATTCCTTAAGGAACATTATATGGCCGCTGTAAACGGGAAGGTATTGAATTGTCTCGTTCGAATCCAACACCTTGGTCAGAAGACGCAATGAATGAAGCTCTTAATTCAGTTCGGTATGAACCTTATATATTTATTTCTAAGCATCCCATCAAATAAGTTCTCTCTCTTTTTAGAATTGGACAGATGTCCATCAACCAGGCAGCGATTCACTACAACTTGCCCTATAGCTCTTTATATGGTCGATTTAAGCGGGGAAAATATGATGTGGCTAATACCAGTAGCACCTCCATTAATAACACTTCCGGAAATACTTCGGGAAGCATCGAGATTATTGAACACAGTCAAGAAAACTCGGTAGGTACTTGTTTTCGAGATGATGGTATATATTATCTGTGATCCATTACTTTTCTGACCAAAACTAGTAAAACTGTCAAAAATAAAAATCTGGGATTGCCTTCTAGTAAAAAATGTAAAAACTGTCAAATTCAGTTTGTTAACCAAAAGCTGGAAATTTAAGTAAATAAGCATATTTTAGCTTTTTGAAAGTATAAATTAAAAAAAATGAGTAAGCAACTACAAGTTGAATATTCACCAGGCACATTTAAAAGAGTGTAAGAAGAGAATCTTAACTTTTGTTTTTCAAAATCACAACAGATGACCGTTTGACAGTTTTACAAGAAGTAGTCAGAATTAGTCAGCAAGAAATCTTCTGACTAAACACGGTGAGCTTAAACAACTTATTATGAAAAATCAAAACAACCAAGATATTATTCCATGATTGTATTTTTGGAAATATTAGAAGATGTTCTGAGCAAAAACTGAAATCATCCATCGGACACATTTTGAGATTTGTAGGATTCTTATTTCCGTGGGCGACCATAATTCAATTATTACCAGGTTAGCTCTTCCCTGACAGATTTTGTCAATTGTGGCCATCTTCCTCCCCAAAAAATTGTCATTCACATTCTGGGTAGCCTGTTATCAAAATCATGTAAAACAAGTAAGGAAGTCTAAGTTCGGGTGAACCGAACATTAAATACCCAGCTGTAATTTTCAAAACGGGATAACAATTATATAGGACCTACCTTAAGTTTTTGGTGTCTTAGCTATTTACCTTACCGAATCATGTAAATTTATGTGATTTTCGAAATTTTCCATATCGAAAGTGGGCGTGGTCGGGAAGCGATTTCGTCCAATTACATCAGGTAAGCTCCCTATTATGCTAGTTTACCTTGTACCAATTTCATCGTTCTACGTAATGAGTTTAAAAGTTATGACCCGTGAAATTTTCAAATATGCCTCCCTGAAAAGTGGGCGATGCCACGCCTACTTTTGAAAATTTATCAAAAAATCATAATAGAACGACTAGGGGCTCATCCTAGCAAACTATATCATTTTAGTCATTTCCGTTACCGAATGATATCAATTTAGCTTTCGATATCGAAAGTGGGCGTGGTTGGAGAGCAATTTTTTTCCAATTTCATCAGGTATACTCCCAACGATACTAGTATGATTTGTGCCAAATTTCATCGTTCCACCCTAATAAGTTCAAAAGTTACGACCAGTCGAATTTTCAAAATTTGCCTACCTTAAAAGTGGGCGGGGCCACGCCCACTTAAGAAAATTTATCAAAAAATCATTATATAACGACCAGGGGGAGTCACCTATAAAATTATATCATTTTACCCATTTCCGTTACCGAATTATGTCAATTTAGGTGATTTTAGAAATTTTCGATATCGAAAGTAGGCGTGGTTGGAGGGCGATTTTATCCAATTTCATCACGTATACTCCCAACGATACTAGTATGCTTTGTGCAAAATTCCATCGTTCTATCGTAATTAAAAGTTACGACCAGTCAAATTTTCAAAAATACCTCCCTTAAAAGTGGGCGGTGCCGCGCCAACTATAAAAAATTTATGGAAAAATCATAAGACAATGACCAGGGAGATTTACCTATAAAATTATATCATTTTAGCCATTTCAGCTACCGAGATATGTCAATTTGTGTGATTTTCGAAATTTTCGATATCGAAAAAGGGGGCGTGGTTATTATGCGATTTCGCCCAATTTCAATAGCAACCTACCTTGGCCAAAAAGTAACCTGTATATAAAACTTCATGCAAATATTTTAACATGGCTTAATGAACTCCTCTTTTCAACCTAAGAACTTTCATATATGGAACTCTATATCTATCTCGATTATTTTGTGCCGTTACGTACTACCGTTATGTGAACAAAACTAATATACCCTTGTACTAGTACTAGTACGCTGGGTATAAAAAGTGGTTAGAAAAGTAGTTTAAAATAGCAGTAGTTAGAAAAATAGTAGAGGTCGGCTTTTGGAAAATTGATGAATTTATCATTAATAACTCAATATTAACACATATATACTCAGCAATTCAATCCTGACTTCAAAGCTTTTCCTTCTGTGATTCGAGTATATTATTTTCATTCTTAATCATCAGCCAATTTTAGGCTATGCAGCTTTTGTAGGAAATCCGAGTTCTTACAAAAATATGTTCAGGTAAATGGTGTCTTACAGCGATGGTTTGTCGTTTTTATACCAAATATGAGGTAAAGTTGTAACGAAGCTTTTCCCTGCCCCTATACTTCTTATCAAATGCTGGGGTATACTCGCCGTGTACAGAGTCCTTGTACAATAAATTTATACTTTGGGGCCCTTTTGTAAGTCGTACTCTCAACTTTATTAAATATTACTTAACTTAACTGTAATTCAATTATATAATTTCAAATAATTCAATTTATTGCCTTCGGTACAGGTACTGTTGGCTTGGTAGTCGATGTCTGGCGTGATAACGGGCCGGCAACGGTTCGCCGTGTCCCGTTATCCCTCGTGTTAGCGTGGCTTTGTGCTGCTGGCGTCGGCGCGCCTCTGTTGGCGTTGTGCCGCGTTACCTGCGGCGGCGTTACTCTGTCGACGTTTCGTTGCTCACGCCGTCGTATATCTGCTGGCGTTCTGGCGCGTTAACTGCGGTGCTGTAGCTCTGCCGGCGTATATCTGCTGGCGCTCTGACGCGTCAGTTGCGGTGAGGCTGCTTTGTCGGCGTTGACGGGCCGCGCTGACTACCTCTGCTGGCGTCCTGACGCGCTACTTGCGGTGACGTTCCTCTGTCGACGTTTCGTTGCTTGAGCCGGCGTATATCTGCTGGCGTTCTGGCGTGTTAACTGCGGTGATGTAGCTCTGCCGGCTTGCGGTGACGTTCCTCTGTCGACGTTTCGCTGCTCTGCTGTCACAACTGTACTCAGAACAGGTTATCACGGCCTTAAGCGTATAATGGGACGGGGTAAATCCACAACACCTCAGTTACACTTAGTCCGTGTCTACTCTGGCTTGTAACGTCTAGTATTGGTAAGCTCCCATTTACTAGGCATCACCTTCCAGCGTAGATGTTGTCGCTCCCGCAGCTCCGTGCTGACTCACGGCTGTGCTGCGGTGTCGCTTCTTTTTAGCTGTCGGGTGGTGTTGCTAGCTCAAATGGTTGCCATGGTTATGTTGCTAGGTTTGTTGTGTTGGGTGTGTTGCTAGGTTGGCTGTGTTGCTGAAGTTTGTTGTGTTGCTATGTTGGCTGTGTTGCTGACGTTTATTGTGTTGCTAGGTTGGCTGTACTTATGTTGGTTGTTGGTATGGTATGCAGTTATTTTGTGTGGGCCAAATTAATGTTAATTTATTTGGTCCTCACACTCCCTTCCCCCACTTTGGAGGTCTAAGGCCCCCCTGTCTCTTTCGCATATGCGTGCTCGCGATCGGTTGTTGTTGTTGTTAACAATGCATTGCCCTGTCTAGAGTGTATGATCATTCCGAAGATCTTCATCAAGCTCTTCTAAGGGGAGTCCAAGGAAACGTGCAGTTTCAACAGGGTTTGTCCAGAGGGACAGAGGGGTTAGAAGAGTAGGTTCAAATGAACAATTGAAGAGATGTAGAGTGTCATGGGGGTCCTACCACATGCAGGGCATGTGTTTGAGATTGTGTCCTTAAGTCTGGACAAGTAGGAGTTTAACCTTACACTATATCCAGACCTAAGCTGTGCCAGGGTAACTCTTGTCTCCCTTGGTAAGGTGCGTTCTTCTTCAGCAATATCCGGTGGAGGACTGTTCAGAACGGGGTTCACAGGTAGAGATCCGACAAAAGTATCTACCGACTCGGTGTGGATGTCGGTTAGAGCCCGCTTATGATTCTGCAGATCAAACGGCAAGGTAATATGATGCCGGATCTCATCATAATGTTTACGGAGATGTTTCCTTATGTCTCTCGGGGGCGGATCTATGTCCAAAAGATGACGGTTTGGATGTGCTGGCTTGTGGCAGTTCAGAAGGAATTGCTTGCTCAGCATTTCCGCATGCTCCTTTACATTGAGCAGTTTTGCCTCCTGATGGAGGTGAGACTCGGAAGACATGAGGAGACATCCCGTAGCAGTTCTGATGGCAGTATTTTGGCAGACTTGTAACTTCGTCCAGTTGGTGTTATGTACATTAGGCGACCATATGGGTGCAGCATAGTCAAAGACTGGTCGGCCAATGGCCTTATATGTAGTCAGCAACGTTTCTTTGTCTTTTCCCCAAGTACTGCCGGCAAGTGACTTGAGGATCTTGTTGCGACCACGTACCTTTGAGACCATTGCAGACACATGACCAGCAAATGAGAAAGTATTATCCAATGTCATCCCTAATAACTTTGGGTGGCTGACAGTTGGTAGCTTAGTGCCGTCAACGAAAATGTCTAATTCATTTCTCACCTGGTGCGTCCACGTCGTAAAAAGCGTCGCCGTTGATTTAGTCGGAGATATCGTCAGATCTCGCTCTGTGAAAAACCTGGAAAGGTCGCAGAGGTAACCGTTGATTTTATTACAGAGTTCATCAGTATAGGGGCCCTTCCCCGTCGCCATTATTGTACAGTCGTCAGCATAAGAAACGACGGAGACACCCTCTGGTGGTGGGGGCATCTTCGATAGATAGAAATTAAACAGTGTCGGGGATAGGACACCACCCTGTGGCACCCCCTGTCTAATTCGTCTTGGTTTTGATGTTGCGTTTCTAAAGTTGACCGACGCCTGCCGCCCATTCAAGTAATTAGCGGTCCATCTCTTTAACCCATCAGGTATTTGTGTTTCTAATAGATCTTGTATGAGAGTGGCATGGTTGACTGTGTCAAAAGCTTTCGACAAGTCAAGTGCCACTAACACAGTCCTGTGATTTGGTTGGTTTTGATTTAGACCGCTATTTATTTGCGTTGTAATGGCATTGAGTGCGGTGGTGGTGCTGTGCAGCTTACGGAAGCCATGTTGATGATTAGCCAGGTGCAGATTTGCGGTGTAATACGGGAGCAAAATGGACTCTAGCGTCTTCACTACCGGCGACAAAAGTGATATAGGGCGATATGAATCGCCTATGTTTGCCAGCTTTCTAGGTTTTAATAATGGAACCACTCTCGCCTTTTTCCATATTTCAGGAATGACGAAAGTGTTCAGTGAAAGATTGAATAGAGCCGCTAAGTATTTGTGTCCCTCCTGGCCTAGATGTTTCAGCATCTTCATGGCAATGCCGTCGGGGCCGATGGATTTTGAGGGCTTAGCCTGTCTGATGGCTTCCTTGACCTCTGAGGCAGTGATGACAATGGGCGTGTTTCATCATCATCATTTATTGGCGCTTAACCGCCTAAGCGATTTTGGCCGTCGCCTATCAAAGCACGCCAGTCATTCCTTTTTAGCGATAACTGACGCCAATTGGAAACCCCAAGGGAGTTCAAGTCATCCTCCACCTGTTGTTTCCATCTCAGTCGAGGCCTCCCCCTTCCTCTGCTGCCGAATTCGGGTGACGATTGGAAAACCTTCTGGGCTGGAGCTTCTTTGTCCATTCGCATGACGTGACCCAGCCAGCGGAGCCTTTGGGCTTTAATTCGCTGGACTATGGTCAGATCTGCGTAAAGCTCGTACAGCTCATCGTTAAATCTCCTTCGATACTCGCCGTCGGCATCACGGGAAGGACCATAAATCTTCCGGAGAACTTTTCTCTCAAATACTCCAAGGGCCATCTCATCTTCTCTTGACATTGTCCATGAATCTGAGCCATACATCAGGACAGGTATGATGAGAGACTTATAGAGCGTGATCTTTGTTCTTCGAGAGAGGACTTTACTTCTCAATTGCCTACTCAGTCCAAAGTAGCACTTGTTCGCAAGAGTGATTCTCCGTTGGATTTCTAGACTGATATTATTTTCGGTGTTAATGCTGGTTCCCAAATAGACGAAGTCCCTCACAGTTTCAAATTTGTAACTATCAACAGTGACGTGGCTGCCAAGGCGCAGGTGCGCCGATTCTTTCTTTGATGACAGCAAATACTTCGTCTTGTCCTCGTTGACCGCAAGACCCACTTTTTTCGCTTCTTTATCCAGTCCAGAGAAGGCAGCGCTCACGGCGCGGTTGTTAAGGCCAATGATATCAATATCATCGGCATACGCCAGCAATTGCACGCTCTTGTAATAGATTGTACCATTGCGGTTTAGCTCTGCTGCTCGAATTATCTTCTCCAGCATCAGGTTGAAGAAATCGCACGAAAGGGAGTCGCCCTGTCTGAAGCCTCGTTTGGTTTCAAATGGCTCAGAGAGGTCCTTCCCGACTCTGACGGAGCTGTTAGTATTGCTCAACGTCATTTGGCAAAGCCGTATAAGCTTTGCAGGGAAGTCAAATTCAGACATGGCGGCATACAGGCAACTCCTTTTTGCGCTGTCAAAAGCGGCTTTGAAATCGACAAAGAGATGGTGTGTGTCGATTCTTTTATCATGGGTCTTCTCCAGGATTTGGCGTATCGTGAAAATCTGGTCGATGGTAGACTTACCAGGTCTAAAGCCACACTGATAAGGTCCAATCAGCTTGTCTACGATGGGCTTCAGTCTTTCACACAATACGCTAGAAAGAACCTTATATGCGATATTAAGAAGGCTGATTCCGCGGTAGTTGGTGCGGTTAGCGGGATCGCCTTTCTTGTGGATTGGGCAGAGCACACTTAAATTCCAATCTGGAGGCATGCACTCGTCTGACCATATTCTGCATAAGAGCTGATGCATGCTTTTTACCAGCTCTTCGCCTCCGTGTTTGAACAGCTCGGCGGGTAGTCCGTCTTTTCCAGGCGCTTTGTTGTTTTTGAGCCGGGATATAGCTATCCTCACTTCATCATAGTCAGGTGGTGGGACGACTTTTCCATCGTCAGGGATTGGGGTATCGGGTTCGACGTCTCCCTCGCAATTTAGCAGTGAGGAGAAGTGCTCCCTCCATAATTTAAGTACACTCTGTACGTCGGTTACCAGGTCGCCATTATTGTCCTTACAGGAACTTGCCCCGGTCTTAAAACCTTCCGTCATCCGCCGGATCTTTTCATAGAATTTTCGGGCATCATTCCTGTCAGCCAGCATCTCAAGCTCCTCACACTCACGCCTTTCGGCCTCACGTTTCTTTTTTCTGAAAAGGCGTCTCTCTTCCTTCTTTGCCTCACGATAGCGTTGCCATACACTGCGGGTTGCGCCCGTTCGCAACGTCTCCCTGTAGGCAGCGTCCTTTTTGTCCGAGGCAGTGCTGCATTCCTCATCGTACCAGTTGTTTTTGCGGGCTCGCTGGAACCCTATAGTGGCCTCAGCGGCAGTACGTAATGAGTGAGAGATATGCTTCCATTGCTCGGTTGCATCGTTAGGTCGAGGATTGCTCTCCGATAGCAGGTGTGAGAGTCGAGTGGAGAAATTGTCAGCTGTCTGTGTCGTGCGCAGCTTCTCGACGTCAAACTTTCCTTCCGTTACTGTGCGCACTTTCTTTGCTACACAGAGGCGTGTGCGTATCTTGGCTGCAACAAGATAATGGTCCGAGTCGATATTGGGACCACGAAGGGTACGCACGTCCAGAACGGTGGAGCTATGTCTGCCGTCGATCATGACATGATCAATCTGGTTTCTTGTTCTTTGATCAGGAGACAGCCATGTGGCTTGGTGTATTCGTTTATGCTGGAACCTGGTACTACTGATGACCATATTGCGAGCAGCGGCGAAATCAATCAACCTAGTGCCGTTGGGGGATGTTATATCATGGAGACTAAATTTTCCAACTGTTGGACCAAAGACTCCTTCCTTGCCCACCTTCGCATTAAAGTCGCCGAGCACGATTTTGATATCATGTTGGGGGCAGCGATCATAAGTCTGTTCAAGTTTATCGTAGAAGGAGTCCTTCTCTGCGTCGTCCGTCTCCTCAGTCGGCGCATAGGCGCAGATAAATGTTATGTTGAAAAATTTCGCTTTGATGCGGATCGCAGCGAGACGCTCGTCCACGGGGGTGGTTTTTGTATTTACGCGCCTGTCGCATGGTTCTACGTTTAGCTCTATCGGGTGGGGAATGTAGTACAAATTGTCTACAGAAGGAGTTCGCACATCCCCTAGGGTCCTTCTTCACCCTGTCACCGAAAGTAATATCTACTTTATCCTTGTGTTGTGTTGGATTAGATAGAGCTTTGACCGTAGTCCATAATTTGCCAACACCGTCAGAGAGGTTGCATTGCTCTAGGTGTTGTTTCCATTTGGCCAGTTTGTGTTTATCGACCAACCTACGAATTTCCGCGTTGAGATCCCTTATACGGGGGTCTGCGGGATTGAGACTTCGCACTTCATCTCTTTCTCTAGCCATGTTGAGGGAATCGTGACGCGTTAGACAGGGTCACTTCGAAATGTATTGCTCTTGGCCGAGTCATTATAAAAAAAAACAACCCGGGTCGTTTCGGTACGAAGGGTATTGTACAGGTACAAATGCCGTTCTCGCAGAACCGGCAATACGTGAAACGTTCTCTAGCCATGGCCGCTGCCTCCGCGGGGAAATTTGGTCTTATTCGGGATATTCGACCCGCAGGAATGAAGCGTCTAGAGGCCAAGTCAATGATGTTGCGGAAGTCTCGTTCGCCTTTGCGTACGTCCGTAGGGATGGATAGAGCAGCCAAGGATTCGTCCGTATATGTCTGAAAACTGTCCCAGTCCGCCTTGGTAAAGTTGATGTATGTACCATGCTCAGGTGTTATAAAGTCCGTCGGTCGTTCGATGGTAATGACTATTGGGAGATGGTCAGACGCCAACGTGAGTATGGGTCGCCAATTGGTGTTGTTCAATAGTCCTGCACTTACGATAGAAATATCTGGCGAACTATAGCAGTTACCCGATACTCCCGTTGGGGCGTCTCCGTTCAATGTACAGAAAGTCGTATCATCTATTTGTTCTGCGAGTACATGCCCCCTACTGTCTGTTGGCAAGTTTGAGTGCCACATGTCGTGGTGCGCATTGAAGTCGCCCAGGATCACGCGGTTATCTCCTGGTAATAGCAAGCTAATGTCGGGGTGATAACCGGTGGGGCAACTTGAGACAGGGGGTATGTAGATGTTAATGATTTGCAGATCGACATCTCCTGTACGGATGGTAATACCTTGGCTTTCTAAGATATCATCCGTTCCTTCGATGTCGGTATCAAATAGATGATACTGTACAGAGTTGTGCGTTATGAACGCTAGACCACCTCCCAGACCTCCTGTTACTCTATGACGGTCTTTCCGGTGAATGTTATATCCGCCATAGGTAATGAGGTCCGACCTTGGACTGAGCTTGGTTTCTTGGTAGATGGTTACTCTGTGTCTCGGTGTGGAAAATCTTAAGCGGGATTTGCCTATGCCTTTTGCTAAACTCCTAAATCCAACCCTCACTTTCTTTGCGATTTCCGGGAACTGGTCAAGTACTGGACCATCAGTGTCCTCTGCCGCAATTGAAAATCCCTCTTGTGGGAATTCCGCCTCGTCTTATGCATTCGGTGGTGGTGGGTGTTGGGGTGTTGGTGGCTGTGGTGGCTCTGTGTGTGTGGCTCTGTCGGCGTTGATGGGCCGCGCTGACTACCTCTGCTGGCGTTCTGACGCGCTACTTGCGGTGACGTTCCTCTGTCGACGTTTCACTGCTCTGCTGTCACAACTGTACTCGCGTTCGCGCTTCACTCGCGATGATAAGCTGCGTATTCACGGTTAACCGCGGCAGAACAGGTTATCACGGCCTTAAGCGTATAATGAGGCGGGGTAAATCCACAACACCTCAGTTACACTTAGTCCGTGTCTACTCTGGCTTGCAACGTCTAGTATTGGTAAGCTCCCATTTACTAGGCATCACCTTCCAGCGTAAATGTTGTCGCTCCCGCAGCTCCGTGCTGACTCACTGCTCTGCTGCGGTGTCGCTTCTTTTTAGCTGTCGGGTGGTGTTGCTAGCTCAAATGGTCGCCATGGTTATGTTGCTAGGTTTGTTGTGTTGGGTGTGTTGCTAGGTTGGCTGTGTTGCTGAAGTTTGTTGTGTTGGTTGTGTTGCTATGTTGGCTTTGTTGCTGACGTTTGTTGTGTTGCTAGGTTGGCTGTACTTATGTACTTAGAAGTATTCCTCCCCGTACCGTTGCTGGTATTCCCACTGAAGGAACTCGACCCATGCCTTGGTTGCGTGTGGTGCCCTACCCTTGACCCTCGAGTCGGCTGTCCACACGTACCGTTGGTGCCAGCATTCGATGTCTGCGACATGGTGGGTGACTTCTTGGCTTGCCAGTCCGAGGAGGTACCAGTGGTTAGCTATATTGTGTGGTGCGAGTATCACGCGCTTACCGAATAAATCGGTTTTCCGTACCGACCGATGGATGCGTTGGTAATGTTCCTCCTTAAGCTTTCGGCAGAATCAGTCCGTCACGTACTTGCCGGAAAAGGAAGAAACTGACAGCCGAGTAGGATGTGTGTATTTTGCATGTAAAACGCTAGATTGACAAAGTATCAGTCAACGGATCCGGCATCCTTTGCCAATTTTCTATTTTGACGGAACGGCAACTGCGTGACAATTGTCAAAATCAATTTTACCGCCAATTTCGCAACGCGTTTGTGAAAATTGTGAAAAAGCAAATTTAACCAAAGTAATTTTTTAATTAGGGCACTCACAGTCATCTGCTAAACTTAAAGCGTTTTAAGTTTGCCACATTACCATTTGACGACTGTGAGCACCCCCTTTTATCTCCTGCATGGCCTTTGTTATTTCACGTCTGAAATCTGAAAATATTTATGTATAAACACATTTAAATTATTTAATTAAATTCCAAATATGAAAAAAACTTACTTTTTTCCTTTCAATTTATTTATTCATGACAAATTTTTGTTTGAAAACAAAGCAAAATGACAATTTTCAATATTGCCACAAATTTAAACATAGGAACAAGCGCGGCAATATTGCCACAAAGTGGTATCTTCTATTTGCAGGCAAAACAAAAACAAAATATTTGACACCTGGTAAACTGTCAAAACATTGCCAGCTGGCAATATTAGCATGGCTGGTAATATGGGACTGTGAGTACCCTAAATATTTTCGATGTTTTTAACCGAAATTTTGCATTTTTATGTTTATTTTTTAATAATTTTCGTTTTGCGCTAATTACTTTGTTGACACATCTGTGTACTTCAACATAACGTACGTCAATCGCTATGCGCCATCCCTGGCACGTACGTTTGTCACGACGTACGTCACGTACGTGACGTATTGACGGACTGATTCTGCCGAAAGCTTTATTGCCAGGTTGGTTTAGCTCATTCATCATCATTTATTGGCGCTTAACCGCCTAAGCGATTTTGGCCGTTGCATATCAAAGCACGCCAGTCATTCCTTTTTAGCAATAACTGATGCCAGTTGGAAACCCCAAGGGAGTTCAAGTCATCCTCCACCTGTTGTTTCCATCTCAGTCGAGGCCTCCCCCTTCCTCTGCTGCCGAATTCAGGCGACGATAGGAAAACCTTCTGTGCTGGAGCTTCTTTGTCCATTCGCATAACATGGCCCAGCCAGCGGAGTCTTTGGGCTTTAATTCGCTGGACTATGGTCAGATCTGCGTAGAGCTCGTACAGCTCATCGTAAAATTTCCTTCGATACTCGCCGTTGGCATCACGGGAAGGACCATAAATCTTCCGGAGAACTTTTCTCTCAAATACTCCAAGGGCCATCTCATCTTCTCTTGACATTGTCCATGAATCTGAGCCATACATCAGGACAGGTATGAAGAGAGACTTATAGAGCGTGATCTTTGTTCTTCGAGAGAGGACTTTACTTCTCAATTGCCTACTCAGTCCAAAGTAGCACTTGTTGGCAAGAGTGATTCTCCGCTGGATTTCTAGACTGATATTACTTTCGGTGTTGATACTGGTTCCCAAATAGACGAAGTCCCTCACAGTTTCGAATTTGTAACTATCACGCTGCCAAACAACAAATGGGCTTAGTACGGTACCTTGTTTCCCACACTCGATCTCCACCTTTTTGCCCATGCGTCGATCACTGTCCGTCAGCCAATGCCCTTCCCCGAGCGAATCAAGGTCGGTTTTGCAAAGGGGGATGCCTCCTGGTCCCGGTGGGTATACCAATTCTGGTTGTGTTCCCTGTGGTTCCATTTCATCATCCGAGGATAGGTCAATGAGCTGTAGTGTTTGCGTCGATCGCTTTGTGTTGCCTGTGGGTTCGGGTTCGCTGTGGTTGCTTGAGGTTTCGTCACTCGACTCGGATGAACTGCTTGTGGTTGTATCGGGTTCGCTGTGGTTGTTTGAGGGTTCGTCACTCGACTCCGATGGACTGCTTGTTGTAGTACCGCCCTCGCTGCTGCTGGATGGGCTACTGTTGATGGGGTTGTCTCTCAGGGGTTTCTCTTCTGTTGCTTTGTTGCTATCATGGACGCCGGCTCCTCCCGCCATTATCCTTCCTACGGTGCAGGTCGGTAATAGCTTTGGGAGGTCCCTTCCTACGGTGTAGGTCGGTACCGGCTTTGGCGACTTAATGGTATTTGTGGGCTCTGCCCAAGTTGTGGTGCGTGCGGCGACTACAAGCGCAGTGGTTGCGCGCCTTGTTGTCACTTCGGTAGCGGCTGTCCGTACAGCGGCGGTGCGTGCGGCCACTGTGTGGGCTGTAGGTGCGCGTCGAGCGTTTTCCATCGTGACGAGTGCGCGTGTCGACAGGATCGGTGCGCATGAGGTGGTTGCTGTAGTGTTGGCTGCTCTCAGTGACGTCGGCGGGCGCGTAGTGGCCGCGCTTACGGTGTTTGCACGTGTGCTGCTTACAGTGGTGGCCTTGGTGGTAGCTGATGACGTAGCTATGCGTGCCACGGTGACGTCGCTGACTGGTAGGATTGCACGCGTTGCGGTTGCGCTGGCATTCCCTGCGGTCGTCCCTGGTGCTGACGCGCGTCTTGAGGCTATAGCATGCGCGGCGTTCCTCCGTACGGTATGGTTGGGGTGCGTCAATTCGACGTGGCATCTTGCTGCGTGTGCGGCGTCTTCGCGAGCAGAATTGTCGTCCCGGGTGGCTTCGCCAATCAGACCTAGCATCATGGCCCTAGGCCGTTTCGACTCTTCCTCTTCCATGCGCTCACGTACGTGTTTCACGCTTTGAAGCCATTTATTGTTGCTCTCCATTGTAAGATTGATAATTTTTATTACACTTGGTTTTTAATCACGATAGGTGTTGTCACTCCGATGATCAGTGATAGAATGACCTGTGTTGCTGGCTGCTGAGTCATTCTTAAAAATTTTATTATTATTTTTTATTATATTTTTTTCCCCTATAGTCTTTTCCCCCTATAGGTCTCGGGCGCGTGGTATGATTTTCATTCCCCTATGTTCACCGTTTTCTCCTTCCCTCCGTTGACTTTTCTTAGCTGGACGACGGCTGGTGACACGTACCTCAAGATTTGGTACGGACCGTCGTATTTCGGTGCCAGTTTTGCTGCAAAGCCCTCTATGGCCTTCGACAGGTGGTGTTCCTTTACAAGGACTAGTTCGCCTTCTTCGGGGGTCCATTTCCTCTGGTCTGTAGCCGCCCGTTCCATATTCTGCCTTAATATTGTGAATGCCTCCTGCATCCGGTTGGATCTCTCCTCCGCCGTGGTGGGGCTCGTACCAGTTCCGATGTTTATCTCGTCGTAGAGTGCCCCCGGTAGTCGTGGTTCACGCCCTTGTACCAAGAAGGCCGGACTATACCCGGTTGAGGCTGTAACGCTGGTGTGTATGGCTAGCTCGATTTCCGGAGGAGGTCGTCCCATCGCTGGTGTCTCGATGGGGTGAGTTGCGCTATGACCCTTTTGACGGTCCGGTTAGCGCGTTCCGTGGGGTTTTCTTGCGGTGTATCAGGCGCCGTAAATTGTTGGCGTACCCCGATTTCTTAGAGGTAGCGCTTCCACATGGTGCTAGTAAATTGTACGCCGTTATCGGAGAAGAGTATATTGGGTACCCCGAACCTTGCGATGATTCGCTCTCTGAAAGCGCGGCGGAGGCCTTCGGTCGTAGCTCGTCTCATCGGGATTAACTCTACCCATTTGCTGAACCGGTCGAAAAACAGCAATAGTATAGTGTTACCGTGTTTGGAGCGTGGTAGGGGTCCAATGAAGTCGACGCAGACCGTGGCGAAGGGTTCCTGTGCTACCTGCGAGAGCATTTTTCCGGCTGGTTTCAGTTGTCCCTCCGTATACTTTTGGCAACACTCGCATTGGCGTACGTAACTGCTGATGTCGCGGAACATACCTGGCCAATAGTATCTGTGGGCGATCCGTTCTACCGTCCGGCGAATGCCCATGTGTGCCGCACTTGGTGTGTCGTGGTTCTCCTGTAGCACCCGCTGTCGGAGCGAGGTTGGTACGCATAACTTCCATGGTACCGTCATGGGATCTGCAGGGGATGTGACGGTAGAGCTGCCCGTCTTGTAACGTATAATCGGCGTACTTTTCTGGGTTCGTGCGTACTTCGCTAACGCGTCGATGCCACCATTTGCGCTGTGGGTTCGTTGTAGTAGTCTGTAGTAGGGTCTCCAATGGTTGTCGGGATAGTGCGTCCGCCACCATATTCAGTTTCCCATTCCTGTACTCGATATCGAAGGCGTGTTGCTGCAGCTCCAAAGCCCATCGTGCAATTCGACCTGAAGGGCTCTCGATGGAGTGCAGCCACTTCAGTGACATGTGGTCGGTTATTACGTTGAAACGATAGCCTTCCAAGTAATGCCTCATTTTGCAAATTCCCCACACGATGGCAAGGCACTCCTTTTCAGTGGGCGAGTAATTGGCTTCTGCCTTGTTTAGCTTCCTACTTGCGTAGGCGATCACGCGTTCGCCGCCCTCCAAGTCTAGCGTTAGTACTGCTCCCAGGCCGAAGTTGCTTGCGTCAGTCTGTAGAGTAAACTTTTTTGTAAAGTCCAGGCATGCGAGAATATGGGCCTCAGTGAGTTTATGCTTGAGGGTTTCAAAGGCTTCTTGCTGTTCTGCTCCCCACTTCCAATGTTTTCCCTTCTTAAGCAACGCAGTAAGCGGTTGACTTAACGTGGCGAAGTCAGGTACGAAGCGGCGGTACCAGGATGCTACTCCCAAGTATTGACGTGCCTCCTTGACGTTGGTCGGTGGCTTCAGCTCCTGGATGGCGGCAACTTTCTCGGGGCAGTGTGGATTCCCTTGTCGCTGACCACGTGGCCCAAGTACCGCAGTTCCCTTTTGAAAAAATTTCATTTTTCAGGGTTTATTCGCAGATTGGCGCGCTGTAGCCGTAGCAGTACGTCTCGTAGGTTCTGCATGTGCTCCTCCAACGTGGAGCCTATAACGATTATATCGTCCAGGTAAGCGAAGGCATGTGGTTCCATCTCCGGGCATATGACCTGATCGAGCGCTCTCTGGAACGTTGCCGGTGCGGAGTGCAACCCAAAGGGCATAACCCGCCATTGGAATAGACCGCGCCCGGGTACCGTGAAAGCTGTGTATGGCCGACTGTTTGGTTCCAGAGGTATCTGCCAGTACCCGTTCTTGAGATCTAGACTACTTATGAACTTCGCCGTCCGTAACTTGTCTAAAATGTGCTGTATCCTTGGCAAGGGGTATGCGTCGGGTACTGATCGGGCGTTGAGCTGCCGATAGTCTACGCATAACCGCCACTTACCGTTCTTCTTCCGGGCTAATACGATCGGTGCGCTGTGTGGGCTGCGGAATGGCTCGATGCACCCCTTCGCCAGGAGCTCGTAGATCTCAGTATTTATGATGCTCTGCATGGCTGGATTGCGTGGAAAGTACCGCTGTTTTATGGGGCGGTCGTCTGTCATATTGATCCTATGCTCGGCTACGTTAGTCACCCCGGTCATATTCTCGAACTTGTTGAGTTTTTCAGCCAGGAACTCCCGTATAAGGTCTGCCTCGCCTTGAAGTTCGTTTTGTTTGCCCCCGACAGCATTACCTTGTTTGGGGGTGTGCTGAAAGCCGTCGCGCAGTGGTTTTTGTGCACATCCCGTATCTGCTTAGAGCTACTCGGTTGGCTGAGTGGTGTTTGGTGGTTTTGGTTTTCTGGTAACATTTGCCATGTCTCAGAAGACTCGAAGGTGACGCAGTTGTTTTCATTGCTGGAAACTGGCTGCCCACCAAGTTGGACGAGGGCGTAGAGGCGGCGACGATCCTTACGCATGGTTACTGGTACTTCAGCGCTGGGTTCTGTGGGTTCACCGCGCCTTGTCCTTGGTGACTCCCCCTTTCGTTTCCCGAACGTCGACGGCAGCACTCTATTGTTCGTACATCTGGCCGACCGCACTCCCAACAGAATAACTTTCGGATTTTGGCACCTATCAGCATAGTGTCCTTCCTGGCCACACCTCCTGCACCCGTTGTTAGATGTCCTAGTTCTTGGGACCGTTGCTTTCTCGCCTACTACGTGTCGCGTCATTTCGCGTCGTGGTAATTCTGACGTGCGTCGGTGTACCTCGTGGATTCCTTCATAGTCCTCAGCGAGGGTGAGGAGTTCCATTAAACTACTAAAATCTCGTCTGCGGATATATAGGAGGTAGTCCGGATGGCTGTTTCGAAATATCCTTTCCAGCCGTTGCTCGCTACTGTACCCAGCGTGTCGCAATAAGTTTTGGATTGCCGAAACGTAATCCTTATATTATTCTCGCGCGTGTTGTCTTCGCTGTCGTATGTCGTCTTCTAGACGCTCGAAATATATGGCCGGTAAGACCAATCGTAGGAAGTCTCGCTTGAAAGCCGCCCAGTTGCTCCAGTGCTCGTTGTTGTTGCGATACCACTGGAAGGAGGGCGCTGTTACATAGTAATTCGGGCATAGTTTTTGGGAGGAGGTCTCGGTTTACCATGTACACTTCGGCCAATTCTTCCAGCCGTTCTACGAATGCTAGGGGGTCCCGTCCACCATCGTACTTTACTGACCACTTCCGTATCCTGATTGATAACAGGTGCAATTACCAGGCCCGATACTTGATCGCCGTGGGCTCTCGCGTAATTGTGGTGTACGGCATTTGCTGATGGTGGGTATTGATGTGAGGGGTTGCGTGGTCTGCGTCGAAAAACTCCTCTCCGGGGGTCCTTGAGGTGCGTTACCGGCTCCATCGCCGAGGTCCGGGGGAGTCGGTGTCTTCCGTTCATCTTCATCGCCTGACGTGTTCTCTGTGGTCTCGTATGTGGTCTCCATTAACCGAAATTTCTCGTGTAGCTCCTTGTCAGTGGACGCTTTGCAAGTCAATGTCCCTATCCGCTTGCGGATCTCACGTGCGGTGCCTGTATGCTCGAGACTCAGCTCTCGCGCGATGGATCCCAGTTGTTCTTTGGAGACACCATCCAGCCAAGTTATTTCAAGTGGCTCACTCATTCTGTAGATTATTATCAGGAATTTTCCGTCTGACTAGTTGGATGTACGACTTGCAGGGTCCCTGCTCGGGCGCCTATTGTAAGGAAGCTTTTCCCTGCCGCTATGCTTCTTATCAAATGCTGGGGTATACTCGCCGTGTCCAGGGTCCTTGTACAATAAATTTATACTTTGGGGCCTTTTTGCAAGCTCCGTGCTGACTCACTGCTGTGCTGCGGTGTTGCTTCTTTTATAGCTGTCGGGTGGTGTTGCTAGCTCAAATGGTTGCCATGGTTATGTTGCTAGGTTTGCTAAGGTTTGTTGTGTTGGTTGTGTTGCTAGGTTGGCTGTGTTGCTGAAGTTTGTTGTGTTGGTTGTGTTGCTATGTTGGCTGTGTTGCTGACGTTTGTTGTGTTGCTAGGTTGGATGTACTGATGGTGGTTGTTGGTATGGTATGCAGTTATTTTGTGTGGGCCAAATTAATGTTAATTTATTTGGTCCTCACAATGTCTGTGAAATCTAAACTAGCGATGACAGACCTGTAGAATTTAATAATATCTGTAATTTTTACAGTAATATTTTTTCACCTTTCTGAAAAATAAAATCAATATAATTTTTGAAAAAAAAACGAAACATTTTTGTTTTGCCCAGTCTAATGTGCTAGTTTACTTTGCAATTTTTATTTTCATTACATTATATCCTCCTTTTTCGATGTTTCTACTGCCATTTCCTTGACGAAGGAAAAAACATTTCTACTTTTTTTATTCGCAAACGAAACCCGTACACATTTTCATATTGGGAGTGTCAAAGGAAGAGCAAACCTTCTTGTAATTGAATCATAGTGGGTGCCCCTGTTCCATGTTTAAAAGGGTTTCTCCGACTTTTTCTGTTTTCAAATGGTGGATTTTTACAAGTGTGTTGTGGAACACTTCCCTTAAGTGATATCGTGCATTTTTAAACTTCGTCCAATGACAAAGACTTCAGCCAGACACCTCAAAGCGGGGACTTTTCTTCATTCTTACAGCGATTTCACTTGTGGAATTTTTTGTCATGGGAAGAAGTCGAAAAATGACTGCAACTACTTAAGGGTAGTGTTTTACGACACATGTGGAAAGATTCGCCATTTAAAAACAGCCAAAGTTGGACAAACCCGCTTAAGATAGTATAATCGCAGTAAAAGTTAAAAAAAAAAGTTTCCCGCTTTGAGGTTTCTAGCTGAAGTTTTTGTCATGGGACGAAGTCTTAACATGCCTGATGTGACTTAGGGCTAGTGTTCTACGATACATGTTTTAGTATCCACCATTTAAAAACAGCCAAAGTTGGACCAATCTTGCAGAAATTTAACCCTTTCTAGCCCTTTTTTATTTAAATATAGCCCCAAAAATAATTTTGTTCTGGCAACACTGCTGGAGAGAGCTCAATTTTCTGATCTCACCAGTCAGAAAAGTGGCGTTTGCGATCACTTGCCTGTAATTTCCTGCAGTCCGTGATTGTTTCTGACTGTGAAATTGCTGTAAAGGATCACAGCTATTAATTACACTACTCGACAAATTTTGATCAACTTTAGTCTCCAAGAATAAAATAGACCTTTCCTAAAGTAAAATTTTCTCCTGATTCAGAATATCACTTTCATTGTGGCGGATCTAGTTTCCGAGATATCGGTGAAAATATGAAATTTTCATTTTTGAAACACATTATTTAATACAGGTACGTCAAAATTTGAATTTTTCATTTTTCCGATTTAAACTGTTGAATTGCACATTATACTAATTCCCATAAACATTTTTGCCTTTATATAAGTATCTTCAGTAGTTTGGCCACTATGCCAAAAATCATTTATAAAATTTTCAAAAATTAACAATTTTTTTCACAAATTTTCAGATTGAACCACTTAAAAATCAGAAAATTCTATGGACGAAAAAAAGTTAGCCCTCCTATGTTGTAGGTAATTTAATTAAGAAAACTTTAAGCACGCCAGTACAACATTGTGATGTGCCCTTGACTTTACAAGCCATGTTTTATTGAAAGTCCTCAATCAAAAATTTTCTATTATTACCCGACAAGTTTTCGAAAATTTCCATATACTTGACATTTAACAGATGATCCCTATATAGCATTTTCTGCTGATTCCGAATATGTGATCAGTTTTCAAAATATCTTAAAATTTAAGTTTTTTGATAAGGGAAAATTGGGATTACTGATCTGTTAATATTTTCGCTATTACCTTCTCGATTTTTATGACATTTGATTTCGTTTTGAGGAGATGAAATACCCTTTCAACCAATGCAAAAATAATTAAAATCGACATTAAAGTTATTGAGTTATTAGGAAAAAATTGTATTTCTTCATTAATTTCAATAATTCCTCGACCAACTGCTATACCAAGGACTTCGGGAACAAGCTATCATAGGCGACTTTAGTTGGTTCCTTCATTTGGAAGCATAATATGTAACCAAAAAGGTGATAACTATCAACTTTAAAAAAAACGAATGGCGGCGATATACCAACAGGTTATCATAACCTCTAACGCGATTTTTGGCCGAGCTTCTCTTTCCAACTTGTGGTGTGTTGCTTTTGAGTTTTCCTACAAGTTGGCGGGACCTACAGTTTTTTGCCGACTCCGAACGGCACTTGCAAAACAAATGAATTTTTTGCTGAGAAGCTTCTCATGGCAGAAATACACCCGGAGAGTTTGCCAAACTACTGCCGAGGGGCGACCCCGTTTAGAAAAATTGTTTTTCTAAATAATTTTTGATGTTACTTTTGCCGGGCATCGAACCGCCACGACTTGGTGTAGAAGGCCGAACACTTAACCGCTACACCACGGCGGCCGCCTTTTAAACACTACATAATTTTAACTTATCTCGAAAACGGAATTTTCAAAATATCTCGAAAACTATTATACTTTTAAAACAAATGCTTTTGGAATCAGCAGAAAATTCTACATAGAAATTATGTATCAAATGTCGAGGCTATGGAAATTTCGGAAAATTTCTTGGGTAAAAACAGACAATTTTTTATTGGGAACTTTCAATATAACAGGGCTTATGAACTGGCATGCTAAAAATTTTCGTTATTGAATTTTCTACAACATCGGATGGCTAACTTTTTTTCGTCCATGGACTTTTTCTGATTTTAAAGGAGTTAAATCTGAAAATTTTATAAAAATTTGGTTTTTTTTTCAAAATTGTTTTGAACGTTTTTTGCAATAGCGGCCAAACTACTGAAAATACTTGCAGAGATGAAGGTACAAAATGTTTATGGGAATAAGTATAATGTATTATTCAACAGTTTAAACCGAAAAAATTAAAAATACAAATTTTTTACCTACCTATATGAAGTAATGTTTTGCAAAATTTGCAATTTTCATATTCTCACCAATATTTCGGAAACTAGATTTGCCACAGAAAAATTGATGATATATTCGGAATGAGGAGAATATTTTAGAAAATGTATTTCCATTCTTGGGGTTTTTTTGTCGAGTAGTGTTATTAGAATAAAATCGAGGAGGATATCAAACCAAATTTTGAATAAAATTTCTCATCAACATATATTATTATCTGATTTGTCCCAAAATGCTAATTTACAAATCGAGACTCTAAGTACATCATTATGAAACATTCAAAAGGCAGGTTCTGCCAAATTTTTGCAAACCGTGATATCCTAGCAGACAATGCTGAGCCGAATCCACCGCAACTTTTGAAAATACAACTTCCTTGGACTTTCGATAGTAGAAATTGGTAACATTTCCGTGGATGTATATGCCGATGAGGCAGGGAGAATGACTGTAGCAACACCACACGTTAGACAGGGTTACTCTTGTCGAATTTTTCACCGGTCGGAACCTGACATTGTCGCCGACAAAGTCCTCGGCAACACTATTCATAACATGAAGAGCGCAAGGCATGGAATTATAAATCTACGTAGGCGGCCACAAGCTACCCTGTACCCCATCCCGAAATCTTGAGGGTGACTTTCGTCACCGTGCTCACTTTTTCTCCCCCTTCAGCCACAAATGTATATAAAATACAAAACCTCAACAGAATCCTCAATTCGCTAGCTGGCAGCACTTAAGACAAAGAATCGGTGATGTCAACTTACACGGCAATTGGTCACCCGATTCTAAACTATTCGTCGCCGATATGGCCGCCGGGGCTATCTGACGCTCATTGGAATCAGCTGCAGGCCTACCAAAACATCGCACTCAAAACGGCTACGTGGTGTGTCCTTATGTCTCCTATACACTATTTACACCATGAGACGAAAATGCTCCCAGTTGAAGAGCATAACGAAATGCAGTGCAGGCAGTTGCTGTTAAATTGCTGCAAACCGCAGCATCCTAACACACATCTGCTTTAGTTAGCGTTACCTCGTAGGACCATAAGGACACATCTATGTAAGCATTTTGATAAGATCCGACACCTAGCAATATCGCCGTTTGACCCAAAGGATCACATGCAGGCGCTGGAGCGCATTCATAAGATGTTGGCTTCTATGTTGAGCCCTGTCCACTGAACGCCGTTTTACAAATACCAACCCAGACATAACACCAGCCATTTATTCACCTGATCTTCGGAGCCCACTCTTCTAACACCCATTTCTCCCTGGTCCAACCCTGTTGGAACTGCTCGTTTCATAGGACTTTCGTTAGAAGACATTGATAACAATTTAGGTTGAGGAAAAGTACACGTTTGGGCAGGACAACCTTCCTTACAACAACAACAACTGTAACACCAACTACATAGTTAACTGACGCCTTGGCCTAATTGGGGAAGGGTCATTAACGGAGCGTGACCTTTTTTTTCCCAAAGAAAGGACTATGCTTAGTAAAAGTAGAACTTGTTGGAGTTCCGGAGCATATATAAAGTTATTTGAGTATGCATAAGAAGAGTAGGAAGTCGAGGAAAGGGGTGGAAAAGTTTTGCTGTCTGTTAGTGCATGGGGAAATTTAAATTAGTTGTAGAAGTAAAACCCTGAAGTAATTCTCATGTTTTGTCCTTTTTTGATACTTATCTTATAATAAGTAAACAAATGCGTCAATAACTAAGTTATAAAGTTACATGTATTTCAGCAACAGTTCCAGTATAGTCCGTCACCACATCAGCAACCACAACATGGGGGCCAAACTCAATCTCAGACACCTCAACATTTAACCCAACATGTAGTACATATTCAACAACCACAGAGTCATCATCAGCAGGTTCACGGTCAGCAGCAACAACATATCCAACAGCAACAAGATGTGGTAACATCCAGCAGCCAAGTAGCTCAAAGCAGTGCATCTGCTGGGCAGCAACAGCAAATTCAACAAATTTATCACCACCACAGCACTCCCGAAAGAAGTTGAGAATCACTGCAACAAGCAGCTAGCAACACCAACGCGACTTCAACTAACAGCAGCAACAATAAAAAAAAGAAAAGCTCTAAAGGTAAACGTTGAAAAGTATACATCAGTAATGTGTATTGCGTGTTGAAGATGAGGGCATCAAAGTAATGGCCAATATGCAAATTAATGGGGCGTTTCCATAAGAAATAGGAATAGCTAAAAATACTAAAATATGAACAGTAAGTGTAGATCAAAATTATGAAAGAACTTTTTCAGAAACCAGCTATATAATCAATTTAACTGAATTAGAATATGACAGAAGTGTTGGTTTAAAAATTCTACTCATACAAAATATGTATTAGCAAATATACATTATATATGTACATGCATACAAATATATACATTTATATCGTAGGTTGGAGTGTAAACTTGGGAAATTCTTGTATACAGAATTTTACATAGCAGGAAAAAACTATTTAAATTTTTAGTAAAAGCACAGGAAAAATAACATACACCTGGTTTACTTTGTTTATTTGTGATGTTTTTGTTTCATTTGTATCTCCTGCTCATCAAATTTCATTAAAAACAAATTTTTGATAAAAATGGACATGCCAAGTGTACTCTCACAGCCGACGATATATAAATGCACACATGTAGAGCTGTATGTGTGTACATAGGATAGGAGTGCCAATAATCTCAAAATAAACCGATTTTGAGGCACACAACAAATACATTTGCAACTAATACACTTTCAGCGATGATTTGAGGATTATTCACTCACGGCTCGCCTGAAATGATTTTAAATGGAAATTCAGAGTGCAGTATTTTGGCGTTTCTTTATGATAGCAATTTTGCGCTTTTGTTTGGGTAAGTCGCGTGTTGGCGAAAAAAAAAAACGCTACGCCGAGCGCACGTAGTTAAGGCAGGTTGTTAAAAGTAATACATGGATGCGATGGAGGTTTTGCTCCTCTTTAAAAATATCTAGCCTGTTCCAAGTGGTGACAAGAAATGAAGTTTTCAGAAGCACTTAAAAAAAGCGCTGTTATTTCGCGGCTTTCTCAAAAACGGCTGCGGAGATTATTTTAGACTTTGCGTGAAACGTGTTTATTTATAGTACGAGATCCCACCGCAAGATCGCTACGCTCATCGAGTACACGGTAACAAGCATATTTTTATATTAGTTTACAACTTGGACAAGACGTTTTGGCCATGCTGCCATTTTCAAAATGGCCGCTAATATTTTTAATTAATTTTTGAAAAACCAAATTTGGAAGCGTCGGCAGCAATCGCGCAATTTGGCCGCAACCCGGTGGCAGCAGCGCCCATAGAGGTGGTATTTGGAGGCACCGGGTTGCGGCCAACTGCCCGATTGCTGCCATCACTTTTTGAGTTCTCTGGGTGGATATCTATAGGTCACAGTATAGTTTGTTCGGCTACTCGATGAGCGTAGTGACGCTTCCAAATTTAGTTTTTCAAAAATTAATTAAATATATTAGCGGCCATTTTGAAAATGTCAGCATGGCCAAAACGTTTTGTCCACGTTGTAAACTAATATAAATATATGTTTTTTACACTGTACTCGATGAGCGTAGTGATCTTGCGGTGGGATCTTAGACTATTAGGTTTTATTATCATAAAATAATATTGTACTCTGACTCTTAATTTAAAGTCATTTCAGGCGAGTCGTGCACTGTAAATTATTTATTTACACCCGCTAGTGCATACCATAAATATTCTTATAAAAATCTATTATATTTTCTCTTGCATATAATTAGAGAAAAATAAATTTGAAAAGTAATTGTATTTTTGATAATTAAAAAGCAGTGAAAATTTAATAAAAAAGTAAAAGAAATTGAAATATGAACTCCATGGACAGTACCAATTAAGAAGAGGTTGATATTAAAACAAGTAAAAATTCGTTCTTTCATAATTAGTATTAGTGAAAAAATTGTTTTATTTTAAAGAAAATTATTATTTTGAAAAAAAAAAAACAAAAAAAAAAACAGAAGATGTAGATGTATTACTTATACTGAATGAATTAATAGGTATGAAATTGGACTAGAATTACCTAATTAATTTGCGTTGCTTTGGCAATTTTAGTTTAATATTATAATGGTTCGATATTTTTATGCTTCCTAAAATAGTGTTGAAATAATTTTATATGTTTTAACTATTTTGAGTAGAAAAACGAATTCCCGATACTTGCAAATACAGAGATAAATAAAAATTGTATTTATAATATACCTTATATAGTTAAACGTAATTACAGAGTACGTAAAAAATAAAAAAATAAAACGGGATGGATTCTTATATACATAATCAAAGAAAAAAATTATCAACCATAATTTGTTGCTGCTGCTTTGAAAAATATTCGACAAAAAACTCATCCGTAATAATAACCTAACTTTAAGGCAGACAAAATCATAAACAAATATTGTAAACGTAGCTATATCATCACCTTTACTAAGGCATTCATATTTAAAAAAGCAATAAAAAATAATGCAGCACCCTAACCATGGAATGTGTAGACTTTTAATTTGCATGCTGAGAAGAAAAGCTGAAGCATATGTATATGTATGTATCTTTCAAGACGAGATTATAATCCCTTGACAGGTTTTTTTGGTTTATTATGCACTTGCATTATGTGCTTTAATTTCTCACTTATAATTGCATATTTAAGTACTAATTATACTTAATTGAAACTAATGTAAAATACCAAAATAAAATTTATTCGTGGTATTAAACTCCTAAAATATGTAAGTTTAATTTATTTAAGAAGACTTTTGATCTTCTGAGATCACTTGCGAAGCAAGATGAATTTATAAGAAGAAACATAATACATATAGTTTTACAATCCAAGTACGTCAAAATTTACTATTGATGGTTATATTGCAAGAAATGTCAATAAGGATATTGAAAAGAAAAAAACATAGATATACAGTTTAATCATATTTACAAGTGCTAATTTACATATTCGAAGTAAGCATATTTTAATTTGTGACTAATTTCGATATTCCGTCGCACTAAATAACGTGTAATTTGATGTCCGAACAAACAAATTGTTTCCCATCCAAAATAGGTTTTTTATGTATCGGTAAACACGCTACGAAATCATATACATATACAACAGTGTACATACCTAATTAAATAATGGCAAATAAATATAGATTTGAAAATTCATATCCCAATGAACTTATTTTTATTATCGAGTGCTTGCTGAAAATGGTGCTCGATATCATTCACTACAGCTGCAGATTTTTAAAATTGGCTGCTCGATCGTTAAAAAAATTTAACTAAATTTTTTCTTGGCGTCATTTACGTTTCACTCTTGAAAAATTAATTATTAAGAAAATCGTTTAAGTTTTAAATTTTTAAATGATTTAGTTTTGTCCAACAAGTAAATTCAAAAGAAACGTGAAAATATGAGGTAATTTGAAAGATCGGGTTTGAAATTAATATTAGGTACTTTTCTACGTTTTTGTGCCACTTAAGCGGGAAACAGAGACAATACGGCAATACGTCGAAACAACTAACAGCTAAGTAGACTGCGGGTGTTTGTATGCATAACAACAGAATTTGTTCTAAAATCGTCGTATCTACAGTATTGATGTGGTGTATCTGCCGAACGCTTTACATCAACCATCGGCGCCCCATAGATCTTAAGATCAGTCAAACAAGTTGGATTCATCACACAGACACGTTGCGCTCTTTGTTTACCAAATGATTTAGTCGTCGCTGGGCAAGGGGCGAAACCAAAAGCGTTGTTTGGTCAGCGAATATTAAAAATATAGTTCGGACCATTGTTAAATTATATAAGGTTAAGCAGATTTTAACATTTTCCAAGGCATAGCTTCCTTATTAGAGTTGCATTTACGAAGGATGCAAAAAAGGGTAAAAAAATCCCCCTTTCGGAAAATTGTAGTAGAAAAGGAAGGAACGCCGTTCGCAAAATTTCAGGATTTTTTTCACATTGCGCTCTTTGTTTACCAAATGATTTAGTCGTCGCTGGGCAAGGGGCGAAACCAAAAGCGTTGTTTGGTCAGCGAATATTAAAAATATAGTTCGGACCATTGTTAAATTCTATAAGGTTAAGCAGATTTTGACATTTTCCAAGGCATAGCTTCCTTATTAGAGTTGCATTTACGAAGGATGCCAAAAAGGGTAAAAAATCCCCCTTTAGGAAAATTGTAGTAGAAAAGGAAGAAACGCCGTTCGTAAAATTTCAGGATTTTTTTTCCGGAAATCTGTCTTTTCAACATTTATTTTTTAAAATTATTAGGAAAATTAAATTAATTTTAAATTTAACTGTAAAAATATAGTTTAAAAAAAACTAAAACTCACGCTTTTAGAGTGTATTGAACTAAAAAGTTGAAAATAATTTTAAAACCCCTATACAGTAGTATTGTGGAAAAAGCGTGGTCCACTTTGTTCCATAATCTTCGTTTTTTATTTAAATAATTTTTACCTTTTTAGTGAAATATTATTTAAAAGAGTGTGTTTTCGCTTGTTAAACTATATTTATTTTTTACTTTTTAGTTAAATGTGTTATGAAGTAATTGATAAATATCGAAGTATACCGCAGTCAAAACGATTCCTCTGGGCCTCCACTTTCGTTTGATACCCATATTGTAGGCAATTTTCAATATTATTATAAAAAATAAAAACCTTTTTATTACATTAAGAATTTTCTTAATCTTACAAGGCATATCATGCAACAGAATTAATGTAGAACATATTACCAATAGAGCAGGAATAATGTTAGAAAAAAGGGGACCTGTAGCATTAACCAGGACTGCATGGGATTTAAATGTTCACCTAGAAATGAAAGCATACTCAAATTCATATGCAAGCATACGAAATTCTCTTAAATTTGTTACAGCGTCGAGTGGGCAATTTGAAGTGAACACGATGATGCAGCAATTACAAAATCAATATTCACACATCGAGCAAAATCACGAGATCATCGCGCTCACGGGGAGGAGGAATCGGAAGTCGCGATCAGTGTTACCCTTCATAGGTTCACTGTATCACTCCCTCTTTGGTCTGATGGATGAAAAACAGGCTGATATGCTACAAGGAAAAATAGAAAAAGCCAAAGACAATGAGAACTATCTTCTCGACTTAGTGCGAAATCAGTCTTCTGTCCAAGATGTCACTTTAGATGTACTCAAAAGGCAGAATCACGAAGACAACGTCAAATTACTCGATACTGCAATTCAAACACTAAGAACTACAATAAATTCGCACCTCAGTTATCAGTTGCTGTTCGAAGCGATCACAGCACTTAATGAACAAATGTTAACTTTTGAGTTTAAGCAGAGAGACATCATCAATGTGCTTTGGAATTCTCGAGGTAATTGTTTACAACGAGTACTACCCATGAAGAGATTCCAGGAGCAAATAAAATTGATTTCCGAAAACATCGACAAAAGCCTAGAGCTGCCAGATACTGACCCTTTAGTGCTTGGACACTTGGCAACTACTACCGCAAAAACAACTGAAAACTACATATTATTTCATATTAAAATACCTTTAATAAGCAAGCCAAAGCTTGAAGCGTATACTATTTACTCTTAACCCACCATACATGATGGGCGCCTTGTGAGTATAAAGTTCAATAGTCCTCATATACTAGTGGACAAAAATAGGACAGTTTTCTATGAAATGAATGAACAAATGTTCAATCGATGTCAATTTATTCCAAAGCTGACGGTATGTTCTCAATGGCATCCTTCCTTCAGAATAGTAGATACGCCAAATTGTGAGATGGCACTACTTAAAGATCCAAACACGCTGCCAGCAAGCTGTGAGATCAACATCATGCCGCTTCAAGAGTACTGGACTCAGTTACAGGCACCAAACACCTGGCTATTCTCATTGGCAAGAGAGGAGCAGGCAACAGTAATTTGTAACGGTAGCATACAAATCCTAAAAATGAGTCATCAGCCGAAATACAAAAACTAAAAACAATTTGGGGATTTCCTCTGGATTTGGACTGGCATCACATTGCACACTATGGCATGAGCACGACGAATATTCTTCTTCTTATCATCGCAGCACTCGTAGTATTTTTTCGTTTTACGACGCATATACAACGTTACAAGGTTCGCGTATCCAATTGGAGGATACATATTTAGAGGTTAGATATGCATGTATAGGGATTTATTATTATGTACAGGGAGGTAGATTTAAAAAATATCCGTGTATTCTAAAACATGAGTCTCGACCGCCAAATAACCGCTGAGAAGTTCTTGTATGTTTGTAAAAAAAAAAAATAATAATAAAAATAACTAAATATCATGTTTAAGAATAAAACTATTAAAAGCATTTAGTCTTGAAATGTAAACATTTCAACGTGGGCAGTATGTTCACAGTTGTGAACGGATTCCAACATATGTGGATGCGCGCATGTATGTGTTTATGTATGTGGACACAATTAGTACACACATAACGATCTCGCCATGCATATTTACTCAATATACATTAGGCGAGACCGCTATCTCACTGTTGGGTTGGTCGTCTAGGATGATAATGATAGGACTCAAGTATGGCTATCAGTTAGATAAGACACACCTGAGTCCACAACATATTTTCACATAGTGACAGATTTCACATACATGTTCCATCTACGTTGTTGGGTTTACTTAGGATTAAGATATATGTATGTATACACATGTACACATGTACATGCGTACTACGTACAATAGTTAGATGTAAGTTGAATGTTAGATTAAGAAAAAATATAAATAAAGGCACTCCAGGAAACTGGAGTTGAGTTTTCTTTGTACCATCAACCGGCAACGTTGCTATTAATTTTAACAATTATACCATCTCATTTTGACCGATAACTCAGTTATCGATAAATATATCGAAATATTCCAAAGTCCAATAGAAACCTGTGGACCTTCCCTTTCGTTTGATACCCATATTGAAGGCATATTTCAAGGTTTTTGGGACAGTCTGAAGTCCAAATGACAGACTGAAGTGGAGCCACATACAAGCAAGCAAACATACATATGAATGTACATATGTACAGGTAAAGCTAATGAAAGCGTAGTAAAAAAACTAGCATTATGTGGGAAAAGTGTCTTACGCTCCATATACCAAAATTATGGCACAAAGCGGACCACGCTTTTTCCACAATACAACTGTGTAGGGGTTTTAAAATTATTTTCAACTTTCAATACACTCTAAAAGCGTGAGTTTTAGTTTTTTTAAACTATATTTATTTTTTACTTTTTAAGCGGGCTACCCACCTGCCAAGAAATGCCTCAAGAAAAAAACGCGCATATATTTCTTATGCCTGGTCAAGAAATTTTGACGTTTATCAAATTTTCCATTTTTTTGCAAATTACTCTAACAAAAATGTATAAAACATGTTTAGTGAAATATTTACTCACCTTTGCCGTGAATCTGCACGTTTACCTCAAGAAATATATACGAGCATATTTATTTCTCGAGGTAAAGCGGCATTGCCAACCATAGAAAATTGTAGTATTTTTTCATAAGAGCTGAGTATTGGCTCAAGAAAATCTGACGTGCGAAAACAGTTCTTGACCATTTCTTGAGCGTTTTTTTATATGTAGTTTGACGTTTCTTGGCAGGAGAGTAGCCCACTTTAGTAAAAAAAAAAAAAAAAAAAACTAATGGCGGCGATATACCAACAGGTTATCATAATCTCTAACGAGATTTTTAGCCGAGCTTCTCTTTCCAACTTGTGATGTGTAACTCAAAAGTTTTCCTACAAGTTGGCGGGACCTACAGTTTTTTGCCGACTCCGAACGGCGCTTGCAAAGCAAATGAATTTTTTGCTGAGAAGCTTCTCATCGCAGAAATACAGAGAGTTTGCCAAACTACTGCCGAGGGGCGGCCCCGTTTAGAAAAATTCCTTTTCTAAATAGTTTTTGATGTTACTTTTGCCGGGCATCGAACCGCCACGACTTGGTGTAGAAGGTCGAACACTTAACCGCTACACCACGGCGGCCGCCAAATTTTAGTCAAATGTCCTATGAAATTATCGATAAATTTATCGAAATATATCGAAATCCAAATGAAACCTGTGGCCTTCGCCTTTCGTTTGATACCCATATTGTAGGGAATTTTAAGGTTTTTGGGCCTCACATTTTGACGATAACTCAGTTATCGATAAATTTTTCCAAATATATCGATGTCCAAATGAAACCTGAGACCTTCCCCTTTCGTTTGACACCCATATTGCAGGGAAATTTTAAGGTTTTTGGGCAATCATATATTTCATTTTCATTTCATTTTATTCAGTCAATGGTTACAAAACCTTACAGACTAGAAATACAAATTTTCTTAAAGATAAACGTAATAACACTTAAAAATAATTTGATTGCAATTTAGCCAAAAATATAGATCTGGACTGAGCAAAATCTAGATCGAGACTTGTGAAAATTCGATTGAATTCAATAAGCGACCTCGTAATAGGTGCATACAATAAATTGTTATATTAAGCGCTTTAACATGAAACGGAAGTTGATTACGAAGGACCCTTAAGCAATTTGCTCGAAAAGGTTAGGACAATTTATCATGCCAGAAATTATATCATACACAAACATAAGAGAGTGCATTACGCGCCTAGACTTAAGCGATTTGAGGTTTATTAAAAGGCAACGGGCCTCATGCGATGGGAATGGCTCGTCAAAATGAAGAGGTTGCAGAGAAAACCGAGTAAAACGGCGTTGAATTCTTTCGATCCTGTCGGAGTGTAAAGAGTAAATAGGGTTCCAGATTACTGCGGCATACTCTAACTTAGATCTTACTAGGCAGTTAAAGAGTGATTTTTTAGTATATGGGTCTTTGAAATCACGCGCATAACGACGCAAGAAACCCAAGTTAGATTTTGCCTTAGGTATAATATGATTGATGTGGTTGACAAAAGTGAAGCCTGAGTCAAAAACCACACCTAAATCCCGATATTCATATACGCTAGTTCTAGATGTTAGAAATAGTGTAAATAGTGACAATTGGATTTACAGTTTTAGCGAAAGTCATTTGAAAGCATTTCTTTATGTTCAGCGACAGTTTATTTCTCACACTCCAATCAGATAGCTTATTTATATCGCTTTGCAATGATAAAGCCTCTAACGAACAGTTTATTTCATTAAAAAATTTTAAGTCATCAGCATAGAGTAAGAATTTGGAAGTATTAAAACAAGATTTAATATCATTAATAAAAAGTAGGAATAGCAATGGGCCAAGAATACTACCCTGAGGCACACCAGAAGTGGCCACGAAGGGGTACGATTTAGTATGACTAATTTCAACGTAAGACACTCGGTTAGTCAGATAAGAGTTTAACCAAGAAAGTAGAGATGAATGGAAACCAAGCTCTTCTAACTTCAACAACAAAATGCTATGAACAACAGTATCAAAGGCTTTTGAAAAGTCTGTATAAACAACATCGACTTGATGACCAGATTTAAAGGCTGATATGCAATATTGGGAAAATTCAGCAAGGTTTGTTGTGGAGCGACCACAGACAAACCCATGCTGACGCGGATCAATTAATTCCTTTACAAAGAAATACAATTTATCTTTCACCACCTTTTCAAAAAGTTTTGAGCATGTGGTGAGCTTAGAAATTGGTCTATAGTTACGAACATCATTTTTGTTACCAGATTTGAACATTGGAGAAACAGATGCAACTTTCCACCGATCAATAAATTCACCTTTGGCAAGGGAAAGATTAAAAATATGCTGTAAAGGCACACTAAGGGAGAAACTGCATTTTTTTTTAATAGAAATGGGGAGAAACCATCCAAATCTGTTTTTGGTGTGGACTGTAGAGAAGAAATACCATCCAACATATCAAACTTAGATACCGACAATGTTCCAAGCTCCAGAGCACTTGGAGAACAACCGGTATTTAAGGCGCCACCACTGTGATGCACAAAATTTGAACTAAAAAAATCGGCAAATAAATTAGCGGTATCAGATAAACACTGGGAATGCTTATCATCGAAAGTCACACAGGTGGGAGTATTTGTGCAACCTTTTTTTGAACGTATGAAATTCCAGAAAGATTTCGGGTTGGATTTTAGTTCAACTTCATACCGAGCTATATATTGATTATATAACTGTTTATCAAGAGCATTAAACTCTCTCGAAAGTCGAATATATTCATCTTTAAAATTACAATTGCCATTAGCTTTGTGCAGGTTAAAATATTTCTTTCGCTTATTTTTAAGCCTTTTTAGGTTTCTTGTATACCAGGGGAGTTTGTGTATACGGGCGGGTCGTACTGGTACGATGTTGCAAACTACTTCAAAAACGTTAACAAGAAAAATATCAAAACATTCAGAGACTGCTTTCGAATTGAAGAGACTTTCCCAGTTCACTTCCAAAAGTTTAGCATTCAAGATGTCAAAGTTAACTCCTCTAAAGTCATAAGTACGCGGTTCATTGAGAGAAACAGGGCTAAAATTTAGCTCTTGAAGAGTTATTGAGAGAGGAACATGGTGCATGTCCGGGCAAGAAAGTGTAAATTCACACTCAACTAGATTAAAACTTTGATTCTCGTCAACAAAGACAAGATCTAAAATATTATTCAGTCTATTAGGCAGGTAATTAATTTGGATAAGATTGACACTAAATAAGCTATCAAGAAAATTGATCTCATGAGAATAGTTAATATTAGTAGGAGTGAGAATATTTTTGTCTATAAAGTTAGACCAAATAATTTTATTAAGGTTAAAATCTCCAAGAATGCAGAAATGGCTTTCTAAATTCCTTTCACAGATGTTAACAATATTATTCACATGTGAGTTATATAAAGATTCATCACTATTGGGTGGTATGTATGAAACACAGAAAAATACTTTACCAAAATCGGCAAAAATGCAAACACATAATTGATCGAGTAAGGAATCAATACTAAAAAGTTGAATCATAGAAGAACGCAAAGTGCGTCTTTTAGCTATTAAAACACCACCACCTCTGAATAAACCCGTCTTATCGGAATCACGATCCTTACGATAAGTCTCAAACAAAAGTGGATCGAAAAATTCGCTATCAAAAAAATCATGTTTCCACAAGTACATAAACATCAAACTCACACCGTGACGTTGCTAGAAAAATGTCCTTACTTTTTGTACGCATGCCAGAGATATTTTGAAAATATATATTTAATTTATTCACAGCACTGGATGAAGAATAATTATTTAACTTTAATGCATTAATAGAATAAGTAGAAAGACAGCTATTCTTTTTGTCGTAAACGAAATCTACTAACATTAATTCCCGCCGGCCACAGAGTCTCATCTAAGAGGTTACTCAGATAATCATCAGAAACGCCTAACTTAAAACTAATGTTACGCAAATTCTCTAGCGAAACATCTTTTTTAACAAGCATAGAACAAGAGAGATGATATTTAGGAATATCAAAATTATTTACTACAAAATCAATAACATTATCAACAGTAACTGAAGGCTTGAAGGCTGATAAATGCAGCCACTCCTTTTTTCTTTTGATGACAACAGGGAGTTCAGTCGACGTGGAATTACTCCCAGTTAAAATATGTTTAGCTTTGACATGTTTCTTGTTATGTGATGTTGTTTGTTTCGAGTATTCAGCATCACGGCGAGTAACATTATCAACGGCAGCAGAGCAATCAAAAAGGCATCGCCTGCTTGATTTTCAGCATCAGAAGCAGCAGGAGAAATTGAATTAATAAATATTTCAGAAGAATCATCAAATTCAACTTTAGCACAATAATTATGAAACTTTGAGTCACATAGTTTACAGGTAACACAGGTACCGACTTTAATATGATTAGAACAGTCCAAGCAAGTTATTGTTTTATGCGAAGACATAGTGAAAATTACTTAAAAAGCAGAGCGAAAATGAAACCTGGGACCTTCCCCTTTCTTTTGATACCCATATTGTAGAGAAATTTTGAGGTTTCCGGGCAACCACATTTTGACCGATAACTCAGTTATCGATAAATTTATCGAAATATTTCGATGTCCAAATGAAACCTGGGACCTTCCCCTTTCGTTTGGTACCCATATTGTAGGGAAATATTAAGGTAATTGATTAAGGGTTTTTAATTGATATTGGTAGATTAGGGTGTGTAGTAGAGTGTGATGTGATTTCATAACGGTAAGTTGTTGTTTGTACCGTTATATTGGCAATATATAGGCATAATACACTTTGGTAAGGAACGTATGTATGTTTTCGTCATAGCTCTTAAATGATGAGAGGTAAGTGGTCAATTAAAAGTTTTTATTTATCTTCATGGAATATTGATTTTTGATTTGATTTTTGAAAAAAAAAATTAAATTTAGATATATTGAAACCGGGCAAAATGTCTTTAGTAATATTTTAGTTGACCTCTAACCACTTCGTTTCGTACAAAATTTAAGGACCTGTGAAAAATTATGGATTTTTATATTTCAAAATTTATAGAAATAATCTACCGAAGTCCGATAAACAGAACAATATCCCCCTTATTCATAAAAAATATAAAAGGTTTATTATTCAAAATTTGTATGAAAATGTCATTTTAAAAGGCTTTATAAACCAATTTTATTTTTTATGAATATGAGGGTAAGTTTAAAAAAATTTTAATTTTCGGAAAAACTTACCAAAAAACCCGAATTGTATAAGCGGTTATCTCATTTCTATAATGGGTATGTATATTTATGAAAATATTGGCAGTAAGTTTTTTCCGAAAAAAGTATCACAAATATAAAAATATGTCTTATGAAATTTTAATGAGCTTATAAAAAATCAAGATTAGAAATACTCATATACCTAAAGATATTTTAAAAAAGAAAGAACTATTTCAATGAAAAAAAAAAATTGTAGCCCGGAGCTGTTCTCGAACCTACAACAGTTCGCTCGCTATCCGATGCGCTAACCACTGCTCTACTGCTTTATCTACGAATTTACTGTCAAATCACCAATTCAAGCTGTATGAGCAATGAGCGAGAGAATGAAAATAGTTTCTCTAATAAAAGGAGGAGCTTGTTGAGTGAAAGATTGAAAGGTTCATTTTGCAGAAAATGAGTTCTATTTATAGAAATTTATTATACAGGCGTGTTTTTAAATCTTTTTAGAGGGGGTAAATTACAAATTCTGGTTAGGTCAAAAAAAGTTTGAGGATTTTCTAGAAAAGAAAAAATATATATTAATTTTTCTATTCAATTTGGTCTAGACTTGTTTGGGGCTCTGGTTGCAAATCTGCCCTTTTAAAAGTTAATACATATGTACATATGAATAGAAATCAGTTGTTGCCTTCAGTAAAATTTAAGACGACCGCTAACCACTTGATTTAGTTCAAAATTTAAGTACATATTAAATATGTTGAAAATTTAAGTACATATTAAATATGTTGAAGATTTTTATATTTTAAATAGGGAGTCTATCAGCAACTTTGTCTCAAACGGTAGAAATCACTAAAATTTATAGAAGTAATCTACCGAAGTCCGATAAATAGACTACTGTGTTTGAAAAAATTTCGCAACTTCGATCTTATATCATCAAAGATTAGACAAAAAACCCAAATTGAATAAGCGGTTATCGCATTTCTATAATGGGTGGTATGTATGCATATGCTTTCCGTCAACTAAAAATATTCAGCAATTTTTTTTCTCGAAAATAGAGATCACAAACATAAAAATTTTAAAAAAGTCAAGATAAGAAATATTTATATATTGAAAAAATAAAAACAATTTTCAATGAAAAAAATTAAAAAAAAAAATTGTGGCCGATAGCTGTACTTGAACCATTAACCGTTCGACCACTACCCCCGACGCTTCCCACTGGGCTATCGCTTTATGTACAAATTGATTGTCAGATAACCAATTCAAGTGGCATGAGAAAGTTTCATTCGCTTATTACAGATAAATGAAGCAGGATTGGTTATATACATATTAGATAATTGTGCACAGACTTAGAGGTATGCCAACAAATCCATATGCATTTCATAAATATTTATGCATATTTAGTATGGGTTTAAGCTTGGCAAATATTTATATGTAAAATTTGTTAGCCTATTAATATAATAGATTACAACGAAAATATATACATATATCGGCTTGTATATATGTATTTAAATTCAAATTAAGGTAAAAATTTAAATGCAAAATGGCTTTCTATACATATATTATGTATTTATATACAGTATATAAGCATATTATATTATATTATATAAGCATATTATGTTTATCTTCATGCATGTTACAACGTATTTCAACAAACATATACACAAATATAAGCAATGGCACAATCTTCTACAGGAGCGTACAATTGCTGGCGTATGCCGATGATATTGATATCATTGGCCTTAACAACCGCGCCGTAAGTGCTGCCTTCTCTGGGCTGGATAAAGAAGCGAAAAAAGTGGGTCTTGCGGTGAACGAGGACAAGACGAAGTACCTACTGTCATCAAAGAAAGAATCGGCGCACCTGCGCCTTGGCAGCCAAGTCACCGTTGATGGCTACAAGTTTGAAACGGTGAGAGATTTCGTCTATTTGGGAACCAGCATTAACACCGAAAATAATATCAGTCTAGAAATCCAACGGAGAATCACTCTTGCCAACAAGTGCTACTTTGGACTGAGTAGGCAATTGAGAAGTAAAGTCCTCTCTCGAAGAACAAAGATCACGCTCTATAAGTCTCTCATCATACCAGTCCTGATGTACGGCTCGGAATCATGGACAGTATCCAGAGAAGATGAGATGGCCCTTGGAGTATTTGAGAGAAAAGTTCTCCGGAAGATTTAAGGTCCTTCCCGTGATGCCAACGGCGAGTATCGAAGGAAATTCAACGATGAGCTGTACGAGCTTTACGCAGACCTGACCATAGTTCAGCGGATTAAAGCCCAAAGGCTCCGCTGGCTGGGTCATGTTATGCGAATGGAAAAAGAAGCTCCAGCACAGAAAGTTTTACTATCGACACCCGAATTCGGCAGCATAGGAAGGGGGAGGCCTCGACTGAGATGGAAACAACAGGTGGAGGATGACTTGTACTCCCTTGGGGTTTCCAATTGGCGTCAGTTATCGCTAAAAAGGAATGACTGGCGTGCTTTGATTCGAAACGGCCAAAATCGCCTAGGCGGTTAAGCGTCATTATGACGCAATCCAAGATTAGATTAGATATATGTATGTATTTACATTCAAATTAAAATGCAAAATGGCGTATTTTTCTATTGCAAAACTATGAAAAATGACGTGTTTTTCTATTATTGTTGCCTTTTAATGAAGAGAATATTGCCATATTATAATTTTGTATTTTAGTGCATCGCATTTACTACAAATTACAACAAACACATCTGCAAATATCGCCATTTTTGAAGTGATTAAAATTAAAATAAAAATTTGAATTATTTCAATCACTTAATTTGTATTAATTAATTTGTGTTTAAAAGAGGTTTATAGGCAAATTGATTAAGGGATATTGATTGATATTGGTAGATTAGGGTGTATAGTAGAGTGTGATGTGATTTCCATAACGGTAAGTGGTTGTTTGTACCGTTATATTGGCAATATATAGGCATAACACACTTTGGTAAGGGACGTACATATGTATGTTTTCGTTACCTATAGAGCGAAAGGGGCTGACAGGAAAGTCAATTTATTCAAGAAGCTGGTTCGATTTCAATTTCAACGCAGCGTAAGTTATATCAATCAAGTTAATAATTTTTGTGCTATAAATGAAAGCCTAAAGGAGATTGGAGTGTAATGGAGTGTGGTTGCTAAGTGACCTTGCTCAATCCCGACTCTTGCGTCCTCGTTCGTGCACTCTGGGCAACGGGAGCTACCTAGGCTCGCGGCAGAAAGAGAGGGAGCCCCGGTGGGGCCACTCTGACATACTTGGTTTAAGGGCTCACCGAGGTTTTTGCGCAGCGTCTGTTCACCATGAGGTGCGGCTGCAAGCGGGCGTCTGTCTTGAAGCAAGCGGCTCGCTATATAAATGTGTAAATATTTTCCAAAAACCCCGAAACGGGTTGTGCGCTGGGTTTGGGACCCGCCACGTAAAAAATTTAGTCCAATGAAAAATAAATTAAAGCCTCGGATGAGAACCCCCTTTAATGTTGACGACCCGGCAAAACGAATAAGGCATAATGATTTGGATATTAGGGCATGTACCGGGAATGTCCGGACCCTTTCAAGGGACGGTACCGCTGCCCGACTGGTTGATGTCCTCGTTAACGCAAAGGCTGACATCACCGCCCTGCAGGAAATGCGATGGACGGGACAAGGAAAGACGACCATCGGACCTTGTGACGTATACTACAGTGGCCAGACACGCGGCAAAGCGCGTGGTGTAGGATTCGTGGTGGGAAAGAGACTTCGCCGCCAAGTACTAGCGTTCACCCCCGTGGACGAGCGTCTCGCTGCGATCCGCATCAAAGCGAAATTTTTCAACATAACATTTATCTGCGCCTATGCGCCGACTGAGGAGACGGACGACGCAGAGAAGGACTCCTTCTACGATAAACTTGAACAGACTTATGATCGCTGCCCCCAACATGATATCAAAATCGTGCTCGGCGACTTTAATGCGAAGGTGGGCAAGGAAGGAGTCTTTGGTCCAACAGTTGGAAAATTTAGTCTCCATGATATAACATCCCCCAACGGCACTAGGTTGATTGATTTCGCTGCTGCTCGCAATATGGTCATCAGTAGTACCAGGTTCCAGCATAAACGAATACACCAAGCCACATGGCTGTCTCCTGATCAAAGAACAAGAAACCAGATTGATCATGTCATGATCGACGGCAGACATAGCTCCACCGTTCTGGACGTGCGTACCCTTCGTGGTCCCAATATCGACTCGGACCATTATCTTGTTGCAGCCAAGATACGCACACGCCTCTGTGTAGCAAAGAAAGTGCGCACAGTAACGGAAGGAAAGTTTGACGTCGAGAAGCTGCGCACGACACAGACAGCTGACAATTTCTCCACTCGACTCTCACACCTGCTATCGGAGAGCAATCCTCGACCTAACGATGCAACCGAGCAATGGAAGCATATCTCTCACTCATTACGTACCGCCGCTGAGGCCACTATAGGGTTCCAGCGAGCCCGCAAAAACAACTGGTACGATGAGGAATGCAGCACTGCCTCGGACAAAAAGGACGCTGCCTACAGGGAGACGTTGCGAACGGGCGCAACCCGCAGTGTATGGCAACGCTATCGTGAGGCAAAGAAGGAAGAGAGACGCCTTTTCAGAAAAAAGAAACGTGAGGCGGAAAGGCGTGAGTGTGAGGAGCTTGAGATGCTGGCTGACAGGAATGATGCCCGAAAATTCTATGAAAAGATCCGGCGGATGACGGAAGGTTTTAAGACCGGGGCAAGTTCCTGTAAGGACAATAATGGCGACCTGGTAACCGACGTACAGAGTGTACTTAAATTATGGAGGGAGCACTTCTCCTCACTGCTAAATTGCGAGGGAGACGTCGAACCCGATACCCCAATCCCTGACGATGGAAAAGTCGTCCCACCACCTGACTATGATGAAGTGAGGATAGCTATATCCCGGCTGAAAAACAACAAAGCGCCTGGAAAAGACGGACTGCCCGCCGAGCTGTTCAAACACGGAGGAGAAGAGCTGGTAAAAAGCATGCATCAGCTCTTATGCAGAATATGGTCAGACGAGTGCATGCCTCCAGATTGGAATTTAAGTGTGCTCTGCCCAATCCACAAGAAAGGCGATCCCGCTAACCGCACCAACTACCGCGGAATCAGCCTTCTTAATATCGCGTATAAGGTTCTTTCTAGCGTATTGTGTGAAAGACTGAAGCCCATCGTAGACAAGCTGATTGGACCTTATCAGTGTGGCTTTAGACCTGGTAAGTCTACCATCGACCAGATTTTCACGATACGCCAAATCCTGGAGAAGACCCATGATAAAAGAATCGACACACACCATCTCTTTGTCGATTTCAAAGCCGCTTTTGACAGCGCAAAAAGGAGTTGCCTGTATGCAGCCATGTCTGAATTTGACTTCCCTGCAAAGCTTATACGGCTTTGCCAAATGACGTTGAGCAATACTAACAGCTCCGTCAGAGTCGGGAAGGACCTCTCTGAGCCATTTGAAACCAAACGAGGCTTCAGACAGGGCGACTCCCTTTCGTGCGATTTCTTCAACCTGATGCTGGAGAAGATAATTCGAGCAGCAGAGCTAAACCGCAATGGTACAATCTTTTACAAGAGCGTGCAATTGCTGGCGTATGCCGATGATATTGATATCATTGGCCTTAACAACCGCGCCGTAAGCGCTGCCTTCTCTGGACTGGATAAAGAAGCGAAAAAAGTGGGTCTTGCGGTCAACGAGGACAAGACGAAGTATTTGCTGTCATCAAAGAAAGAATCGGCGCACCTGCGCCTTGGCAGCCACGTCACTGTTGATAGTTACAAATTTGAAACTGTGAGGGACTTCGTCTATTTGGGAACCAGCATTAACACCGAAAATAATATCAGTCTAGAAATCCAACGGAGAATCACTCTTGCGAACAAGTGCTACTTTGGACTGAGTAGGCAATTGAGAAGTAAAGTCCTCTCTCGAAGAACAAAGATCGCGTTCTATAAGTCTCTCATCATACCTGTCCTGATGTATGGCTCAGACTCATGGACAATGTCAAGAGAAGATGAGATGGCCCTTGGAGTATTTGAGAGAAAAGTTCTCCGGAAGATTTATGGTCCTTCCCGTGATGCCGACGGCGAGTATCGAAGGAGATTTAACGATGAGCTGTACGAGCTTTACGCAGATCTGACCATAGTCCAGCGAATTAAAGCCCAAAGGCTCCGCTGGCTGGGTCACGTCATGCGAATGGACAAAGAAGCTCCAGCCCAGAAGGTTTTCCAATCGTCACCCGAATTCGGCAGCAGAGGAAGGGGGAGGCCTCGACTGAGATGGAAACAACAGGTGGAGGATGACTTGAACTCCCTTGGGGTTTCCAATTGGCGTCAGTTATCGCTAAAAAGGAATGACTGGCGTGCTTTGATAGGCGACGGCCAAAATCGCTTAGGCGGTTAAGCGCCAATAAATGATGAATGAAAGGAGATTGACGTAACGATTCCTGACGATATATTGAGCATCATGCTTTTCCCGAAGACATGGAAAATTTCGTCGTTGCCATAGAGAGTCGCGACGACTTGCCAAAAGTTGACAGCTTAAAAATGAAAATATTCGAAGAAGAGGAACGGCGAAAAGGCAAGGTCAATGCGGACGAACAGGTGGTGTATGCAGTAGATGGCATGAAGGGCAAGCGGCGGTGAAAACGAAAGCAGTGGAACAGCAACAAAAATATTAAGTGTTATGGCTGCGGTAAGAGAGGTCATGTGCGGGCGCAATGCAAAGGTGCATCTAATTCAAAGGCCGGCAATTGCTTTCCTGGGAGGAAAACTTCAATGCTTTGACATGGCAAGCGCTCTCTCCATGCCGACTACTGACGCAGAAGGTGATTTTAGCTTCCGGAGAATGTGTCTCATCAAAAGGTATACATAGGTAATGTACGTATTAAATCAGCTCAAGCTGACATTACACTAACCGAAGTACTCTTTGTGCCCGAGTTGAAATCAAATTTTTTGTCAGTGAGCAAAATTATAAGTAATGGAAACTCAGTAAAATTCACTGAAAATAAAGTTTTAGCGTACAAAACGCGGTAATTTGATTTTTGTAGCTGAAAAATGCTATGGTATATTTGTTGCTAAGTTTCTTAAAAAAGAATATGCGTTTATGAATTGCGCTAAGTCGAATGAATTTGATTTATGGCACCGTCGATATGGTCATTTAAATGTGCGTGACTTATGTTCAATGTCTAATAAAGAAATGGTTAGAGGTATACAGGCCCGTGCGCAGGAGGTGGTTTTGGGGGTTCAAACCCCCCCTATCGGCTCTCAACGACTGAATTTTTTCATAAAAACTGTCAAAAGTTACAACCTTCGGAGCATCCAAAAGTTCAAACCGTATAAATTTATGCCAAAAGGTCGAAAGCTTATTTTCGTTGGTCACTCTAATAATAGTATGGCATATAGATTGTATGATGGTCAACTTAGAACTATAATTACTTCCCGCGATGTAAAATTTTTTGAAAATACTTTTCCATGCAATATTCCTCAGTCTTCTGATACGCCGATAATTTTGATAATGAAACGCTAACTACACCTGTTGTTGTAGCGCACGAAAATGCGCAAGCTGAAGAGCAAAGTCAAACTGTTGTTAGTGTAGATTTCAATCAATCGAATTGCATTGAGAGTGAAATAAATGTATTGCGGCCTATTGCGGTCAGCAGTGGAAGTCATGTTAATGAGGATTGCATTGGCAATGAAACTGAAGACAGTGTTGTTGTCGAAAATGAAGTAGCTGACATTGTGAGAAAACGGAAGAGGGAAAGACCAAGAATAAATAGAACTGGAAGTGTTGGTAGACCAACAAAAGTATTTGCTTATGACGACAGCGAAGCTCCCGAAAAAAATTTAAATGAAATTGTTTGTGATCCAATTTCAGTGGGAGAGGCATTTGACAGTCACAACCAGGAGAAACCAAGGGAAGCCAAGCTGAGTATGATTCTCTTATTAAATACAATACATGGGAATTAGTTGAGAAGCCTGTTGGAAAAAATATTATTGCAACAAATGGGGTTTTTCAACGAAGCGGAGGAGTGATGGTAGCGTTGAAAAATATAAAGCGCGATTAGTTGCGCAAGGGTGTTTTCAAATCCAAAACGTTGACTACCATGAAACGTACGCTCATGTTGTGAGACATTCAACAATAAGATTAATTTTGGCTATAGCTGTTCAATACAAGCTACTAGTAAATCACATCGACATAGTTTCTGCATACTAAAGAGCTGCATAAGTCCGGAAAAAGTTAACTTTTGATAACTCATACAAAATTTGAACTTCAACTCACACAAACAACAGAAATATGTACTCGCATGTTCGGATAAAATATGAAGCAAATATTGTTAGTTGTTGTTCCTACTGGTGCGCTTAACCAAAAATACTCGCACAAGTACGCAACAAACTCGTTTGCTGTGAGTAAACACTGTTCAAGAAAGAGGTGGTGCGAGTAAATGAAGTTGCACTAGTGAACTCAGTTAACTCATAGTTTTTATATATAGTTAGGCAAGAAAATCTGAACATAAATTGTATATTTGTATGTATGTTGTATATATGCAAGTTGTTCTTTAGTCGAAAACAAAGCAACGCAGATGTGTACATACACATACATATGTATGTGAGCGTCCTAACCTGGCGATTAGTTTAGGATGCGTTAGGGATCAGTTGCAAGGGATGTATGTTCACATTCGTTTGAGGCTGTCCTAATTATACATACATATTTATACCCGAACGGGTACAAAAGGACTAATCCACTTTTCGCCCAAACGGGTACTTTTAGCTCTTACTCTAGTGTGAGTATTAGACTGGGCCAAATAAAAAAAATTGTTTTTTTTTTTTCAAAAATTAGATATATTGATTTTATTTTTGAGAAATGTAAGAAACACTGTAAAATTTACAGATCTTAATATTAAATTCTAGAGATCTATCATCGCTAGTTTCGATTTTACAGACTTTACCTCATATTTGGTATAAAAACGACAATCCATTGTTGTAAAACACCATTTACCTGAACATATTCTTGTAGGAAATTGAATTCCCTACAAAAACTGACAAGACTGAAATTTTTTCAGACTAGCCGTTTTCTAGTATTCTAGCCCCAAACACTGACACGTTTTTCTGGTTTCCCCATTTTTATACCTTTCATGAACATGAAATGGTATTATAACTTTGGTCCGATGTTTGTAAGTATGAGAAGAAGAAGAGATAGACCCACTAATAAGTATACCGTTATGATTGGACGATGAGTTGATTCGATTTAGCCATGTCCGTCTGTCCGTCTGTTTGTACGCAAACTAGTCCCTCAATTTTAGAGATATTTCGATGAAATTTGGTATGGAGGCGTTATTTTATATGAGAATAATCATTCGTCGGAACCAGCATGATCGGACCAAAACTACTCATAGCTCCCATACAATCGATTGTTCCGATAAACGAATTTTGGGCTATAACTTCTGTAATTAAAGAGCTAGTAACGTGAAATTTTGTAGGTATTGATGTTTTTATATGAGAAATATTGCTGTTGAAAATCATTGAGATGGGATAAATATTTCATATAGCTCCCATACAATCGATTGTTCCGATAAACGGATTTTGGGCTATAACTTCTGTAATTAAAGAGCTAGCTAGTAACGTGAAATTTGGTAGGTATTGATGTTTTTATATGTGAAATATCGGTGTTGAAAATCATTGAGATGGGATAAATATTTCATATAGCTCCCATAAAATCGATTGTTCCGATAATATTTCATATAGCTCCCATACAATCGATTGTTCCGATAAACGGATTTTGGGCTATAACTTCTGTAGTAACCTGAAATTTGGTAGGTATTGATGTTTATATATGCGAAATATCGATGTTGAAAATCATTGAGATGGGATAAATATTTCATATAGCTCCCATACAATCGATTGTTCCGATAAACTGATTTTGGGCTATAACTTCTGTAATTAAAGAGTTAGTAATGTGAAATTTTGTAGGTATTGATGTTTTTATATGTGAAATATCGATGTTGAAAATCATTGAGATGAGATAAATATTTCACATAGCCCCCATACAATCGATTGTTCCGATAAACGGATTTTGGGCTATTACTCCTATAATTATAAAGGTAGGGTCGTGAAATTTCGTAACTATCGCTCTGTTAGAAAGTGGAATGTCGATGTTAAAAACCAATGAGATTGGACCAACAAAACACATCGCCCCCATATAATCGATAGTTCCGATAATTTCGGTATGAGCTAAAGTTAAATTCGCACAGGCTGTACTGGGGATCGAACAGTGAAAATCGTGACGCTTATTCATGAAAGGTATATAGCCTTCGGCCCATCCGAAGACAGCTTTCCTTACTTGTTTTCTTTCAAAAATTGTTAAAAATGCAAATATCTATGTACAAAAATGATAGATACAGATTCTTGAAGGAAATTGAATGGGCTATAAAAAAGGTTGAACAACTTTTTTTTCTAAAGTTACTCTTTCAAAACTTATTTAGTATCAAAGTTGAAAAATCTTATTTCCGTGTTTTCCTGGTGTTTTTGATCCAATTTTTATACCTTTCATGAACATAAAATGGTATTATAACTTTGGTCCGATGTTTGTAAGTATGAGAAGAAGAGATGGACCCATCATGTCCGTCTGTCCGTCTGTCTGTTTGAACGCAAACTAGTCCCTCAATTTTTGAGATATCTGGCTGAAATTTTGTATGTGGCCACCATTTTGTAATATAGGAATCATTTGTCGGAACTGACAAGATCGGACCAGTATAACATATAGCCCCCATACAATCGATTGTTCAGATATAAGGTTTTTTGGCCAAAACTTCCGCAATTAAAAAGTTAGGAACGTAAAATTTTGCAACTCGAGTACTTTCTATTTATGTAGTGTATATAGTGAAAATCAACGAGATCGGGCAAATGTAACATATAGCCCCCATACAACCGATTGTTATACGTAAAATTTTGCAACTCGAGTACTTTCTATTTACGTAGTATAAATAGTGAAAATCAACAAGATCGGGCAAATGTAACATATAGCCCCCATACAACCGATTGTTCAGATATAAGGTTTTTTGGCCAAAACTTCTGCAATTAAAAAGTTAGGAACGTAAAATTTTGCAACTCGAGTACTTTCTATTTATGTAGTGTATATAGTGAAAATCAACAAGATCGGGCAAATGTAACATATAGCCCCCATACAACCGATTGTTCAGATATAAGGTTTTTTGACCAAAACTTCTGCAATTAAAAAGTTAGGAACGTAAAATTTTGCAACTCGAGTACTTTCTATTTACGTAGTATATATAGTGAAAATCAACAAGATTGGGCAAATGTAACATATAGCCCCCATACAACCGATTGTTCAGATATAAGGTTTTTTGGCCAAAACTTCTGCAATTAAAAAGTTAGGAACGTAAAATTTTGCATCTCGAGTACTTTCTATTTATGTAGTATATATAGTGAAAATCAACCAGATCGGGCAAATGTAACATATAGCCCCTATACAACTGATTGTTCAGATATAAGGTTTTTTGACCAAAACTTCTGCAATTAAAAAGTTAGGAAAATAAAATTTTGCAACTTGAGTACTTTCAATTTATGTAGTGTGCAGAGGAAAATCAAGAAGATCGGATAAATATAACATATAGCCCCATACAACCGGTTGTTCCGATATGAGGTTTTTTGGCCAATACTTCCGCGTTTAAAAAGTTAGGAACGTAAAATATTGCACCTTTAGTACTTTCTACATATGTAATGTGTATAGTGTAAGTCAGTAAAATTGAACACGTATAATATATAGCCTCCATACAATCGATTGTTCCGATAATTCGGATCCTATTATTTTGTAAGTTTTTTTAAATTATAACAAAGATGTGTAATGTGTATAGTAAATATAGTTAAATTGAAACAGGCTGTACTGGGGATCGAACAGTGAAAATCGTGACGCTTATTCATGAAAGGTATATAGCCCTCGGCACAGCCGAAGACAGCTTTCCTTACTTGTTTGTACTAAATTTTGTTTATTCATATCTTACATGATCAATAATCATTATATGAACAATATAATAACCAAAAATAAAAATTTTTCAAATGCGTTTTTTGTTGCCATAATTTAAGGATATCGGCGTCTTTAGCAGTGTTGGCGGTCAGTTTCGATCATCGATCTAGGGAAATCCCAGATAAAAAATAATGCAGGCAACTTCGAAGTACTTATTTTTCAATATTTGCTAAACTGTGTCTCACCCATCTATGGTTAGAACAATACAGGCTAGCATTAGCCGAAAACAACAATAATTTGTTTGCCTAAGATACATATTAGTTAACTAAATCCAGTTTAAAGAAATATCCGAACAATGAGTGCACATAAAAATGTGTGCAAATACTCTTTGTATTCGAATATACTTGGAGTTGAAGGGGTGGTTTATTTGTGTTTATGTTACGAACATAGTGTATCAGTACAAGTGTAAACTCTTCTTTTGACAGCACAAATCGACGTCAAAAAATTGTTGTTGGCTTACAAATCGCTGTCAAAAATTGGCAAATTCTAACGGGAAAATCTGGGTTGCTATAGTTGTTTTCGTTGCACTCGGCAAAACAGGGTTTTGTGCAGGACCGAATATCAATGAAACAGGGTTCTTGTTTGCACAAAAGTGTTGCTGTGTTGCACAACTTTTTCACTCCAGTTTGTAAGGCAACTTTTAAGTGAATCAGTTTATACTTTTATTATACTTTATATCAAAGAAAAAAAAACATAAAATAAAAAAACTTAAAACTAGTAAACTTTATTTATTTTACAGAAAAAATTTGAGGTAAGTATCTTCGAAATGAGAAATTAGACAGAAAATGAAAACAAACGTTATTTTTGGAAATATGTATATACGATGTTTTTAGATAGATTTACTATCAAATACATATCTTAGCACACAGAAGGCTTCAAACCCCAAAATTTGGTATTTGTTTCCTTTAGGGGTCAACTCCTAATAAATTAGCTAGAATTATGGAAGATAGCTCAAAATACGGGGTTTGGCCTCAGGATCACGAATCCGGAAGCGCTTTTTTAATATTTTGCTTCTCTGAAGAGAACCCGCCACAATTTTGGTACCGGACCCGGGTCAATTTTTGGTTTTTTGACCATAACTTTCCACAGACACAAAAAAATTAAAAAGCGCTTTTGAGCTATCTTCCATAAGTCTAGCTAATTTATTAGGAGTTGACCCCTAAAGGAAACAAATACGAAATTTTGGGGTTTGAAGCTAATTATTAGCAGTTGTTTGTTATTTGTTTAATAGAAAATAGTGAGCAGACTCGAAAGAGTTATTCTAACTAATAATTTTATATAATTCGCTGTTATTTATGTTAAAAAAATCAAATTTCTAAGTTTTAGCGAACTACTTTTTTATGCAACCTACTACTAATTTTTTATACCAAATCGAATGCAACTCGACGCAAAATGATGCTCTTTTTCCAAAAAAACAACTCTGATGAACAGGTGTTATGTTTCATGCAAATATCTTAATTTTTACTCAAGTTATCGTGTACAAAGACGGACGGACGGACATGCCTGAATAGACTCCTCTTTTCAACCTAAGAACTTTCACACAAGGATCTTGATTATTTTGCGCCGGTACATAGTACAGTTATGTGGACAAAATTATAATACCCCTGTACTAGTACGCTTGGTACAAAAATGCCTCCCTTAAAAGTGGGCGGGACACGCCCACTTTAGAAAATTTATCAAAAAATCATTATATAATGACCATGGGGATTCACCTATAGAATTATATAATTTTACCCATTTCCGTTAGCGAATTATGTCAATTTATGTGATTTTCGAAATTTTCGATATCGAAAGTGGGCATGGTTGGAGGGCGATTTTATCCATTTTTATCAGGTATACTCCCAACGATACTAGTATGCTTTGTGCCAAATTCCATCGTTCAATCGTAATTTGTTTAAGAGTTAAGACCAGTCAAATTTTCAAAAACGCCTCCCTTAAAAGTGGGCGGTGCCACGCCCACTATAAAAAATTTATGAAAAATTCATAAGAGAATGACCAGGGGGATTCACTTATAAAATTATATCATTTTAGCCGTTTCAGCTGCCGAGATATGTCAATTTGTGTGATTTTCGAAATTTTCGATATCGAAAGTGGGCGTGGTTGAAGGGCGATTTTATCCGGTTTCATCAGGTATACTCCCAACGATACTAGTATGCTTTGTGCCGAATTCCATCGTTCTATCGAAATCAGTTTAAAAGTTACGACCAGTCAAATTTTCAAAAACGCCTCCCTTAAAAGTGGGCGGTGCCACGCCCACTATAAAAAATTTATGAAAAATTCATAAGAGAATGACCAGGGGGATTCACCTATAAAATTATATCATTTTAGCCATTTCAGCTGCCGAGATAAGTCAATTTGTGTGATTTTCGAAATTTTCGATATCGAAAAAGGGGGCGTGGTTATCATCCGATTTCGCCCATTTTCAATAGCAACCTACCTTGGCCAGAAAGTAACCTGTGTACAAAATTTCATGCAAATATCTCAATTTTTACTCAAGTTATCGTGTACACGGACGGACAGACGGACGGACATGGCTTAATCAACTCCTCTTTTAATCCTAAGAACTTTCATATATGGAACTCTATATCTATCTCGATTATTTTGTGCCGTTACAAACAGCCGTTATGTGAACAAAGTTAATATACCCTTGTACTAGTACTAGTACACTGGGTATAAAAATATATATATGCTTATATACTGTATATAAATACTCAGCTTAATACAGTTACTGAATTCATTGATCTAGGTGTGCTCTTTGACTGGGGTTATACTTTTGTTACCATGTCAATCACATTGTGCCTAAGGCTTACTCCAACTTGGCTTTTGTGAAGCGTTATGCTAAAGATTTCAGGGATCCCTACACTAGGAAACTACTTTATAATGCCTTTGTACGGTCTAAATTGGAGTATGCCTCTATAATCTGGAACCCTATATATTTATCGCACTCTTTAAGAGTTGAAAGAGTTCAGAGGTGCTTCATAAGGTTTGCTCTGCAGTCATTGAATTTTAGTGAACCGGCTCCGTCCTACCATGGCCGGTGCATGCTTATAGATGTTAAATCGCTTGCGTAGAAGGTCTATCCAATCCCTTATGTTCATATATGACTTAATTAGCGGTTCCATCGACTCTCCGGATCTTCTTGGGATCATAGACTTCAATGTTCCTAGTAGAATTTTAAGGTCTAATTTACCCTTTTATGTAAATATTACTAGATGTAATTATTATAAGTTTGCTCCTTTGAATAGGGCCTTAGAGGAATACAATAAAATCTTTGGTGTTATTGATCTTGATTTCGCGATGCCTAGATCATTATTTTTGTCGCAGGTCATATCTCGTTATCTTTAGTTTTTAATTCTATAAGATATTTTGTATTAGCCTTAAGTTTAAATTGTAATCTAGTCTGTAAGGTTTTGTATAACCATAGACTCAAATAAATGAAATGAAAATGAAATATATGTATGGTAGGTAGGTAGAAGTGGCTGCCGCAAAGGCACACCTAGGCCAGTAATAAAAGGCCCGTTGTGATACCACCAAACACTAGGAAAGTCAGTCCCGGGGCCCGGCCATATGGAAAATCCCAGTGCTGTCGGGACTCTCCATATAGCCGAAACCCGGGACTGACACTCCTAGCCGACACCGCTACCCCTCCTCGAACCATTTTGATAACTTGATGAAGGCCATCAAGTCCTTTATGTCTAGCTCCGCGACCTGGCTTAAGCTAACCAGGAAGGGAACTCCCAGAGAGCGCCTTCTCGCTCCGCTTAAGGCCGGGCAGTTGCAGATGAGGTGATCCACCGTTTCCTCTTCCTCATCCTCTTTGCAACTCCTGCAGCATCGTCGGTAGGGAACGCCTAGCCTTGCTGCGTGCCTACCAATAAGGCAGTGCCCGGTTAAAACACCTATTAATATGGAGATTTCCTTCCTTTTTAGGGCGTATATGTGTCTAGATCTTTTAAGATCGCATTTTGGCCAGGTTTGCTTGGTGATTCCTCTTTGCTTTCCGTTGCGCCGCTAACATCATGATGCTCCAATGAGCGAGGTCCAAAAAATGTTCTACCTGACCACTCACTTGTCAGATGAACCAAAGAATCTTATTAAACACTTGCCTATTTCAACGGCAAACTATGAAACCGCATGGACCCTATTGACAAATAGATACGACAACAAAAGGCTCATTGTGACCTCATTGCTGAACAAGCTACTAGCTCACCCAAAAATAAAGAATGAAACAGCGCAAGCCCTCAAATCTCTACACGACCTCGCTAAGGAATGCATCCATGGGTTAAAGGCACAGGGACTTCCAGTAGAACAATGGGATCCTATAATAGTGCATATACTATTAATGAAATTGGACCCTTTCACTGAAACCCTGTTTCAACAATCCCTCAACGATAACAGGAGGCTGATAAATGTTGCCGAGCTGTTTACATTCATAGAACACCGTTTTCAAGCATTGGAAACTCGTGGAAAGGCCATACAAACTGTATCAGGAAGGGACAGGACCAAAATATCAACAATCGCTTCAACTGCAGGCTGTAAGGTGTGCGGATCAGCAGAGCATCCCATGTATTACTGTGGGAAGTTCCTCAAAATGGAACCGGCTGAAAGGCTACAATGGACGCAGATGAAGAGGTTGTGTGTCAACTGCTTCAAACCAGACCATCGGAGCAGGGAATGTACATCACGTTCCTGCTCAAAGTGCTTGAAGAAACACAACACATTGCTACATTTGGAACTAGCACGAGACAAGCCGCTAACGACTTCGACTCAGCCCCAAATTCAGAAGATACAAAAACATGATCTCTCTCAAATGAAGATTAATAAAACCTCAAACAGTCCAATCGTAGCATCAGCAAACCAGCAGATGTCCAACAATCCTTATATACTACTAGCAACGGCAAGAGTAAAATTAACTGGAAACAATGGACGCGAGGGGGTTTTCCGAGCCTTACTGGATTCTGGGTCGCAAGTAAATTTAATAACAGAAAGAGTGCTCAATAAGCTTTCAGTGAATGCATCCCCATCATCACTTTGCATTGAAGGTATAGGGCGCAAAATTCGAAATGTATCAAGACGTGTAAACCTCGAACTCACCTCAATGACAGGCAACTATTCTACAAGGATTGAAGCCTTTGTGCTTCCAAATATTGTATCCCCACAACCTACAACGTCATTCGAGACATCAGGATGGGACATTCCAGACGGAATTCAACTGGCTGATCCATATTTCAACGCAACAGCCAAAATTGATCTAGTAGTTGGAGCAGAGTTTTATCATCAACTCATGTTCCCGCAGCAAATCAAACTCAGCAATGAACTTCCAACGCTACAACAAACGGAACTCGGATGGATCGTTACAGGAAGACTTCAGGAACACAATAGCAACAGTGCTACCTGCGCAGTCCTAAGCCCTGAAGATCAAACCACCAATGAATTAATTGAAAAATTTTGGAAGCTTGACGATACAAACGATACATCAACTCGATCTATGTCCCTGGCTGATAAACGGTGTGAAAGCCACTTTACCCATAACGTAAAAAGGAATAAGGAAGGGCGATTCATCGTTCGGTTACCGTTCTCCGAGAATCCATCAGTCCTAGGAAGTTCAAGGTCAATCGCAATTAATCGTTTTGTGGCATTAGAAAGACGTTTGGAGAACAATCCTCACCTCAGACAAGAGTACAACAAGTTTATGCTGGAATACGAGTCCCTTGGTCATATGGAAGAAATCTTGGAGAAAGACATTCCAGACTGCAACTACGTATTACCGCACCATTGTGTGCTGAAACCTGAGAGTTCCACTACGAAACTACGGGTTGTGTTCGATGCATCAGCCAAAACATCTAGTGGTTTATCACTTAACGATATCCTTCACGCCGGTCCGACTGTTCAGAGCAAGCTATTCTCCATTTTGCTACGCTTCCGAATGCATAAGTTCGTCTTCACAGCAGATATCGAAAAAATGTATCGACAAATCATAGTCGATGATGCGGATCAACCATTCCAGCTGATCCTTTGGAGATATCATAAGGACCAAGATATAAAATGCTATCGTTTAAAAACAGTAACGTATGGAACCTCCTCAGCACCATACTTAGCAACAAAATGCCTGCAGTACCTAGCCACCCAAAACTCCATAAAGTATCCGCTAGGGGCCGCAATACTGCATGATGATTTCTACGTTGATGATTGCATCAGTGGGGCAGACACTCTAAGCAACGCGATAGAGTCACAGCAGCAAGTTGACTCAATCCTGAAAGAAGCTGGTTTTAAGCTTCGAAAGTGGTGCTCAAACCATCCGCAACTGCTAAGTGGAATTCCACCAGAAGATCAGGAGGTTAATCTAAACCTTGAAGAATCAGCAACTTGTATAATAAAAACTCTTGGTCTAATCTGGCTACCAAAGTCCGATCAGTTGTGCGGACGAGCACAAAGGGCATCATCAGCCGCAAGGGGCATCACCAAAAGAGTAGCAAGCTCAGAACTCGCAAAAATCTTCGATCCATTAGGGCTTTTCGGTCCCGTGGTAGTAAAGGCAAAAATATTTTTACAAGAATTATGGCAACTACCACTCACATGGGATGACAAATTACCCGCACATCTTCAGAGGCAATGGAATGACTTCCGATCAAACATAGAAGCGGTGAATGAGATCAAGGTCGATAGGTTTGTGTTCAACCATAAAAAGGCAACATCGATTGAAATTCACACCTTTGTCGATGCATCAGAACGTGCCTACGGAGCTGCAATCTACATTCGGTCTACATATACCGATAGTACCATAACAACTAGATTGATCTGTTCTAAGTCAAGAGTGGCGCCAATAAAAAAACAAACCTTACCACGATTAGAGCTGTGCGCGGCCGTCTTAGGTGCAGAGTTGACACTAAAGGTGAAACAGTACCTACGGCTTCAAAATAGCGAGAACTTCCTTTGGACAGATTCCCAAATTGTCCTAGCCTGGATAAATTCACCATCAGGATCATTCCATACATTTGTGGCAAACAGAATCGCTAAAATTCAGTGCCTAAGCCTGCCAGAACAATGGCATCACGTCAGCACCAAGGAAAACCCAGCGGATGCAATCTCCCGAGGAATACCTCCAGAAACTTTAGCACACCATTCCATATGGTTTTATGGCCCACTAAGAAGTTGGCCAAAACCATGGTCACGAACCCCCAATACCCCAGGCGACGAGGAACGTAAGATGACGAAACATGTCCTGGCCATGTCATCAAGGAAACCTGGTCCTTCGAGCCGGGTAGATATAATCGGCCAAATTAACCACCGAAACTCCTTCAAAACACTTCAACGAGTAATCGGGTATATATTCAGGTTCCCAAAAAACACCAAAATAGCCAAACAACTAAGGCCAACCTATCCCTCGTGAAGGGTGGATACCTTGCCGCGGTACGAGGGCTTAAGTCGATAGCCACAGGGCTACGCTGCCCTTGTGATCATAGCTCCGTACGGCACTTCATCACGAGAGCAGCCTAGCCTCTCTGGCGCGACGACAAAGATCTTCCCCCTCCCAATCCAGGGTGTTACGCGAAACCGTGCCCATTGGACGTTTGCAGCCGGGAGGCAAATCGTGGCTGTATTTGAACGGAGCCTCTCTGACACCGGGTCGCCTCAGAGAGTAAGCATGGCCTTACCGCGGTACGGGGCTCTGCCGCGGCGGACGACACATTTTCCCCTACTCTTCCCTTGACCCTAAGCTGGCCTTGTCCGGCGATGGGTCGTACGAACAAGATGAACTCGAATAACCTGAATAAAAACGAAAAATCTAAAAAACAAACAACGCCAAACTTCACTCCTCAGCAAAGGAGAGCTATGGAGGAGCAGGCGAGGAAGCAACAACAACGCCGGAGGACAACCTCCGTTCCACAATCAAGGGGGGGATCGACAGCGATGGCAACTACGAGTCGGTCAACCAACCCTCTATCGAATAAGATTGACTTGATGGGAGCTAGCACCAGTGCGGTTGCCAACGCAGCTAAGCGGACAACGGCGGATGCTAAACTCCCATCAACCGCTGATATGAAAACCAGTATCTTTACGTCTGTGGCAGCGGTCTCACGACCTGGCCTCGGAGTTTCGAAGGAGAAGGAAGCTGCAACTGAGATGTCGGCAAGGAGAGCGACCGCGATGGCAACTACGGGTCCGCACTCCAGGGAGACATCTCCCCGCCGCTTCACATACCACGAGAAAAGATTGGCTGCAAAGATCCTGAAGAGGTATGAAGGGGTACCGCAGGAATCACTGTCGCCGAATTCCAGTAAATCTGTAGAGCTAGCGAAAGCTGTGATACCGGATTTCCAAAATTCGTACATGCCAAAGAGGTTAAAAGTTAACCCTTTCAAGCGCCAGAGATCGGATCTGGAGTTTATTCCCCCTCCCAAGCGGCATCAGAATACCTCTGGAGCGGGCAAACTAAGCTTTGCTGAGGTAACCAAGGACAGGATCCTTATAGGCGTCCTTGACCGAGGCAATGACCGTCTGGCCATCCCCAAGGACCGGTGGCGTTACGTGCGAAATGAACTCGGCAACATTCTTCTCAACGTTGCTCCGGAGTTTCCGGGTAGTTCGGCACGAGTAACGGATGCGGGTTGGCACCAGGGCCAAATTAAATTACTCGCATGCGAGGATGCAAAAACCGTAGCACTGTACAAGGCAGCAGCTGCTAAACTGGGTGAAGTCTACCAGGGCGCAAAGATAGAGGTCGTCGACTGGAAGGACATTCCAGCTCGTCCAAGGGCAAGGGCGTGGATTCCGGCCATCCCTGACGAACCCGAGAGAATACTCGGGATGCTACGGCTAATGAATCCGTCCCTCCCAACGCATGACTGGAGTGTCAATCTGGTCGGGGATGCGGTAGGGCCCGACAGACAGGTGGTGTTCACCATGAATAAAGAGTCAATCGAGCCCCTCAAAAGGTGCAATGGCCTAGTACACTACAGCGTAGGCCAGATCGTTATCCACGTATATCGTGGTGATGCTCAGCGCGCTGCCTTCTCGGCTGCTCCGGGGGAACCGGAAAACTTATTACCAGAAGAGGAAGCGGAGGATTCCGATGCGGAAAGCATGTTATCCGCCACGTCTCTTGGCGATAGTGCTGTGAACAACTCGGAGATGGAGGACAGCCTACAGGACGACGAAGTCCTCGACGTCACGGTGGTAGCAGCCAACGCTGAGCGACTAACATCTAACGCTACAGGCTGCAGGACTCCTGCAACGCCACATCGGGCAGTTAATCGGAACAACTCGTCGTTGATAGGCAACCTCCGGGATGGAGCAAACCTCGACGATATGGGGACGGCAGGGAAGTCTGTGCGCTCTCATGTTGGTGGTGCTTCAGATTAATTTGCACAAATCTAAAGTGGCTTCGGCTGCTTTAAGTAGTCGTCTTTCTAAAGGCGACGTGGATGTGGTCCTCATCCAAGAACCCTGGGTCAATAGCTCGAGAATCTGCGGATTGGGGACTAAGGGCTTCAAGCTCATTCGAGCCAGCGAGGAGAGCAAAGTCAGAACGTGTATTTTGGTCAAGTCTGAGTTGAACTCCTTTCTCCTACCTAACTACACCAATGGTGATATTACCGCTATCAGTCTAACGGTCGACAGCACCCGCCTGACGGTGGCGTCGGTCTATATGCCCTACGACGCCGAAGAACCCCCACCACAAACGGAGGTGAAAGACCTGGTGTCAAATTTCTGCACGGGTAATCTTATTATTGGAGCGGACGCTAATGCTCACCATGTCCAATGGGGGAGCTCCGACATCAATGCCAGGGGCGAGTCTCTGTTTGATTACCTCTTAACAACCAACCTGGTGATTTGCAACGTGGGTAATGAGCCTACTTTTATCACTAAGACCCGCAGGGAGGTCATAGACCTCACTATCTGTAGTGAAGGCGCTTATGAGTGGGTCAGAAAATGGCGGGTTCTGGAAGAACATTCTTTCTCCGACCACCGTTACATAGAAATGGTTTTAGACTTTATTGTAGAACAACCAATCATGAAGCGCAATCCACGTAACACTGATGGCAGTTGCACAATGAAATATTAGACAGAGACCTACCAGTACTGCCCTCACAAGCCCCCTCATCAGTAGAGGAGCTGGAGGATCTTGTTACTACATTTACATCGGCGCTCTCAAATGCTCTAGGACAGGCTTGTCCAGTGCCAAAACCACGCGGTAAACACAGGCCACATTGGTGGTCCTACGATTTGGACTCGCTCCGAATATCATGCCGGAAACAATTTAACAAGGCCAAGAGCTTCGGCTCTGAGCCTCATTGGCATGAATATAAAGCTAAACTAAGGGCCTACAAAAAAGCTCTGAGACAGGCGAAGAGAACCTCGTGGAGAAATTTCTGCACTGGCGTCGAAAAGGTCGACGACACAGCGAGACTTAGACGAGTCCTCTCGAAAAGTCAAACAACCATCAGCTATTTGCGAAAGCCTGACGGATCCTGGACCAGCACGGAAGAGGAAACCCTTGAGCTGCTCTTGAATACACATTTTCCGGGGAATCTGCATGATGCACCACTAGCACCTGCAACAAACCTGGCAGTAAATATACCCATCACTGAGGAAAGAGTAAGGTGGGCAGTTAAGAGCTTTGAACCGTATAAGGGTGCCGGGCCGGACGGGATTATCCCCGCGCAACTTATAAACACGTTGGAGACATCAGCTAAATGGCTGGTATTTCTCTTCACAGCCTGCCTGGCTCTCAACCACATTCCGGGCTCCTGGAGAAGCGCCACGGTAGTGTTTATCCCTAAGGCTGGGAAGGCATCCCACTACGAGCCAAAAGATTACAGACCGATCAGTCTCTCGTCCTTTGTACTCAAAACCTTTGAGAGGATACTAAGCGACTACCTTTCAACGACTATTGATAGCAACCTTATTTCTAGCTATCAGCATGCATACACCAAGAGTAAATCAACAGAAACTGCTCTGCACAGCCTAGTATCTGTCATTGAGAAATCGCTGTGTGAAAAGGACTACTGTCTCGTGGCCTTCTTAGACATTGAGGGGGCTTTCAACAATATAAGCCCGGAGGCGATCAACTCCGCTCTAACTAATCTGGGCGTAGATAGACCTCTAACTGGTTTAATTGACCAACTTCTAAGAGGAAGGAAAATAGCTTCTTCACTTGGTACGGTCGAGTTATCACGCTATGTCACAAGGGGAACGCCCCAGGGTGGTGTTCTTTCCCCGCTTTTATGGAACCTCACAGTCAACTCGTTGATACGTGACACAAGCTGGGGGGGCGGGAAGATAGTGGCATACGCAGACGATTTAGCTATTGCATTCAGAGGCAAGTTCCCACAAACTCTGTGTGACCTGATGCAAGTAGCACTGCGAGAGGTTTCGAGGTGGTCCTCTCGCTGCGGACTTAGTATCAACCCGGGGAAAGTGGAACTTGTCCTCTTCACCAACCGGTACAAAATACCGCCACTAAGCCTACCAGAACTAGATGGCACGCGCCTGGGCTTGTCGGATAAGGCCAAGTTTCTAGGCATAGTTCTGGACAGGAAACTGAATTGGAAGGAGAATGTTCTTCAGCGCCAGAAGAAAGCTTGCATCGCTCTTTACACATGCAAAAGAGCCATTGGCAAAAAATGGGGGCTCAGCCCTAGAGTATGCAGTTGGATCTACACGGCCATCATTCGCCCAATCATGCTGTATGGAGTCGTCGTATGGTGGCCGGCACTGAGCAAGACAACATACCTGAATCTGTTGCGGAAAGTCCATAGATCCAATATGATCTGTATAAGCGGTGCGCTAAGGACAACGCCCAACGAAGCCCTCCAGGCCATTCTGGGCATTTTGCCACTTGATCTGGAAGGGTTTCGGTCAGCGGCGGCATCAGCTCTGCGCCTAAGAGAAACCTCCAGTTGGGGTGCGGGTACTATTGGACACTCCAGTATTCTGGAATCTTACAGCTTTCTCCCTTTAAGCACAGATCGTTGTGCGACCACTACAGTCGGGGATAGCTGCTTCAAAATAAACATTCCCAGCAGAGAAGACTGGGAGAGGACGGATTGGTGTCCCGAAACAAATGGTGGCACTTCCATATACACCGACGGCTCGAAGTTGGACGGCAGAGTTGGAGGAGGGGTTTATTCAAGGGATTTGGACCTTGAACTCTCCTTCAGACTACCTGATCATTGTAGCGTCTTCCAGGCGGAAGTCTCGGCAATCCGGGACGCCGCGGCCTGGGTAAGCAAACGTGTTATCGGAGGAGATATCACTATTTTCAGCGATAGCCAGGCGGCAATCAAATCCCTTGGCTCATACACGTTCAACTCTGAACTGACGCTCAGCTGTCGTCGATCTCTTCAGGAGATGGCCCAACAGAACCGCGTAAACCTCATATGGGTCCCGGGACATAGGGACATTGAGGGAAACTGTAAGGCAGACGAGCTTGCCAGGCAGGGCACGACCAAGCAGGTTCTTCGGGATAAAGAGCGCTTAGGTATGCCGTTTGCCACATGCAAACTAATGCTGAAGGAGCACACACTCCGTCAAGCCAACGAAAGATGGCTGCAATCCCCAGGGTGTCGGATATCGAAACAAACCTGGCCAAAATGGGATCTTAAAAGGTCTAGACGCATTTATGCCCTAACTAGGAGGGAAATCTGCATATTGATAGGGGTATTAACCGGTCACTGCCTCATTGGTAGGCACGCAGAAAGGCTAAGTGTGCCCTACCGACGATGCTGCAGGAGTTGCAAAGATGATGAGGAGGAGGAAACGGTGGAGCACCTCATCTGCAACTGTCCGGCTTTAAGCGGCGTGAGAACGCGCTTTTTGGGAGTTCCGTTCCTAGATAGTCTAAGCCAGATCGCGGAACTGGACATAAAGGACTTGATGGGCTTCATAAAGTCATCTAAGTGGTTCGAGGAGGAGTAACGGTGTCGGTTTAGGAGTGTCAGTCCCGGGATTCTGCTATGTGGAAAATCCCAACAACTCAGGGATTTTCCATATGGCTGGGTCCCGGGGCTGACTTTCCTTGTGTTGGTGGTATCACAACGGGCCTTCAAAACTGGCCTAAGTGTGCCTCTGCGGCAGCCACTTGAACCTACCTACCTAAGGCCAACCTATAAGGCACTCGATGCATTCGAAATGGAAAACGCGTTAATAGTGATAATAAGGATAATTCAAGGAACTGAATTTGAATTTGGATCACAAATGGAAAGTCAGTGGCATGAAGCATTGTACACAAATGCATACGGTGCACCAAGGCAAAGCCAATCCTTTTTAAGCAACTAATGGGAAATTTACCCGCGCCCAGAGTTACACCAGCACGACCATTCATAACAGCGGGAGTTGACTACTTTGGACCAGTGTGGATCCACCACAAGATTAGGGGTAAAAGACCTGACAAGGCCTATATTGCCGTGTTTTGTTGTTTTGCTACAAAGGCCATCCACATGGAAGTTGTCTCGAATTTATCGACAGAGGCCTTTATAGGAGCACTAAGACGTTTCATTAGAAGAAGGGGACATTGTCAAACATTATACTCTGACAACGCCACGAATTTTGTTGGAGCAAGCAATAAACTGGCTGAGCTAAAGGAGTCTATTTACTCTCAATCGGCCCGGGAAAGAATAATCCGAGTATGCAGTGACAAGTCCATCAATTTCAAATTTATTCCACCAAGAGCTCCTCACTTCGGGGGACTGTGGGAGGCAGCTGTCAAATCCGCCAAACATCATTTAGTAAGAAGTGTGTCAGCAGCATCGCTAACGTATGAAGAGTTAGAAACCGTCATTGTGGAAATAGAAGCCATTTTAAATTCCAGACCACTAGTCCCACTATCGCCTAGCTATGATGATTTCAACGCGCTTACTCCAGGTCACTTCCTGGTAGGAGAACCACTAACATCAGTTGTGGATGTCAATGCTAAGCCAACAAAAATGTCCCTGGGCGGCAGGTGGAAATTAACCTCAGAAATCAAACATAATTTCTGGAAGGAATGGACACAAAACTATTTACAGGAGTTGCAGCAAAGAGGAAAGTGGAAATCGGCCTCACCCAACGTGAATGAAGGCATGCTTGTTATTCTCAAAGAAGATAACATTCCAGTGTTACAATGGCCGTTGGGCAGAATTACACGAATTTACAAAGGGGACGATGGACTAATTCGGGTGTGCGACGTAAAAACAGCGAGTGCAACATTAAAAAGGCCTATTCACAGACTTGCACCATTACTCAACGATACCCAACTCGAGTGCGCAGAATATGATGAGTCCAACTCAGCTCCAGTACAAAAAAGGCAGCATTCATCAGAGGGCGACATCAGCACAAGTCAACGAAAACGAAAAATCACATCATATAGCTCTCAAGGACTGTTCAGTACAATCTTAATATCACTCCTATTGCTGCCTCTGATATTAGCCTCTCATGTCAATGTTACTGAATTCCCAAGCAATCCTGGACTGTATTTCGAAGGGGTAGGCTCGGTAAAAGTAAGGACAGCTACCTGGAAGTTTATCATATATTATGATCTCGCACCACTATGGGAAAAACACAAGGTGCTAGAGGACGGAGTAGCAACGCTGGCAGAGTTCTGCAACCGACCAATAGTCAGTGATTCATGTGATTCTATGACACAACAGCTTCGGCACACCTGGAATAACTTAGTTCAAGAAACTACCCTACTAACCACGAAACGAAGACGAAGAGGGGCCATTAACGCTATCGGCAATGTAGCACATGCTCTCTTTGGAGTATTGGATGCAGATTACGCGGAACAGATGTCCCAAACCATAACCGGCGTTAAGGAAAACGAAAACATGTTAGAAGAACTCATAAAAAATCAAACATCTGTAATAGATTCGACAATCAATATTATCAAGGAGATCGAAACAAATACAATGAAACGCTTCTCGGATCTCAAGCAAATAATATACAAGGACCTCAACACCATTGAAGATGAGAACACTAAGTTAAGACAAACACAATACATCATGTCACTGGCCTTCCAACTAAATAACCTAGCCTTGGAATTGCAACGAATTGAAACTGACCTAATTACTGCCCTTACTCATAACAACCATGGAAATCTAAGTCCACTTATTCTTACGCCAAGGCAGCTAAGGTCAGAAGTCAACAAAATTAAGGGACACCTTCCCCCAGGACGCACCTTACCCGTAGATAATAATGACCTAGTAAAGCTATACAAGGTCATGGAAATAAAGGGTACAGTAACAAATGGGAAGATCGTTTTTGTCGCTGAAATACCTTTAGTCGACATCGAAAGATTTGAACTCTACAAGGTCATCCCGATCCCCTCTCAAGAAGGCAACACGACGATTGCTATACAAACAGACATTAACTACTTGGCTGTGAATGACCATCGAGATGAATATGTGATGCTAAGTACCCTCCACTTTAATAAGTGCGTCACAATCATGAACGACTTATATATTTGCCCGTCTTTACAAGTTCGTATCGTTCGAGATTCCGGCAGCTACTCCTGCGAAGTGGCACTTTTTAATAACAAAACGTCGCCGAATTGCAACTTCGGCCAAGTCCAAGGCAATATATCTATGGTTGCTATGAACACTAACAATCGATGGATCTACACGACAATAACACCCATAGAAATGACAGCAGTCTGCAATAATAACATCATTAACATGCACCTTAATGGCTCTGGTATTCTAGCTATCGAACCAAGCTGTATCATCAAGGGAAGATTTCTAACCATCCATGGCCACGAAACTAGTGTCACTTCCATAGATACATCATATGCGGCATTTGGGAACATAACCACAATCGGGAACCCCATTAATATCAAGAAACTATTGGAACCAAATATTGAAGCTAATGCCAATTTAAAATACCTCTCCAATATCCAACAACAACTTAAAGACATCAAATATGGGGCTTGTAGCCATCTTTCGTTGGCTTCGCGGAGTGTATGCTCCTTCAGCATTAGCTTGCACGTGGCAAACGGCATACCTATGCGCTCTTTATCTTGAAGAATCTGCTTGGTCGTGCCCTGCCTGGCAAGTTCGTCTGCCCTACAGTTTCCCTCAATGTCCCCGTGTCCCGGGACCCATGTGAGGTTCACGCGGTTCTGTTGGGCCATCTCTTGAAGAGATCGACGACAGCTGAGCGTCAGTTCAGAATTGAACGAGTAAGAGCCAAGGGATTTGATGGCCGCTTGGCTGTCGCTGAAAATACAGATATCCTGTCCGATGGTGCGTTCACCTATCCAAGTCACGGCGTCCATGATTGCAGAAACTTCAGCCTGGAAGACGCTGCAGTGATCAGGTAGTCTAAAGGAGAGTTCAAGGGTCCAAATCCCTTGAGTAAACCCCTCCTCCGACTCTGCCGTCTAACTTCGAGCCGTCGGTGTATATAAAAGTGCCGCCATTAGTAGCGGGACACCGATCTATGTTCTCCCAGTCTTCCCTGCTGGGAATGTTTATTCTAAAACAACAATCTCCGACTGTTGTGGTCGCACACCGATCTGTGCTCGGAGGGAGAAAGCTGTAAGATCTTAGAATACAGGAGTGTCCAATAGTGCTTGCGCCCCAGACGGACGTTTCCCTTAGACGCACAGCCGATGCTGCTGCTGCCCGGTACCCTTCCAGATCGAGTGGCAAAAAGCCAAGAATGGCCTGGAGAGCTTCATTGGGCGTTGTTCTTAACGCCCCGCTTATACAGATCATGCTCGATCTGTGGACTTTTCCTAACAGATTTAGGTTTGTTGCCTTTCCTAGCGCAGGCCACCATACCACGACTCCATACAGCATAATTGGCTGGATTATCGCAGTGTAGATCCATCTGCAAATTTTGGGGCTGAGCCCCCATTTTTTGCCAATGGCTCTTTTACACGTGTAAAGTGCAATGCACGCTTTCCTCTGGCGCTGGATGACATTCTCCTTCCAGTTAAGCTTTCTATCTAGAACTGTGCCTAGGAATTTGGCTTTGTCAGCTAAGTTCAGGCGCACGCCATCTAGTTCTGGTAGGTTCAGCGGTGGTATCTTGTACCGCCTGGTATAAAGGACAAGCTCCACCTTTCCCGGGTTGATGCTAAGTCCGCAGCGAGAGGACCATGAAGAAACTTCTCGCAGTGCTACTTGCATCAAGTCACACAGGGTTTGTGGGAATTTGCCCCTATATGCAATAGCTAAATCGTCTGCATATGCCACTATCTTCCCGCCCCCCCACCTTGTGTCTCGTAGCAGCGAGTTTACGGTGAGGTTCCATAGGAGCGGGGAGAGAACACCACCCTGAGGCGTTCCTCTTGTGACATAGCGTGAAAGATCAACTATTCCCAGTGAAGAAACTATTTTCCTTCCCTTTAGTAGTTGATCAATTAGTCCAATAAGAGACCTATTTATGCCCAGGTTCGTTAAAGCAGTGTTAATAGCCTCCGGCCTTATATTATTGAAAGCCCCTTCGATGTCCAGAAAGGCCACGAGACAGCACTCCTTTTCGTGCAATGATTTTTCAACAATAGAGACTAGGCTGTGGAGCGCAGTTTCCGTTGATTTACCTCTGGTGTATGCATGTTGATAGCTAGAAATAAGGTTGCTATCAATAGTAGAGGAGAGATAATCGCTAATTATCCTCTCGAAGGTTTTAAGTGCAAAAGACGAGAGACTGATCGGTCTGTAGTCTTTAGGCTCATAGTGTGAGGCCTTCCCAGCCTTTGGAATAAAGACTACCGTGGCGCTTCTCCAGGAGCACGGAATGTAATTAAGAGCCAGGCAGGCTGAATAGAGAACTACCAGCCATTTAGCTGATATTTCCAGCGTGTTTATAAGTTGTGCGGGGAAAATCCCGTCTGGCCCAGCTGCCTTGAACGGCTCAAAGCTTTTGATTGCCCACCTTACCCTTTCCTCCTTAATGGGTATGTTTACCGCCAGGTTTGTTGCAGATGCTACAGGTGCATCATACAAGTTCCCCGGAAAGTGTGTGTTCAGGAGCAGCTCCAGGGTTTCCCCTTCCGTGCTGGTCCAAGATCCGTCAGGCTTCCGTAAATAGCTAATGGCTGTTTGAGTTTTTGATAGCACTCGTCTAAGTCTCGCTGTATCATCGACTTTTTCGGCCCCGGTGCAGAAATTTCTCCACGAAGTTCTCTTCGCTTGCCTTAGAGCCTTTTTATAGGCCCTCAGTTTAGCTTTATATTCGAGCCATTCAGGCTCCGTACCGATGCTCTTGGCCTTGTTAAATTGCTTCCTGCATGATATACGGAACGAATCCAGGTCGTAAGACCACCAGTGGGGTCTATGTTTGCCGCGTGGTTTTGGTACTGGACAAGCCTGCTCTAGCGCATTTGAGAGCGCCGTTGTAAAGGTCGTTACCAGATCATCCAGTTCTCCCACTGATGAGGGGGCTTATGGAGGTAATACTGGTAGGTCCCTAGCTAATATTTGGTTATGTAGCTGCCAGTTAGTGTTGCGTGGATTTCGTTTCATAACTGGCTGCTCAACAATAAAGTCTAACACAATTTCTATGTACCGATGGTCAGAAAATGAATGCTCATCAAGAACACGCCATTTTCTGACCCACTCATAAGCGCCTTCGCTACAAACAGTGAGGTCTATAACCTCCCTACGAGCTTTAGTTATAAAAGTAGGCTCGTTACCCACGTTACAAACCACCAGGTTAGTTGTTAGTATGTAGTCAAACAGAGACTCGCCCCTAGCGTTAATATCGGAGCTTCCCCACTGGACGTGATGAGCATTAGCGTCAGCTCCAATAATAAGATGGCCCGTACAGAAATTATCCACCAGATCTTTCACCTCCTTTTGTGGAGGAGGTTCTTCGGCGTCATAGGGCATATAGACCGACGCCATCGTTAGGCTGGTGCTGCCGACTGTTAAGCTGGCAGCTGTAACGTCACCATTTGAGTAGTTGGGTAATAGAGAGGTGTTTAGCTCAGACTTTACCAAAATACAGGTTCTGACCTTGCCCTCATCATTGGCTTGGATGAGCTTGTACCCCTTAGTCCCCAATTCACAGATCCTAGAGCTATTGACCCAGGGCTCTTGGATAAGGACCACGTCTACGTCGCCTTTAGAAAGACGACTGCTTAAAACAGCCGAGGCTGCTTTAGATTTGTGCAGATTTATCTGAAGCACCACCAACATGAGAGAGCTCAGACTTCCCTGCCGCCAGCGTGTCGTCGAGGTCTGGCCTGTTCCGGGGGCTGTCTCTCAACGAGGAGTTGTTCAGAGCACCTGCACGATTTGGCGTGGCGGGAACCCTGCTGTCTGAAGCAGCATCAACGTTAGTGTGCTCAGGTTTAGCCACGATCGTGACGTCGAGGCCTTCTTCGTCAAGCAGGCTTTCTTCTATCGCCGAGTTGTTCGCAGCACCATCGCAATTTGACGTGGCGGATAACATACTTTCCGCGTCGGACTCCTCTGCTTCCCCTTCCGATGCCTCGATCTCCGAGTCCTCCGGAGCGTCCGGAATAGCAGCGCGCTGTGCATCGCCACGGTATACGTGGATCACGATCTGACCCAAGCCGTAATGCACTCGTCCGTTGCACCGTTTAAGGGGCTCGAGCGCCTCCTTATTCAGAGTGATAACCACCTGTCTATTGGGCCCAACCACATCATCGACCAGATTGACGCCCCAATCCTGCGTCGGGAGAGACGGATTCCAGACCTGCAGCATCTCAAGAATATTCTCGGGTTCTGCAGGGACGGCAGGAATCCATGCCCTTGCCCTTGGCCGAGCAGGAATGTCCTTCCAGTTGACGACATCTAGTCTTGCCCCTGGATAGACTTCACCCAGTCTTGCAACTGCTGCCTTATACAGTGCGACAGTTCTTGCATCCTCGCACGCGAATATTTTGATCTGACCTTGGTGCCAGCCCGCGTCAGTACCTCGCGGCGGACTACCCGGAGACTCACGCATTAAGTGGAGGAGGGCCCTGCCCATTTCATTCCGGACATACAGCCACTGGTCTTTGGGGATGGACCAACGGTCGTTACCTCGGCCAATGAAACCTATAAGGATTCTGTCCTTGGTTACTTCAGCAAAGCTGAGTTTTCCCACTACGGGGTTGACCTGATGCCGCTTCGGATGGGGGTCTACCTCTCCGTCCGATCTCTGGCGTTTGAAGGGATTACCGTTCACCCTCTTAGGCACATAGGGCCTCTGGAAATTTGGTATCAGAGCTTTCGCTTCCTCCACCATCTTCCTTTCTTCCGGCGACAGCTTCTCCTGCGATGCTCCCTCATATTTTTTAAGGATCCTTGCGGCCTTTCTTTTATCCCAGTACGCAGAGCGTCGGGGAGATGCCTCTTGGGGGGGATTCAGACTCGTAGTTGCCATCGCGGTCTCTCCCTTTGCGGCGTCTTCCTTCTCTTTCGAAACTCTGAAACCAGGTCGTGAGACCATTGCCCCAGATGTGAAGAGATTGGGTTTCGTACCAGCGCCTGATGGAAGTTTAGCTTCCGCCGTTTTCTGCTTGACTGCGTAGGCAGCCGCACTGTTGCTTGCTCCCATCAAGTCACTCTTACTTGATAGCAGTTTGGGGGATGACTGACCCGTAGTTTCCATCGCTGTCGGCCTCCCAGTTAACTTTGAGGCGGAGTTTGTCCTCCGGCGTTGTGTTTTCGCTTGCTCCAGCATAGTTCTTCTCTGCTGCGGAGTAAACGAAGTCGTTAATTGCTTTGTATTTTGTGTGTTCTTCATCTTGTTCGTACGACCCCTCGCCGGACAAGGCCAGCTTAGGGTCAAGGGTAGTGTAAGGGGAAGTGTGTCGTCCGCCGCGGCAGAGCCCCATACCGCGGTAAGACCATAGTTACTCCCTGAGGCGGCCCGGTATCAGTGAGGCTCCGTTCGACTACAGCCACGATTTGCCTCCCGGCTGCAAACGTCCAATGGGCACGGTATCGCATAACACCCTGGATTGGGAGGGAAAAGTTTTGCACATTTATATAGCGAGCCGCTTGCTTCAAGACAGACGCCCGCTTACAGCCGCACCTCTTGGTGTACAGACGCTGCGAAAAAGACCCCGGTGAGCCCTTAAACCAAGTATGTCAGAGTGGCCCCCCGGGGCTCCCTCTCTTTCTGCCGCGAGCCTAGGTAGCTCAACGTTGCCCAGAGTGCACGAACGAGGACGCAAGAGTCGGGATTGAGCGCGGTCACTCAGCAACCACACCCCATTACACTCCAAAAAATATATGTATAGAAAGCCAAAAAGAGCCATTTTGCATATAAATTTTTACCTTAATTTGAATTTAAATACATACATAAAGCAACTTTTCATTTAACTGACAAACTGAAAATTAAAAAAAAAAAAAAGAAAATTGTTGCCGAAAATTGAAAAGCTGATTCAATAAAGAAAAATGAGCTACGCAAGCATAAAAATAGATCCTCTTACGAAGGACAATTTTGATACCTGGAAAATTCAGGTGGAAGCTCTACTCATTAAGAATGGTATGTGGAAATATGTGTCCGGAACATGTGTGAAGTAAAGAATTGCATGAGTTAACTCTCCTACGAATAAACCAAATAATTTTCTAGCATTGTGCATAAATACCAAGTGAATTCACTTGACGATAAACGTCAAAATTCCAAAATGAGTTTAACACCTGTTTGAGATTGTGGTTAATAACAAGTGTGATATCATAGACATAGTCGTGAAAACTTCAAAGTGAGTTTAGTCACCTGTTTTTAATTTCCTTTTTTGTCTCACTTCTTTCCATCTTCCCATCTCTTTCTACCATTAGGTAAAAGATAGGAGACCGCCATGTTGATGTGTGCAGGATGTTAAACAACACGCCATTGCTTTTCTGTTATTCGGTGCTGGCGACATTTTAATATGTGCAGGATGTAAACAAACCGACATTTTAATGTGTGTTGTCAAAAGAAGAGTTCACACTTGGTATTGATACACAATGTTTTCTAGTTCAACGCATAACTCGAGTTGTGCGCTGGCGCCGATCATTGTGTATCAATAACAAGTGTGAACTCTTCTTTTGACAACACACATTAAAATGTCGGTTTGTTTACATCCTGCACATATTAAAATGTCGCCAGCACCGAATAACAGAAAGCAATGGCATTGTTTAACATCCTGCACACATCAACATGGCGGTCTCCTATCTTTTACCTAATGGTAGAAAGAGATGGGAAGATGGAAAGAAGTGAGACAAAAAAGGAAATTAAAAACAGGTGACTAAACTCACTTTGAAATTTTCACGCCTATGCCTATGATAACACACTTGTTATTAACCACAATCTCAAACAGGTGTTAAACTCATTTTGGAATTTTGACGTCTATGCCGAAGAGTTTACACTTTGTATTGATACACTATGGCGCCGATTGCATTTGTTCGAATACACATACAGGCATAGTGTACCAATACACATTTATATAGCGAGCCGCTTGCTTCAAGACAGACGCCCGCTTACAGCCGCACCTCTTGGTGTACAGACGCTGCGAAAAAGACCCCGGTGAGCCCTTAAACCAAGTATGTCAGAGTGGCCCCCCGGGGCTCCCTCTCTTTCTGCCGCGAGCCTAGGTAGCTCAACGTTGCCCAGAGTGCACGAACGAGGACGCAAGTCGGGATTGAGCGCGGTCACTCAGCAACCACACCCCATTACACTCCAAAAAATATATGTATAGAAAGCCAAAAAAAGCCATTTTGCATATAAATTTTTACCTTAATTTGAATTTAAATACATACATAAAGCAACTTTTCATTTAACTGACAAACTGAAAATTAAAAAAAAAAAAAAAGAAAATTGTTGCCGAAAATTGAAAAGCTGATTCAATAAAGAAAAATGAGCTACGCAAGCATAAAAATAGATCCTCTTACGAAGGACAATTTTGATACCTGGAAAATTCAGGTGGAAGCTCTACTCATTAAGAATGGTATGTGGAAATATGTGTCCGGAACATGTGTGAAGTAAAGAATTGCATGCGTTAACTCTCCTACGAATAAACCAAATAATTTTCTAGTTCAACGCATAACTCGAGTTGTGCGCTGGCGCCGATCATTGTGTATCAATAACAAGTGTGAACTCTTCTTTTGACAACACACATTAAAATGTCGGTTTGTTTACATCCTGCACATATTAAAATGTCGCCAGCACCGAATAACAGAAAGCAATGGCATTGTTTAACATCCTGCACACATCAACATGGCGGTCTCCTATCTTTTACCTAATGGTAGAAAGAGATGGGAAGATGGAAAGAAGTGAGACAAAAAAGGAAATTAAAAACAGGTGACTAAACTCACTTTGAAATTTTCACGCCTATGCCTATGATAACACACTTGTTATTAACCACAATCTCAAACAGGTGTTAAACTCATTTTGGAATTTTGACGTCTATGCCGAAGAGTTTACACTTGTATTGGTACACTATGCCTGTATGTGTATTCGAACAAATGCAATCGGCGCCATAGTGTATCAATACAAAGTGTAAACTCTTCTGCATAGACGTCAAAATTCCAAAATGAGTTTAACACCTGTTTGAGATTGTGGTTAATAACAAGTGTGTTATTATAGGCATAGGCGTGAAAATTTCAAAGTGAGGTTAGTCACCTGTTTTTAATTTCCTTTTTTGTCTCACTTCTTTCCATCTTCCCATCTCTTTCTACCGTTAGGTAAAAGATAGGAGACCGCCATGTTGATGTGTGCAGGATGTTAAAGAACGCCATTGCTTTCTGTTATTCGGTGCTGGCGACATTTTAATATGTGCAGGATGTAAACAAACCGACATTTTAATGTGTGTTGTCAAAAGAAGAGTTCACACTTGTTATTGATACACAATGATCGGCGCCAGCGCACAACTCCAGTTATGCGTTGAACTAGAAAATTATTTGGTTTATTCGTAGGAGAGTTAACGCATGCAATTCTTTACTTCACACATGTTCCGGACACATATTTCCACATACCATTCTTAATGAGTAGAGCTTCCACCTGAATTTTCCAGGTATCAAAATTGTCCTTCGTAAGAGGATCTATTTTTATGCTTGCGTAGCTCATTTTTCTTTATTGAATCAGCTTTTCAATTTTCGGCAACAATTTTCTTTTTTTTTTTTTTAATTTTCAGTTTGTCAGTTAAATGAAAAGTTGCTTTAAGTATATGCTGGGCCCATAACCTGTAGGTTTAATGTTTGAAAGACGAATAAAATTTTTATTCAGAACATTATATAACAGATACAAACAATGTTTACTATGATCTAGGAATATTATTATAACTAAGTTCTTCATTTGAAAGTACTTATTATGACTAGTAAGCTCCAACATATACTTATATATGTATATATATATTTTTTGTTAATCCTCATGCATATTACTAAGTATTACAACGAAAATATATACATATATCGGCTTGTATATATGTATGTATTTAAATTCAAATTAAGGTAAAAATTTATATGCAAAATGGCTTTTTTTGGCTTTCTATACATATATTTCATTTTCATTTCATTTCATATCATTTATTTGTTATACAAAACCTAACAGACTAGATTACAATTTAAACTTAAGGCTAATACAAAATATCTTATAGAATTAAAAACAAAAGATAACGAGATATGACCTGGGACAAAAATAATGATCTAGGCATCGCGAAATCAAGATCAATAACACCAAAGATTTTATTGTATTCCTCTAAGGCCCTATTCAAAGGAGCAAACTTATAATAATTACATCTAGTAATATTTACATAAAAGGGTAAATTAGACCTTAAAATTCTACTAGAACATTGAAGTCTATGATCCCAAGAAGATCCGGAGAGTCGATGGAACCGCTAATTAAGTCATATATGAACATAAGGGATTGGATAGACCTTCTACGCAAGCGATTTAACATCTATAAGCATGCACCGGCCATGGTAGGACGGAGCCGGTTCACTAAAATTCAATGACTGCAGAGCAAACCTTATGAAGCACCTCTGAACTCTTTCAACTCTTAAAGAGTGCGATAAATATATAGGGTTCCAGATTATAGAGGCATACTCCAATTTAGACCGCACAAAGGCATTATAAAGTAGTTTCCTAGTGTAGGGATCCCTGAAATCTTTAGCATAACGCTTCACAAAAGCCAAGTTGGAGTAAGCCTTAGGCACAATGTGATTGACATGGTTAACAAAAGTGTAACCCGAGTCAAAGAGCACACCTAGATCAATGAATTCAGTAACTGTATTAAGCTGAGTATTTATATACAGTATATAAGCATACATATATATATTTTTATACCCAGTGTACTAGTACTAGTACAAGGGTATATTAACTTTGTTCACATAACGGCTGTTTGTAACGGCACAAAATAATCGAGATAGATATAGAGTTCCATATATGAAAGTTCTTAGGATTAAAAGAGGAGTTGATTAAGCCATGTCCGTCCGTCTGTCCGTCCGTGTACACGATAACTTGAGTAAAAATTGAGATATTTGCATGAAATTTTGTACACAGGTTACTTTCTGGCTAAGGTAGGTTGCTATTGAAAATGGGCGAAATCGGATGATAACCACGCCCCCTTTTTCGATATAGAAAATTTCGAAAATCACACAAATTGACTTATCTCGGCAGCTGAAATGGCTAAAATGATATAATTTTATAGGTGAGTCCCCCTGGTCATTCTCTTATGATTTTTCCATAAATTTTTTATAGTAGGCGTGGCACCGCCCACTTTTAAGGGAGGCGTTTTTGAAAATTTGACTGGTCGTAACTTTTAAACTGATTTCGATAGAACGATGGAATTCGGCACAAAGCATACTAGTATCGTTGGGAGTATACCTGATGAAACCGGATAAAATCGCCCTTCAACCACGCCCACTTTCGATATCGAAAATTTCGAAAATCACACAAATTGACATATCTCGGCAGCTGAAATGGCTAAAATGATATAATTTTATAAGTGAATCCCCCTGGTCATTCTCTTATGAATTTTTCATAAATTTTTTATAGTGGGAGTGGCACCGCCCACTTTTAAGGGAGGCGTTTTTGAAAATTTGACTGGTCGTAACTTTTAAACTGATTTCGATAGAACGATGGAATTCGGCACAAAGCATACTAGTATCGTTGGGAGTATACCTGATGAAACCGGATAAAATCGCCCTTAAACCACGCCCACTTTCGATATCGAAAATTTCGAAAATCTCACAAATTGACATATCTCGGCAGCTGAAATGGCTAAAATGATATAATTTTATAAGTGAATCCCCCTGGTCATTCTCTTATGAATTTTTCATAAATTTTTTATAGTGGGCGTGGCACCGCCCACTTTTAAGGGAGGCGTTTTTGAAAATTTGACTGGTCTTAACTCTTAAACAGATTACGATTGAACGATGGAATTTGGCACAAAGCATACTAGTATCGTTGTGAGTATACCTGATAAAAATGGATAAAATCGCCCTCCAACCATGCCCACTTACGATATCGAAAATTTCGAAAATCACATAAATTGACATAATTCGCTAACGGAAATGGGTAAAATTATATAATTCTATAGGTGAATCCCCATGGTCATTATATAATGATTTTTTGATAAATTTTCTAAAGTGGGCATTTTTGTACCAAGCGTACTAGTACAGGGGTATTATAATTTTGTCCACATAACTGTACTATGTACCGGCGCAAAATAATCAAGATCCTTGTGTGAAAGTTCTTAGGTTGAAAAGAGGAGTCTATTCAGGCATGTCCGTCCGTCCGGCCGTCCGTCTTTGTACACGATAACTTGAGTAAACATTAAGATATTTGCATGAAATTTTATATACAGGTTACTTTTTGGCCCAGGTAGGTTGCTATTGAAAATGGGCGAAATCGGATGATAACCACGCCCCCTTTTTCCAGATCGTAAATTTCGAAAATCATACAAATTAACATAACTTGAGTAAAAATTGAGGAATTTGCATGAAATTTGGTATACAGATGACTCGGATTATAACCACGTCCCTTTTGTCGGTATCGAAGATTTCGAAAATCACATAAACTGACATATATCGGTAGCTAAAATTGATAAAATGATATAATTTCATAGGTGAATCTCTCTTATCATTCTATTATGATTTTCTGTTAAATTTTAAAAAGGTGGGCGTGGTACCGCCCACTTTCAAGGGAGGCATTTTTGAAAATTCGACTGGTCGTAACTTTTAAACAAATTATGGTAGAACGATGAAATTTGGCACAAATCATACTAGTACTGTTGGGAGTATACATACGTGATGAAATTGGATAAAATCCCTGTCCAACCACGGCTACTCTCGATATCGAAAATTTAGAAAATCACCTAAAAGGCTGGTCGTAAGTTTTAAACTGATTACGGTAGAATCGTGAAATTCGGCACAAGGTATACTAGAGTTATAGGAAGTATACCTGTTGAAATTAAACGAAATCGCTTCCCAATCACGTCCACTTTCAATATGGAAAATTTCGAAAATCACATAAATTGACATAATTCGGTAAGGTAAATAACTAAAATAGTATAATTATAGTATAATTTGGTCTTAAACACAGTAAAAAATGAAAGACTACTTTTTTTTAATTTAATACCAAATAAGATTATTTTAAGACCCTGAAAAAGTTTGGAAATTAAATTTGGACTGATGGTTTTAAAATAATACCAAAATAATACTAAATCGCTCTCTCCCTCTCAATTTTTGCAATTAAATTAGTCCAAATGGCCTTAAAATAATACCAAAATAATACTCTTCTCGCAATTAAACGGAAAATGGTATTAATTTAATACTTTTCGGCGTTGTTATACATAAACACCAAATTGGTATTAAATTCAGACTTTTCTTTTTACTGTGAAAGATGAGTTAATTTTGTTAAGTGAGCCACCTATAATTTTTTCGACGGCCATGTATTTTATTGAAAGTGGGTAGTATGGCTCAGAACGATTAAACAAAAATACGTATACAATTTTTCAAAATTCGAATTATTTTGAAAGTTATATCTATCAACAGTTTTCGAAATTCCTCACTTTTTGATGATTTTCTCACGATTGGTCAAACCGATTTTGCTAATTTTTTAAATATATATAAAAGATGGTATCTTCTACAAAAGGACATTTCCAATTTTTGCAAAAAAATTTTTTTTGCAAACATTATTCGCAATTTTTAACTTCTCCATCGTGGCGAGATGGCGCTTTTGTATGATGTTGTTGGGCATTGCATTAGTAACTATTAGCAAAAAAAAATTTTTTTGGCACTTTAAGGGAGCGGAAGTTATTTACTTCAAAAAGTAAGGAATTTCGAAAAGTGGTGATAGCTATAACTTTGAAAATAATTTGAATTTCGAAAAACTGGCCCAGACGTTATTTTTTTCAATTTAAAACTTTGTCACAAATTGGGCGTAAGTATATTAGAAGTAAGAAATGCATTCAACTATAAGTAATATTTTGAGGGCACACGAACAATGTACATACATATATGATATACCGTAGCATAAATAAATATTAATTTTATAAACTAACTAATAAATTTATTGAGTTCGTTTTTCCCAAATTATAATTTATATAGAAAATATATAACTTATAGGTACTACTATTGTTTCCATACACTGGGTATTTAATTTTCGGCTTACCCGAACTTAGACTTCCTTACTTGTTGTATATATGTTTGTTGAAACACGTTGTGACATGCATGAAGATAAACACAAAAATATATATATGCTTATATACTGTATATAAATACATAATATATGTATAGAAAGCCAAAAAAAGCCATTTTGCATATAAATTTTTACCTTAATTTGAATTTAAATACATATATACAAGCCGATATATATATATATTTTGGTTGTAATACTTAGTAATATGCATGAGGATTAACGAAATATATATATATATATATAAGTATATAATATATATGTAAAGATATAAGCAAAAAGTTGTAACAAAAGAATCTTACACTTATATACATTTATTTACTTATATAAAAGTAAATATATGTATATATGTGTGTTGCATCACCTTCTAGCATCCTTGTAGATAAACAAAAACTTTTAATTGACCACTTACCTCTCACCATTTAAGAGCTATGACGAAAACATACATACGTTCCTTACCAAAGTGTATTATGCCTATATATTGCCTATATAACGGTACAAACAACAACTTACCGTTAGGGAAATCACATCACACATTACTACACACCCTAATCTACCAATATCAATCAAAAACCCTAAATCAATTTGCCTATAAACCTCTTTTAAACACTAATTAATTAATACAAATTAAGTGATTGAAATCATTCAAATTTTAATTTTAATCACTTAAAAAATGGCGATATTTGCAGATGTGTTTGTTGTAATTTGTAGTAAATGCGATGCACTCGTGTGCCCTCAAAATATTACTTATAGTTGAATGCATTTCTTACTTCTAATATACTTACGCCCAATTTGTGACAAAGTGTTAAAATGAAAAAAATACGTTTGGGCCAGTTTTTCGAAATTCAAATTATTTTCAAAGTTATAGCTATCACCACTTTTCGAAATTCCTTACTTTTTCATGTAAATAACTTCCGCTCATTTCAACAGGTATACTTCCTATAACTCTAGTATACCTAGTGCCGAATTTCACGATTCTACCGTAATCAGTTTAAAACTTACGACCAGTCTTTTAGGTGATTTTCTAAATTTTCGATATCGAGAGTAGCCGTGGTTGGACGGGGATTTTATCCAATTTCATCACGTATACTCCCAACAGTACTAGTATGATTTGTGCCAAATTTCATCGTTCTACCATAATTTGTTTAAAAGTTACGACCAGTCGAATTTTCAAAAATGCCTCCCTTGAAAGTGGGCGGTACCACGCCCACTTTTTAAAATTTAACAGAAAATCATAATAGAATGATAAGAGAGATTCACCTATGAAATTATATCATTTTATCAATTTTAGCTACCGATATATGTCAGTTTATATGATTTTCGAAATTTTCGATACCGACAATAGGGACGTGGTTATAATACGAGTCATCTGTATACCAAATTTCATGCAAATTCCTCAATTTTTACTCAAGTTATGTTAATTTGTATGATTTTCGAAATTTACGATTTCGCCCATTTTCAATAGCAACCTACCTGGGCCAAAAAGTAACCTGTATATAAAATTTCATGCAAATATCTTAATTTTTACTCAAGTTATCGTGTACAAAGACGGACGGACATGCCTGAATAGACTCCTCTTTGTCGAAGTCCAAATGAACCTGGGGCCTTCCCCTTTCGTTTGATACCCATATTGTAGGGAAATTTTAAGGTTTTCTGGCAACCACCCTGCTAACCAAACCCAAGGAAAATCCTGGATAATTCCTAAGTCGCGCTATCCTAAATCGAGGATAGATGAATGGATAGTTTTGTATGGGCCGCGTGCAGATTGGACCCACTTTTTATCGATTATTTCGTGTACGTGTGATATCGCTGCTCACTCGCACTAATTTAGAAACGCCATAAGAAAATAATATAGCTGCACTCCTCTAACTAAAAAATTTCCCTTTGCATTTGAACAGTGTTGCCAGATCTGAAATTTAAAATGCCCACAAAATACCCCAATTTTTCTCCAAAATGCCCAAAAAATACCCAAAATTCTCTCCAAAATGCCCAAAATAAATGAAACACGTTTGGTTTTTTTTTAATCTTGTTTTAATGAAAAATAAGACATAATTTAGAAAAACATAATGGCACTATGCATTTTTCTGTTTTTTCTTGTTAAGTGCAAGAAAAATACATGGAAAAAAACGTATTGTCATAAGCACATACATGTATTTCTAAAATTTACATCAAATTGTTTCCCGACTTTAGTTATAGTTACATCAAATTAAATGTTATTTCTTTTGATGTAAAGCTACATTTACACTGCACCAAATGCGTCACTTTGGCCAAGTTTCTTCAAGACCGTTCATCCGCATATTGAATTTAATCGCCAAATTAGGTCAAAGTCGTCTAATTTGGCAAACAAATTCATTCTGCGGACAAATATTCTCGAAATAACTTCGCCAAAAGCGACGCATTTGGTGCAGTGTAAATGTAGCTTAAAATAACTAAAGAAATCCACGCACAATACGCGAAAAAATTCAACTTTACAACTTAAAACTGGTTACATGTAGTTTTTTGGTACAATTTGTATGTACTTCTAAAATTGAAAAATTTACATCAAAATGTTTCTCGATTTTAATCCTATTTACACCAAAGGAAAGGTAATTAAATAACGTTAGTTTTGATGTAAAATAGCAATCCAATTCGAGATACCATATATGAAAAAAATTATACTTTCTTACAACTTTCATGAAATTTTTTAACACAATTTATATGTATTTCTAAAATTCAAAAATTTACATCAAAATGTTTCTCGATTTTAATCCTATTTACACCAAAGGAAAGGTAATTAAATAACGTTACTTTTAATGTAAAATAGCAATCCAATTCGAGATACCATATATGAAAAAAATTATACTTTCTTACAACTTTCATGAAATTTTTTAACACAATTTATATGTATTTCTAAAATTCAAAAATTTACATCAAAATGTTTCTCGATTTTAATCCTATTTACACCAAAGGAAAGGTAATTAAATAACGTTACTTTTAATGTAAAATAGCAATCCAATTCGAGATACCATATATGAAAAAAATTATACTTTCTTACAACTTTCATGAAATTTTTTAACACAATTTATATGTATTTCTAAAATTCAAAAATTTACATCAAAATGTTTCTCGATTTTAATCCTATTTACACCAAAGGAAAGGTAATTAAATAACGTTACTTTTAATGTAAAATAGCAATCCAATTCGAGATACCATATATGAAAAAAATTATACTTTCTTACAACTTTCATGAAATTTTTTAACACAATTTATATGTATTTCTAAAATTCAAAAATTTACATCAAAATGTTTCTCGATTTTAAGCCTATTTACACCAAAGGAAAGGTAATTAAATAACGTTACTTTTAATGTAAAATAGCAATCCAATTCGAGATACCATATATGAAAAAAATTATACTTTCTTACAACTTTCATGAAATTTTTTAACACAATTTATATGTATTTCTAAAATTCAAAAATTTACATCAAAATGTTTCTCGATTTTAATCCTATTTACACCAAAGGAAAGGTAATTAAATAACGTTACTTTTAATGTAAAATAGCAATCCAATTCGAGATACCATATATGAAAAAAATTATACTTTCTTACAACTTTCATGAAATTTTTTAACACAATTTATATGTATTTCTAAAATTCAAAAATTTACATCAAAATATTTCTCGATTTTAATCCTATTTACACCAAAGGAAAGGTAATTAAATAACGTTACTTTTAATGTAAAATAGCAATCCAATTCGAGATACCATATATGAAAAAAATTATACTTTCTTACAACTTTCATGAAATTTTTTAACACAATTTATATGTATTTCTAAAATTCAAAAATTTACATCAAAATGTTTCTCGATTTTAATCCTATTTACACCAAAGGAAAGGTAATTAAATAACGTTACTTTTAATGTAAAATAGCAATCCAATTCGAGATACCATATATGAAAAAAATTATACTTTCTTACAACTTTCATGAAATTTTTTAACACAATTTATATGTATTTCTAAAATTCAAAAATTTACATCAAAATGTTTCTCGATTTTAAGCCTATTTACACCAAAGGAAAGGTAATTAAATAACGTTACTTTTAATGTAAAATAGCAATCCAATTCGAGATACCATATATGAAAAAAATTATACTTTCTTACAACTTTCATGAAATTTTTTAACACAATTTATATGTATTTCTAAAATTCAAAAATTTACATCAAAATGTTTCTCGATTTTAATCCTATTTACACCAAAGAAAAGGTAATTAAATAACGTTACTTTTAATGTAAAATAGCAATCCAATTCGAGATACCATATATGAAAAAAATTATACTTTCTTACAATTTTCATGAACTTTTTTAACACAATTTATATGTATTTCTAAAATTCAAAAATTTACATCAAAATGTTTCTCGATTTTAAGCTTATTTACACCAAAGGAAAGGTAATTAAATAACGTTACTTTTAATGTAAAATAGCAATCCAATTCGAGATACCATATATGAAAAAAATTATACTTTCTTACAACTTTCATGAAATTTTTTAACACAATTTATATGTATTTCTAAAATTCAAAAATTTACATCAAAATGTTTCTCGATTTTAAGCCTATTTACACCAAAGGAAAGGTAATTAAATAACGTTACTTTTAATGTAAAATAGCAATCCAATTCGAGATACCATATATGAAAAAAATTATACTTTCTTACAACTTTCATGAAATTTTTTAACACAATTTATATGTATTTCTAAAATTCAAAAATTTACATCAAAATATTTCTCGATTTTAATCCTATTTACACCAAAGGAAAGGTAATTAAATAACGTTACTTTTAATGTAAAATAGCAATCCAATTCGAGATACCATATATGAAAAAAATTATACTTTCTTACAACTTTCATGAAATTTTTTAACACAATTTATATGTATTTCTAAAATTCAAAAATTTACATCAAAATGTTTCTCGATTTTAATCCTATTTACACCAAAGGAAAGGTAATTAAATAACGTTACTTTTAATGTAAAATAGCAATCCAATTCGAGATACCATATATGAAAAAAATTATACTTTCTTACAACTTTCATGAAATTTTTTAACACAATTTATATGTATTTCTAAAATTCAAAAATTTACATCAAAATGTTTCTCGATTTTAATCCTATTTACACCAAAGAAAAGGTAATTAAATAACGTTACTTTTAATGTAAAATAGCAATCCAATTCGAGATACCATATATGAAAAAAATTATACTTTCTTACAACTTTCATGAACTTTTTTAACACAATTTATATGTATTTCTAAAATTCAAAAATTTACATCAAAATGTTTCTCGATTTTAAGCCTATTTACACCAAAGGAAAGGTAATTAAATAACGTTACTTTTAATGTAAAATAGCAATCCAATTCGAGATACCATATATGAAAAAAATTATACTTTCTTACAACTTTCATGAAATTTTTTAACACAATTTATATGTATTTCTAAAATTCAAAAATTTACATCAAAATGTTTCTCGATTTTAATCCTATTTACACCAAAGGAAAGGTAATTAAATAACGTTACTTTTAATGTAAAATAGCAATCCAATTCGAGATACCATATATGAAAAAAATTATACTTTCTTACAACTTTCATGAAATTTTTTAACACAATTTATATGTACATCTAAAAATAAAAAATTTACATCAAATTATCAAAATGATTTTAACCAAATACAAATCGACATGCTATATGTGAAACAAATTCAACTTCCTTACAACTAAGAAAATTTCATGAAATTTTTTAACACATAATTGCATTTATAAAACTAACAAAAAAATATTTGTTATCGCCGGTTCCTCCCCCTCAAATTTTGATGACCACGATATGAGCGTTGAATGCATCGGTCATGTGTATAGGCTCATGTTGTCTATATGAAAAGCAGCTAGTGAAGAGATAGAAGAGGATAAATAAAATAACATTGATCATTAAAATATCATATAACTTACCATCTGGTGACCACAAACATTCTTTAGTGTCCTTACTTCCGGTAACTTCATCCACATTTCACACAACTGTTCGGTTAAATACTGAATCCTAAAAATGAAAATGGAATAATTAGAAATCCGTGGCACAGTAAAAAGTGATTTAAAACATCCCGTAAAAGTTCGACAAATTTTGGAAATCCAAGATGTCATCTTTGTTGTATTATCTTGTTGTCTATGGCGGTGGAATCAAACCTTATTATAATGAAAAAATAATAACCATAATTAGCAATTTCTTTAGCAGGGCAATTTTAAATAATTGTTCATTTTGCGGATTTTCTCATTTTCATATAATTTTTGAAAAAATTCGCTGTGAGAAGATTTTTAGAATTAGCAGGTGTTTTGTAGTGCTGAAAGATTTATAAGAAGTTAATTTAAAATAGAATTCATGCATTTGCTATTTTATAAAAAAGTTATATATTTAGCCAAACTGAAATCAAAGGCATTACCGAATTGAGTAAATAATAAATGTTGTTATTATTATTAATGGTTAGCTACTGGTATGAATATCAGCCCTAACTGAATGAGCACTGGCCATCGGCTCAAATAATAAATATATTTTAGTATTTAAGCAATTGGAGTTAAAAACATTAAATAAAATTAGAATAACTTATGCTGATTATTTAAAATGCAAGTATGTCGTTCAATGCATTTAAAGTGTCATTAGTTTCGTTTATCGCTATGCGAAAGGAATGCAACTAGCAAGCTTCTTTTATTTTAGTGATTAATTTATTCATATTGGGGGCCTTAATCAGAAATTAATAATGAATTAATTCAAATAATATAATAATAATCAAAAATAATCATGATTAATAGCCATTAGAAAAATAATCAATAATAATTCAAAAAAAATCGTCTATCTTTTTTAATTAACACAATCAAGTAATAAAAGAATTTAATTTTAACTTAATTTAAAATAAATTTAGCAATAGAATAATTTAAATTAATTATTTTCAATTACACGGCTCGACAAATTTTGATCAACTTTAGTCTCCAAGAATAAAATAGACCTTTCCGAAAGTAAAATTTTCTCCTGATTTCCAATATCACTTTCATTTTGCTGAGGTAGATCTAGATTCCGAGATATCGGTGAAAATATAAAAATTCCTAATTTCGCAAAACACTACTTCATATTGAAAGTCATCTATCAAAAATTTTCTATTATTACCCGACAAGTTTTCGAAATTTTTCATATACTTGCCATTTGATGCTGATTCCAAAAATCATTTGTTTGAAAGTAGGATTGAGTTGTTACAAAAAAAAAAAAATTTTATTTCTTCATCCACATTTTCAATTCTTTTTCGACCAACTGCTATACCAAGGACTTCGGGAATAAGCTATCATAGGCGATTTTGGTTGGTTTCTTTTTTAACACAAAAATTTCAAAATATCTCGAAAACTATTCTACTTTTAAACCAAATGATTACATTTTTGGAATCAGCATAAAATTCTACATATGTATCAAATGTCGAGGATATGGAAATTTCGGAAAATTTCTTGGGTAAAAACAAGAAAATTTTTGATTGATAACAGGTCTTATTAAGTCGAGAGCACAACACAATTTTGTACTGGTATTGAATTTCCTACAACATAGGATGGCTAAATTTTTTTAGTCCGTGCACTTTTCCTGATTTTAAAGTGGTTAAATCTGAATTTCTGTAAAAATTTGGTTGTTTTTTTTTTTCAAAAATTTTTCAACGTTTTTTGCAATAGCGGCCAAATTACTGAAGATACCTATAGAGATGAGGGCAATAAATGTTTGAGGGAATTAGTATAATGTATAATTCAACAGTTTAAACCGAAAAAAGTACCTATATGAAGTATTGATTTGCAAAATTGGGAATTTTCATATTTGCAGCGATATCTGGGGAACTAGATCTGCCACAGAAAAATGGATGTGATATTCGGAATCAGGAGAATATTTTACATTAAGAAAATGTACTTTCATTCTTGGAGATTTTTTTGTCGAGTAGTGTTATTAGCATAATAATCTGAAATTTTTATGTTAATAATGCATTTACAATTAATTGATCTTTAAAAATTTTCTGAGGACGACACAATATAATTCAGTCATTAAAATTTTCAATCATCATTTAACAAGTCTGATATACATAGACTTGGTTTTAGTGTCACCATAATATACAAATCGTTACCTTAATTCACAAAGGCCCTAATTGACACATTTTTCGAAAATTACTTTTTCACATATATAAGTATGATATAGTAAAATACACACTCTCTACAAATTTTAAGCAGTTACTAGCAGTAATACGGAGATATTTCAAATTTACAAAGCTGTATTTGCATTCGTTCAATGTAAAATTTTTTAGTTTTTTGCTTCTCCTGTAAAATTTTTTTTATATCAATTAGGGCCTTTGTGAATTAAGGTAACGAAATGTATTATACACATTTTTCATTTTATATTCAGAAAGTTACAATTTATATTCAGAATTTCATTTCATGTTCACACAATTACAATTCATGTTCAGAACTTCCTTTTGATATTCAGAAATTTACAATTGATATTCATTTGAAATTTTTTAATATGAAATTTTTTAATATGAAGTTGGCTTTCTGAATATGAATGGTAATTTTCTGAAATCAAGTGGAAGTTGTGAATATGAATTGCAATTTTCTGAATATAAATTGTAACTCTCTGAATATAAGTTGTAAAAGGTGCCTGACTAAAATCATAATATATGTGCTTGTGCATTTGCATACTATGGTGCTCTTTAAGCGGGAAACAGAATCAATCCGCCAATACGTCACGTACGTCAATTTTAGAGCAAATTCTATGTTGACGTATCCGTCGTATCTGGCATTACTCATACAAACACCCGCAGTCTACTTTGCTGTCAGTTATTTCGACGTACTGACGGATTGATTCTGCTGAACGCTTTACATAGTATGGCGGAGTTCCAAACCAAAAAGCAAGAAGTTGGTTTTCTTTTCTTGTGCACCTGCATTTTATGGGGATTGCCAAAGTCTGGTTGTTGTAGTGCCACCATAATATACAAATGTATATGCCTTTATGCATTTGCATGTCATGGTGGTTGCCAAAATAAATGCAGAATAGTGTACATGTCACAATACCTTACATATGAGAAGCTCCAAACCAAGCAGCAATAATTTTAGACTAAATCACTGTGTACTTAATGCGTTTTGGTTAGGAGCTCCTCAATTGTATATGCGATGCAAATGTATATGAAAAAGTGAGTTCAGAACAGTGTGCCTTACCAGCGTACATATATACTTTGGAGGAGCTCCTAACCAAAACGCATTAAGTACACAGTGATTTAGTCTAAAATTATTGCTACTTGGTTTGGAGCTTCTCATATGTAAGGTATTATGACATGTACACTATTCTGCATTTATTTTGGCAACCACCATAACATGCAAATGCATAAAGGCATATACATTTGTATATTATGGTGACACTACAACAACCAGACTTTGGCAATCCCCATAATATGCAGGTGCACAAGAAAGAAAACCACCAGTATTTGTTTCCTTTAGGGGTCAACTGCTAATAAATTACATAGCTAAAATTATATGAGATAAGTTATGGTCAACAAACCGTACGTTTTTAGGTATAGCCCAATAAAATTACAGCAAAAACAATAAAACTTTGATGGCAAATATCTCTTCAAAGAAGCAAAATATTAAAAAAACGCGTCCGGATTCGTGATATTGAGGCCAAACCCCGTCTTTTGAGCTATCTCATATAATTTTAGCTAATTTAATAGCAGTTGACCCCTAAAGGAAACAAATACCAAACCAACTTCTGACCATACAAACTCCGATCATGGCCAGGTACACACTCAATTCATTTTGTTAACTTACCAAATTATTGTTGTTGTTGTTGTTGTTGTTGTTGTTGTTGAAAAGAGGTGTAGTAAATAAATATTTTGAATTTTTAGCCGCCGCAGTTGCTATTCGCTGATTTTTTGTTGAGTTGCTGGAAAATACAAAGAAGATTAATTAAATAAATAAAAAAATTTATACATAAAAATTTATTTGTATTTCCTTGTACATTTTCATAGTATGTATGGAGTTTTTCAAAGTGAGTTTAGTGCACCTGACCATTCCCTGTCTAGACCAATTCACTGCAACTATACTGAATGCGTTTCGGTTTGGATCTCCTCAAATATATATGCGGCCATGGTCAAGAGTAAACATAAAAATGTATGTACACTTTTCTGAACTGGCTTTAGCAAACGCCTTAATATGCGAATGCACAAGGGCATGGACATACATTTGTGTGTCTGGTTATACTATAAAAAACTCCAGACCATGGTAGGGTACAGTTTTTTAAACTCACTTTGGCAAACACAATAATATTCAAAAAGGCACAAGCGAATATATATTTGTACATTATGGTGAAACTATAGCCAAACTGAACTCACTTTGGATATGTTACCAAAATATACAAATATATATGGGCTTATGCTTACTATGACGTACCTGTGCCTTTTGGTTGTCCACCTCAGTAAAGTAATGCTGCAAAATAAAGAAATATATTAATACTAGCTGACCCGGCAGACGTTGTCCTGCCACAAATTTATTTCCCTGTCTGTTTCTCTAACCCGATCCCTATATCTATTTTAAACCATATCCCTATCTCCTTCATATAGGAGAAACCACGCCCCCTTTTTCCTTATCCCCAGTTTTTTTTTGGAGGTGTCCGGGATTGATCTTATATAACTCCTCACAAAATTTCAGTGGTCTAAGCTAAATACTTCTAGAGATATGGACTATGAAGTATTTTATTCGTATGGGAGGTGCCACGCCCCCTTTATCGTTAACTCGAGTTTTTTGGGAGGTATTAGGGATCGATCACATATAAACCCTCACCAAATTTCAGTGGTCTAACATTAATACTTGCAGAGATATGGGCTATGAAATGTTTCCTTCATATAGGAGAAACCACGCCCCCTTTTTCCTTATCCCCAGTTTTTTTTGGAGGTGTCCGGGATTGATCTTATATAACTCCTCACAAAATTTCACTGGTCTAACCTAAACACTTCCCGAGATATGGACTATGAAGTATTTCATTCGTATGGGAGGTGCCACGCCCCCTTTTTCGTTACCCTAGTTTTTTTGGAGGTGGTAGGGATCGATCTCATATAACCCCTTACCAAATTTCAGTGGTCTAAAATGAATACTTCCAGAGATATCGACTATGAAATATTTCATTTGTATGGGAGGTGCCACGCCCCCTTTTTGGTTAACCCCCAGTTTTATGGGTGAGAATGGTGTTGTTATCCTATAGGTCTGTACCGATTTCCAGGTCCCTACCTTAAACCCATTTAGAGATATTCACCTTGAAGAAAAATGTTTGTATGGGAGGTGCCACGCCCCCCTATTATTTCGTTCTGATTTTATAACATGACCTGCGCGTGGTAATAACAAACAAACCCCCTAAAGGAAGTTTATGATTTGGTTCAGCCGTTTTCGAGTTTTAGCGTAACGACTGAACACCATTTCATTTATATATATATAGATTAACAACCAAACTAATTAAAGATTGTATGGGAGGTACCACGCCCCCTTTTTCGATAACCCCAAGTTTTATGGGTGAGAATGGTGTTGTTATCCTATAGCTCTATACCAATTTTCATGTTCCTACCTTAAACACTTTTGAAGATATTCACCTTGAAAAATTCAGTTTGTATGGGAGGTGCCACGCCCCCTTTTCCGATTACCCCTTCTTTTATGTGTAAGAAGGCTTTTGATACCATATAGGTCTATACCAATTTTCAGGTCCCTACCTTGAACCCTTTCACAGATATTCTGCTTAAAAAATTTAGTTTGTATGGGAGGTACCACGCCCCCTTATTGGATAACCCCCGGTTTTATAGGTAAGAGTGGTGCTGTTATCCTGTAGCTCTGTACCAATTTTCATGTTCCTACCTTAAACACTTTTGAAGATATTCAACTTGAAAAATTCAGTTTGTATGGGAGGTGCCACGCCCCCTTAATATTTTGTTCTGATTTTAAGACATGACCTGCGCGTGGTAATAACAAACAAATCCCCCAAAGGAAGTATTTCATTTGGTTCAGCCGTTTTCGAGTTTTAGCGTTACAATTATACACCATTTCATTTTTATATATATAGATAAATTAAAATAAAATTTTATTGCGGCAAAATCCGCACTTACCCAATGAAAATTCCTTCAGCAATGGCGTCGAATATTGAATTTTGCGCTCATTATGACATCATCAAATGTCAATCGTCTGGTTGTCTCATTCGCACTTATTGCCTCATTCGCACAACTCTGAAAAATTTCCCAAAAAAATGTATTGGTATTAGTGTTCTTATCGATAAAATAGAGATGGTGTTGGAATTCGATAAAAAAAAACTCGATTGCTGGATAGCCGTGGTTGGCAGGGCACGTGTTGACCGATAACTCAGTTGTCGATAAATTTATCGAAGTCCAAATGAAACCCGGGGCCTTCGCCTTTCGTTTGATACCCATATTGTAGGGAAATTTTAAGGTTTTCTGGCAACCACATTTTGACCGATAACTCAGTTGTCGATAAATTTATCGAAGTCCAAATGAAACCCGGGGCCTTCCCCTTTCGTTTGATACCCATATTGTGAGGAAATTTTAAGGTTTTCGGGCAACCACATTTTGACCGATAACTCAGTTATCGATAAATTTATCGAAACATGTCGATGTTCAAATGAAACCTGTGGCCTTCACCTTTCGTTTGATACCCATATTGTAGGGAAATTTTAAGGTTTTCGGGCAACTACATTTTGACCGATAACTCAGTTATCGATAAATTTATCGAAATATATCGATGTCCAAATGAAACCTGGGGTCTTCCCCTTTCATTTGATACCTATATTTTAGGGTCATTTTACGGTTTTTGGGCCACTGGGGCTTAGACCGAACGACTCACTTACATACAAGCAAGCAAACAAACAAACAAACAAGCAAACATACAATAGAACCTAATAAAAGCGTGGTAAAAAGAACATGTTTTCCATCTTGAGTATGAAATTTGAATAATCTTTGTTCAAAATTTTCCAAAAATGCTGGGCTGTTGAAGAACACGTTTTCTTCAAAAGTTTCAATCGTAGTTTTTGTTGTTGTTTGCCAAAAAAAAGTTTCCTTATTTCTTATATTTTGTTTTTGTTTTTAATCAGAATATAACTTGCTTGTTTAAAGTAAACTTTCTAGATTTGAGAAAAACATTTTTCTCCGTGTAATGATAAAAATTAAAAATAATTGCAAGTGTAAAATTAAAAATAATTGCATTATTCGTACATTTTTTATTTTATTAACATCTTATTAAAAATTAGTAACTAAAAAATATAAAAGCATCAAATAAAAAAAAATCTAGTTTGGCAGGAATCGAACTGTAACCCCTGTTTACTAGCACGACATCTCAACCTCTAGGCTACTCAAAACATTGAAGAGCCCGCGTCAATTGCCGTATTCGTCACCTAGCGCTTATGGCGCACATCATTACGATTTTTACATAGCACTGCGTTATTATTATTCCACACACGCTCAACGCTCTGCGCCATCTAGTTGTGGCGCTGATCCACAGCAAACATCCTATATAAGCGGAGCAGTACATTCGAATGCCGCTGGAAAAGTTTTTAAAGCAGTCAACATTTAAGAGCTGCTGGAACAGTTGTTAAGCCAGTGTAGGTAAGTACTGTACACCAGGGGTTCCCCGTTCATACTTATTAAACTGAGAATTTTATTTGAGGATATTTTCACAGCATTTTTGTTTCTATACTTTTTATATTATTTTATTATAAATATCAACTTGATTGGTTCGATTAAGATAACGCTGTTGTTCAAGAGTGTGTAAACTAAAAGTTCGAAGCCATATTCTCTTTCCCACTTACTTGAAGCCGATGAGTTTTTAAACTTTGATATTAAGGGATTTTTGCATAGAATTTTGGGACAACTTGTTTTAAAGAATAGGTAATACTAGAGCAATGCTAAAAATAGAATGCACTGCGTCTTTGATGCATAAGACAGCGTTTCACTGGTGTTATCATATAAGTGCAATAGCCTAGTTGATGGAGGCGTTGGACTGGAGTTGTTGTGGTCACACTATGGTGTGGGTTCGATTCCTGTCCAAAGCACTACGATTCAGCATTGCTAATTATAATTAAACACGTATATATCACTAACATTACAATACTAACACAAATTACACAAGGAGGTACGCGAAACAACACACACGGGAATCAGTAACAGGACGGCAGAGTAGGGTTAGGGGAGCGCAAGGGTAGGGGGGGAGTGGGAGTAAGGGAAGGGAGGAGGGAAGATGGGGGTGGAGGAGAGGGAGAGGGTGGGGAAGGGGAGGGGTGGAGGAGAAATAAGGAAAAAATGGAGTATTAGAGAGAAGGCCAACGCCGCGGAAAATATTTTTCGCGGCGTTAGCCTTCTCTCTAATACTCCATTTTTTCCTTATTTCTCCTTTTTCAAAACTACGGCTACCTGATACACATTTTTGAAGTGATTAAAATTATAATAAAAATTTGAATAATTTCAATAACTTAATTAATTTGTGTTTAAGAGGTAAGTGGTTAATTAAAAGTTTTTATTTATCTACATGGATGCTAGAAAGTGTGGAAATACACATATATATATATATTTACTTTTATATAAGTAAATAAATGCATATAAGGGTAAGATTCTTTGGTTACAGGTTTTTTGCTTATATCTTTACATATATATTATATACTTATATATATATATTTTTTTTCTTAATCCTCATGCATTTTACTAAGTATTACAACAAAAATATATAAATATATCGGCTTGTATATATGTATTTAAATTCAAATTAAGGTAAAAATTTATATGAAAAATGGCTTTTTTCAACTTTCTATACATATATTATGTATATATATACAGTATATAAGCATATATATATTTTTGTGTTTATCTTCATGCATGTTACAACATGTTTCAACAAACATATATACAAATATAAGCTTGTATATATGTATTTAAATTCAAAAAAAAAAAAAAAATGGCGTATTTTTCTATTGCAAAACTATGAAAAATGTTGTTGGTTTCTATTATTTTTGCCTTTCAAATTCAGATTAAAATGCAAAATGGCTTATTTTTCAATTGTAAAATTATGGAACATTACGTAAATGAAGAGAATATTGGAATTTTATAATTTTGTATTTTAGTACATCGCATTTACTACAAATTAAAAAAAAAACATCTAAAAATATCGCCATTTTTGAAGTGATTAAAATTATAATAAAAATTTAAAATGCAAAATGGCTTATTTTTCAATTGTAAAACTATGGAACATTAGGTAAATGAAGAGAATATTGGCATTTTATAATTTTGTATTTTAGTACATCGCATTTACTACAAATTAAAAAAAAAACATCTACAAATATCACCATTTTTGAAGTGATTAAAATTATAATAAAAATTTGAATAATTTCAATAACTTAATTAATTTGTGTTTAAGAGGTAAGTGGTTAATTAAAAGTTTTTATTTATCTACATGGATGCTAGAAAGTGTGGAAATACACATATATATATATATTTACTTTTATATAAGTAAATAAATGCATATAAGGGTAAGATTCTTTGGTTACAGGTTTTTTGCTTATATCTTTACATATATATTATATACTTATATATATATATTTTTTTTCTTAATCCTCATGCATTTTACTAAGTATTACAACAAAAATATATAAATATATCGGCTTGTATATATGTATTTAAATTCAAATTAAGGTAAAAATTTATATGAAAAATGGCTTTTTTCAACTTTCTATACATATATTATGTATATATATACAGTATATAAGCATATATATATTTTTGTGTTTATCTTCATGCATGTTACAACATGTTTCAACAAACATATATACAAATATAAGCTTGTATATATGTATTTAAATTCAAAAAAAAAAAAAAAATGGCGTATTTTTCTATTGCAAAACTATGAAAAATGTTGTTGGTTTCTATTATTTTTGCCTTTCTAATTCAGCTTAAAATGCAAAATGGCTTATTTTTCAATTGTAAAATTATGGAACATTACGTAAATGAAGAGAATATTGGAATTTTATAATTTTGTATTTTAGTACATCGCATTTACTACAAATTAAAAAAAAAACATCTAAAAATATCGCCATTTTTGAAGTGATTAAAATTATAATAAAAATTTAAAATGCAAAATGGCTTATTTTTCAATTGTAAAACTATGGAACATTAGGTAAATGAAGAGAATATTGGCATTTTATAATTTTGTATTTTAGTACATCGCATTTACTACAAATTAAAAAAAAAACATCTACAAATATCACCATTTTTGAAGTGATTAAAATTATAATAAAAATTTGAATAATTTCAATAACTTAATTAATTTGTGTTTAAGAGGTAAGTGGTTAATTAAAAGTTTTTATTTATCTACATGGATGCTAGAAAGTGTGGAAATACACATATATATATATATTTACTTTTATATAAGTAAATAAATGCATATAAGGGTAAGATTCTTTGGTTACAGGTTTTTTGCTTATATCTTTACATATATATTATATACTTATATATATATATTTTTTTTCTTAATCCTCATGCATTTTACTAAGTATTACAACAAAAATATATAAATATATCGGCTTGTATATATGTATTTAAATTCAAATTAAGGTAAAAATTTATATGCAAAATGGCTTTTTTCAACTTTCTATACATATATTATGTATATATATACAGTATATAAGCATATATATATTTTTGTGTTTATCTTCATGCATGTTACAACATGTTTCAACAAACATATATACAAATATGTGCTTGTATATATGTATTTAAATTCAAAAAAAAAAAAAAAATGGCGTATTTTTCTATTGCTACAACAACAACAACAACGTTGGTTTCTATTATTTTTGCCTTTCAAATTCAGATTAAAGTGCAAAATGGCTTATTTTTCAATTGTAAAATTATGGAACATTACGTAAATGAAGAGAATATTGGAATTTTATAATTTTGTATTTTAGTACATCGCATTTACTACAAATTAAAAAAAAAACATCTAAAAATATCGCCATTTTTGAAGTGATTAAAATTATAATAAAAATTTAAAATGCAAAATGGCTTATTTTTCAACTGTAAAACTATGGAACATTAGGTAAATGAAGAGAATATTGGGATTTTATAATTTTGTATTTTAGTACATCGCATTTACTACAAATTAAAAAAAAAACATCTACAAATATCACCATTTTTGAAGTGATTAAAATTATAATAAAAATTTGAATAATTTCAATAACTTAATTAATTTGTGTTTAAGAGGTAAGTGGTTAATTAAAAGTTTTTATTTATCTACATGGATGCTAGAAAGTGTGGAAATACACATATATATATATATTTACTTTTATATAAGTAAATAAATGCATATAAGGGTAAGATTCTTTGGTTACAGGTTTTTTGCTTATATCTTTACATATATATTATATACTTATATATATATATTTTTTTTCTTAATCCTCATGCATTTTACAAAGTATTACAACAAAAATATATAAATATATCGGCTTGTATATATGTATTTAAATTCAAATTAAGGTAAAAATTTATATGAAAAATGGCTTTTTTCAACTTTCTATACATATATTATGTATATATATACAGTATATAAGCATATATATATTTTTGTGTTTATCTTCATGCATGTTACAACATGTTTCAACAAACATATATACAAATATAAGCTTGTATATATGTATTTAAATTCAAAAAAAAAAAAAAAATGGCGTATTTTTCTATTGCAAAACTATGAAAAATGTTGTTGGTTTCTATTATTTTTGCCTTTCAAATTCAGATTAAAATGCAAAATGGCTTATTTTTCAATTGTAAAATTATGGAACATTACGTAAATGAAGAGAATATTGGAATTTTATAATTTTGTATTTTAGTACATCGCATTTACTACAAATTAAAAAAAAAACATCTAAAAATATCGCCATTTTTGAAGTGATTAAAATTATAATAAAAATTTAAAATGCAAAATGGCTTATTTTTCAATTGTAAAACTATGGAACATTAGGTAAATGAAGAGAATATTGGCATTTTATAATTTTGTATTTTAGTACATCGCATTTACTACAAATTAAAAAAAAAACATCTACAAATATCACCATTTTTGAAGTGATTAAAATTATAATAAAAATTTGAATAATTTCAATAACTTAATTAATTTGTGTTTAAGAGGTAAGTGGTTAATTAAAAGTTTTTATTTATCTACATGGATGCTAGAAAGTGTGGAAATACACATATATATATATATTTACTTTTATATAAGTAAATAAATGCATATAAGGGTAAGATTCTTTGGTTACAGGTTTTTTGCTTATATCTTTACATATATATTATATACTTATATATATATATTTTTTTTCTTAATCCTCATGCATTTTACTAAGTATTACAACAAAAATATATAAATATATCGGCTTGTATATATGTATTTAAATTCAAATTAAGGTAAAAATTTATATGAAAAATGGCTTTTTTCAACTTTCTATACATATATTATGTATATATATACAGTATATAAGCATATATATATTTTTGTGTTTATCTTCATGCATGTTACAACATGTTTCAACAAACATATATACAAATATAAGCTTGTATATATGTATTTAAATTCAAAAAAAAAAAAAAAATGGCGTATTTTTCTATTGCAAAACTATGAAAAATGTTGTTGGTTTCTATTATTTTTGCCTTTCAAATTCAGATTAAAATGCAAAATGGCTTATTTTTCAATTGTAAAATTATGGAACATTACGTAAATGAAGAGAATATTGGAATTTTATAATTTTGTATTTTAGTACATCGCATTTACTACAAATTAAAAAAAAAACATCTAAAAATATCGCCATTTTTGAAGTGATTAAAATTATAATAAAAATTTAAAATGCAAAATGGCTTATTTTTCAATTGTAAAACTATGGAACATTAGGTAAATGAAGAGAATATTGGCATTTTATAATTTTGTATTTTAGTACATCGCATTTACTACAAATTAAAAAAAAAACATCTACAAATATCACCATTTTTGAAGTGATTAAAATTATAATAAAAATTTGAATAATTTCAATAACTTAATTAATTTGTGTTTAAGAGGTAAGTGGTTAATTAAAAGTTTTTATTTATCTACATGGATGCTAGAAAGTGTGGAAATACACATATATATATATATTTACTTTTATATAAGTAAATAAATGCATATAAGGGTAAGATTCTTTGGTTACAGGTTTTTTGCTTATATCTTTACATATATATTATATACTTATATATATATATTTTTTTTCTTAATCCTCATGCATTTTACTAAGTATTACAACAAAAATATATAAATATATCGGCTTGTATATATGTATTTAAATTCAAATTAAGGTAAAAATTTATATGAAAAATGGCTTTTTTCAACTTTCTATACATATATTATGTATATATATACAGTATATAAGCATATATATATTTTTGTGTTTATCTTCATGCATGTTACAACATGTTTCAACAAACATATATACAAATATAAGCTTGTATATATGTATTTAAATTCAAAAAAAAAAAAAAAATGGCGTATTTTTCTATTGCAAAACTATGAAAAATGTTGTTGGTTTCTATTATTTTTGCCTTTCAAATTCAGATTAAAATGCAAAATGGCTTATTTTTCAATTGTAAAATTATGGAACATTACGTAAATGAAGAGAATATTGGAATTTTATAATTTTGTATTTTAGTACATCGCATTTACTACAAATTAAAAAAAAAACATCTAAAAATATCGCCATTTTTGAAGTGATTAAAATTATAATAAAAATTTAAAATGCAAAATGGCTTATTTTTCAATTGTAAAACTATGGAACATTAGGTAAATGAAGAGAATATTGGCATTTTATAATTTTGTATTTTAGTACATCGCATTTACTACAAATTAAAAAAAAAACATCTACAAATATCACCATTTTTGAAGTGATTAAAATTATAATAAAAATTTGAATAATTTCAATAACTTAATTAATTTGTGTTTAAGAGGTAAGTGGTTAATTAAAAGTTTTTATTTATCTACATGGATGCTAGAAAGTGTGGAAATACACATATATATATATATTTACTTTTATATAAGTAAATAAATGCATATAAGGGTAAGATTCTTTGGTTACAGGTTTTTTGCTTATATCTTTACATATATATTATATACTTATATATATATATTTTTTTTCTTAATCCTCATGCATTTTACTAAGTATTACAACAAAAATATATAAATATATCGGCTTGTATATATGTATTTAAATTCAAATTAAGGTAAAAATTTATATGAAAAATGGCTTTTTTCAACTTTCTATACATATATTATGTATATATATACAGTATATAAGCATATATATATTTTTGTGTTTATCTTCATGCATGTTACAACATGTTTCAACAAACATATATACAAATATAAGCTTGTATATATGTATTTAAATTCAAAAAAAAAAAAAAAATGGCGTATTTTTCTATTGCAAAACTATGAAAAATGTTGTTGGTTTCTATTATTTTTGCCTTTCAAATTCAGATTAAAATGCAAAATGGCTTATTTTTCAATTGTAAAATTATGGAACATTACGTAAATGAAGAGAATATTGGAATTTTATAATTTTGTATTTTAGTACATCGCATTTACTACAAATTAAAAAAAAAACATCTAAAAATATCGCCATTTTTGAAGTGATTAAAATTATAATAAAAATTTAAAATGCAAAATGGCTTATTTTTCAATTGTAAAACTATGGAACATTAGGTAAATGAAGAGAATATTGGCATTTTATAATTTTGTATTTTAGTACATCGCATTTACTACAAATTAAAAAAAAAACATCTACAAATATCACCATTTTTGAAGTGATTAAAATTATAATAAAAATTTGAATAATTTCAATAACTTAATTAATTTGTGTTTAAGAGGTAAGTGGTTAATTAAAAGTTTTTATTTATCTACATGGATGCTAGAAAGTGTGGAAATACACATATATATATATATTTACTTTTATATAAGTAAATAAATGCATATAAGGGTAAGATTCTTTGGTTACAGGTTTTTTGCTTATATCTTTACATATATATTATATACTTATATATATATATTTTTTTTCTTAATCCTCATGCATTTTACTAAGTATTACAACAAAAATATATAAATATATCGGCTTGTATATATGTATTTAAATTCAAATTAAGGTAAAAATTTATATGAAAAATGGCTTTTTTCAACTTTCTATACATATATTATGTATATATATACAGTATATAAGCATATATATATTTTTGTGTTTATCTTCATGCATGTTACAACATGTTTCAACAAACATATATACAAATATAAGCTTGTATATATGTATTTAAATTCAAAAAAAAAAAAAAAATGGCGTATTTTTCTATTGCAAAACTATGAAAAATGTTGTTGGTTTCTATTATTTTTGCCTTTCTAATTCAGCTTAAAATGCAAAATGGCTTATTTTTCAATTGTAAAATTATGGAACATTACGTAAATGAAGAGAATATTGGAATTTTATAATTTTGTATTTTAGTACATCGCATTTACTACAAATTAAAAAAAAAACATCTAAAAATATCGCCATTTTTGAAGTGATTAAAATTATAATAAAAATTTAAAATGCAAAATGGCTTATTTTTCAATTGTAAAACTATGGAACATTAGGTAAATGAAGAGAATATTGGCATTTTATAATTTTGTATTTTAGTACATCGCATTTACTACAAATTAAAAAAAAAACATCTACAAATATCACCATTTTTGAAGTGATTAAAATTATAATAAAAATTTGAATAATTTCAATAACTTAATTAATTTGTGTTTAAGAGGTAAGTGGTTAATTAAAAGTTTTTATTTATCTACATGGATGCTAGAAAGTGTGGAAATACACATATATATATATATTTACTTTTATATAAGTAAATAAATGCATATAAGGGTAAGATTCTTTGGTTACAGGTTTTTTGCTTATATCTTTACATATATATTATATACTTATATATATATATTTTTTTTCTTAATCCTCATGCATTTTACTAAGTATTACAACAAAAATATATAAATATATCGGCTTGTATATATGTATTTAAATTCAAATTAAGGTAAAAATTTATATGCAAAATGGCTTTTTTCAACTTTCTATACATATATTATGTATATATATACAGTATATAAGCATATATATATTTTTGTGTTTATCTTCATGCATGTTACAACATGTTTCAACAAACATATATACAAATATGTGCTTGTATATATGTATTTAAATTCAAAAAAAAAAAAAAAATGGCGTATTTTTCTATTGCTACAACAACAACAACAACGTTGGTTTCTATTATTTTTGCCTTTCAAATTCAGATTAAAGTGCAAAATGGCTTATTTTTCAATTGTAAAATTATGGAACATTACGTAAATGAAGAGAATATTGGAATTTTATAATTTTGTATTTTAGTACATCGCATTTACTACAAATTAAAAAAAAAACATCTAAAAATATCGCCATTTTTGAAGTGATTAAAATTATAATAAAAATTTAAAATGCAAAATGGCTTATTTTTCAACTGTAAAACTATGGAACATTAGGTAAATGAAGAGAATATTGGGATTTTATAATTTTGTATTTTAGTACATCGCATTTACTACAAATTAAAAAAAAAACATCTACAAATATCACCATTTTTGAAGTGATTAAAATTATAATAAAAATTTGAATAATTTCAATAACTTAATTAATTTGTGTTTAAGAGGTAAGTGGTTAATTAAAAGTTTTTATTTATCTACATGGATGCTAGAAAGTGTGGAAATACACATATATATATATATTTACTTTTATATAAGTAAATAAATGCATATAAGGGTAAGATTCTTTGGTTACAGGTTTTTTGCTTATATCTTTACATATATATTATATACTTATATATATATATTTTTTTTCTTAATCCTCATGCATTTTACAAAGTATTACAACAAAAATATATAAATATATCGGCTTGTATATATGTATTTAAATTCAAATTAAGGTAAAAATTTATATGAAAAATGGCTTTTTTCAACTTTCTATACATATATTATGTATATATATACAGTATATAAGCATATATATATTTTTGTGTTTATCTTCATGCATGTTACAACATGTTTCAACAAACATATATACAAATATAAGCTTGTATATATGTATTTAAATTCAAAAAAAAAAAAAAAATGGCGTATTTTTCTATTGCAAAACTATGAAAAATGTTGTTGGTTTCTATTATTTTTGCCTTTCAAATTCAGATTAAAATGCAAAATGGCTTATTTTTCAATTGTAAAATTATGGAACATTACGTAAATGAAGAGAATATTGGAATTTTATAATTTTGTATTTTAGTACATCGCATTTACTACAAATTAAAAAAAAAACATCTAAAAATATCGCCATTTTTGAAGTGATTAAAATTATAATAAAAATTTAAAATGCAAAATGGCTTATTTTTCAATTGTAAAACTATGGAACATTAGGTAAATGAAGAGAATATTGGCATTTTATAATTTTGTATTTTAGTACATCGCATTTACTACAAATTAAAAAAAAAACATCTACAAATATCACCATTTTTGAAGTGATTAAAATTATAATAAAAATTTGAATAATTTCAATAACTTAATTAATTTGTGTTTAAGAGGTAAGTGGTTAATTAAAAGTTTTTATTTATCTACATGGATGCTAGAAAGTGTGGAAATACACATATATATATATATTTACTTTTATATAAGTAAATAAATGCATATAAGGGTAAGATTCTTTGGTTACAGGTTTTTTGCTTATATCTTTACATATATATTATATACTTATATATATATATTTTTTTTCTTAATCCTCATGCATTTTACTAAGTATTACAACAAAAATATATAAATATATCGGCTTGTATATATGTATTTAAATTCAAATTAAGGTAAAAATTTATATGAAAAATGGCTTTTTTCAACTTTCTATACATATATTATGTATATATATACAGTATATAAGCATATATATATTTTTGTGTTTATCTTCATGCATGTTACAACATGTTTCAACAAACATATATACAAATATAAGCTTGTATATATGTATTTAAATTCAAAAAAAAAAAAAAAATGGCGTATTTTTCTATTGCAAAACTATGAAAAATGTTGTTGGTTTCTATTATTTTTGCCTTTCAAATTCAGATTAAAATGCAAAATGGCTTATTTTTCAATTGTAAAATTATGGAACATTACGTAAATGAAGAGAATATTGGAATTTTATAATTTTGTATTTTAGTACATCGCATTTACTACAAATTAAAAAAAAAACATCTAAAAATATCGCCATTTTTGAAGTGATTAAAATTATAATAAAAATTTAAAATGCAAAATGGCTTATTTTTCAATTGTAAAACTATGGAACATTAGGTAAATGAAGAGAATATTGGCATTTTATAATTTTGTATTTTAGTACATCGCATTTACTACAAATTAAAAAAAAAACATCTACAAATATCACCATTTTTGAAGTGATTAAAATTATAATAAAAATTTGAATAATTTCAATAACTTAATTAATTTGTGTTTAAGAGGTAAGTGGTTAATTAAAAGTTTTTATTTATCTACATGGATGCTAGAAAGTGTGGAAATACACATATATATATATATTTACTTTTATATAAGTAAATAAATGCATATAAGGGTAAGATTCTTTGGTTACAGGTTTTTTGCTTATATCTTTACATATATATTATATACTTATATATATATATTTTTTTTCTTAATCCTCATGCATTTTACTAAGTATTACAACAAAAATATATAAATATATCGGCTTGTATATATGTATTTAAATTCAAATTAAGGTAAAAATTTATATGAAAAATGGCTTTTTTCAACTTTCTATACATATATTATGTATATATATACAGTATATAAGCATATATATATTTTTGTGTTTATCTTCATGCATGTTACAACATGTTTCAACAAACATATATACAAATATAAGCTTGTATATATGTATTTAAATTCAAAAAAAAAAAAAAAATGGCGTATTTTTCTATTGCAAAACTATGAAAAATGTTGTTGGTTTCTATTATTTTTGCCTTTCTAATTCAGCTTAAAATGCAAAATGGCTTATTTTTCAATTGTAAAATTATGGAACATTACGTAAATGAAGAGAATATTGGAATTTTATAATTTTGTATTTTAGTACATCGCATTTACTACAAATTAAAAAAAAAACATCTAAAAATATCGCCATTTTTGAAGTGATTAAAATTATAATAAAAATTTAAAATGCAAAATGGCTTATTTTTCAATTGTAAAACTATGGAACATTAGGTAAATGAAGAGAATATTGGCATTTTATAATTTTGTATTTTAGTACATCGCATTTACTACAAATTAAAAAAAAAACATCTACAAATATCACCATTTTTGAAGTGATTAAAATTATAATAAAAATTTGAATAATTTCAATAACTTAATTAATTTGTGTTTAAGAGGTAAGTGGTTAATTAAAAGTTTTTATTTATCTACATGGATGCTAGAAAGTGTGGAAATACACATATATATATATATTTACTTTTATATAAGTAAATAAATGCATATAAGGGTAAGATTCTTTGGTTACAGGTTTTTTGCTTATATCTTTACATATATATTATATACTTATATATATATATTTTTTTTCTTAATCCTCATGCATTTTACTAAGTATTACAACAAAAATATATAAATATATCGGCTTGTATATATGTATTTAAATTCAAATTAAGGTAAAAATTTATATGCAAAATGGCTTTTTTCAACTTTCTATACATATATTATGTATATATATACAGTATATAAGCATATATATATTTTTGTGTTTATCTTCATGCATGTTACAACATGTTTCAACAAACATATATACAAATATGTGCTTGTATATATGTATTTAAATTCAAAAAAAAAAAAAAAATGGCGTATTTTTCTATTGCTACAACAACAACAACAACGTTGGTTTCTATTATTTTTGCCTTTCAAATTCAGATTAAAGTGCAAAATGGCTTATTTTTCAATTGTAAAATTATGGAACATTACGTAAATGAAGAGAATATTGGAATTTTATAATTTTGTATTTTAGTACATCGCATTTACTACAAATTAAAAAAAAAACATCTAAAAATATCGCCATTTTTGAAGTGATTAAAATTATAATAAAAATTTAAAATGCAAAATGGCTTATTTTTCAACTGTAAAACTATGGAACATTAGGTAAATGAAGAGAATATTGGGATTTTATAATTTTGTATTTTAGTACATCGCATTTACTACAAATTAAAAAAAAAACATCTACAAATATCACCATTTTTGAAGTGATTAAAATTATAATAAAAATTTGAATAATTTCAATAACTTAATTAATTTGTGTTTAAGAGGTAAGTGGTTAATTAAAAGTTTTTATTTATCTACATGGATGCTAGAAAGTGTGGAAATACACATATATATATATATTTACTTTTATATAAGTAAATAAATGCATATAAGGGTAAGATTCTTTGGTTACAGGTTTTTTGCTTATATCTTTACATATATATTATATACTTATATATATATATTTTTTTTCTTAATCCTCATGCATTTTACAAAGTATTACAACAAAAATATATAAATATATCGGCTTGTATATATGTATTTAAATTCAAATTAAGGTAAAAATTTATATGAAAAATGGCTTTTTTCAACTTTCTATACATATATTATGTATATATATACAGTATATAAGCATATATATATTTTTGTGTTTATCTTCATGCATGTTACAACATGTTTCAACAAACATATATACAAATATAAGCTTGTATATATGTATTTAAATTCAAAAAAAAAAAAAAAATGGCGTATTTTTCTATTGCAAAACTATGAAAAATGTTGTTGGTTTCTATTATTTTTGCCTTTCAAATTCAGATTAAAATGCAAAATGGCTTATTTTTCAATTGTAAAATTATGGAACATTACGTAAATGAAGAGAATATTGGAATTTTATAATTTTGTATTTTAGTACATCGCATTTACTACAAATTAAAAAAAAAACATCTAAAAATATCGCCATTTTTGAAGTGATTAAAATTATAATAAAAATTTAAAATGCAAAATGGCTTATTTTTCAATTGTAAAACTATGGAACATTAGGTAAATGAAGAGAATATTGGCATTTTATAATTTTGTATTTTAGTACATCGCATTTACTACAAATTAAAAAAAAAACATCTACAAATATCACCATTTTTGAAGTGATTAAAATTATAATAAAAATTTGAATAATTTCAATAACTTAATTAATTTGTGTTTAAGAGGTAAGTGGTTAATTAAAAGTTTTTATTTATCTACATGGATGCTAGAAAGTGTGGAAATACACATATATATATATATTTACTTTTATATAAGTAAATAAATGCATATAAGGGTAAGATTCTTTGGTTACAGGTTTTTTGCTTATATCTTTACATATATATTATATACTTATATATATATATTTTTTTTCTTAATCCTCATGCATTTTACTAAGTATTACAACAAAAATATATAAATATATCGGCTTGTATATATGTATTTAAATTCAAATTAAGGTAAAAATTTATATGAAAAATGGCTTTTTTCAACTTTCTATACATATATTATGTATATATATACAGTATATAAGCATATATATATTTTTGTGTTTATCTTCATGCATGTTACAACATGTTTCAACAAACATATATACAAATATAAGCTTGTATATATGTATTTAAATTCAAAAAAAAAAAAAAAATGGCGTATTTTTCTATTGCAAAACTATGAAAAATGTTGTTGGTTTCTATTATTTTTGCCTTTCAAATTCAGATTAAAATGCAAAATGGCTTATTTTTCAATTGTAAAATTATGGAACATTACGTAAATGAAGAGAATATTGGAATTTTATAATTTTGTATTTTAGTACATCGCATTTACTACAAATTAAAAAAAAAACATCTAAAAATATCGCCATTTTTGAAGTGATTAAAATTATAATAAAAATTTAAAATGCAAAATGGCTTATTTTTCAATTGTAAAACTATGGAACATTAGGTAAATGAAGAGAATATTGGCATTTTATAATTTTGTATTTTAGTACATCGCATTTACTACAAATTAAAAAAAAAACATCTACAAATATCACCATTTTTGAAGTGATTAAAATTATAATAAAAATTTGAATAATTTCAATAACTTAATTAATTTGTGTTTAAGAGGTAAGTGGTTAATTAAAAGTTTTTATTTATCTACATGGATGCTAGAAAGTGTGGAAATACACATATATATATATATTTACTTTTATATAAGTAAATAAATGCATATAAGGGTAAGATTCTTTGGTTACAGGTTTTTTGCTTATATCTTTACATATATATTATATACTTATATATATATATTTTTTTTCTTAATCCTCATGCATTTTACTAAGTATTACAACAAAAATATATAAATATATCGGCTTGTATATATGTATTTAAATTCAAATTAAGGTAAAAATTTATATGAAAAATGGCTTTTTTCAACTTTCTATACATATATTATGTATATATATACAGTATATAAGCATATATATATTTTTGTGTTTATCTTCATGCATGTTACAACATGTTTCAACAAACATATATACAAATATAAGCTTGTATATATGTATTTAAATTCAAAAAAAAAAAAAAAATGGCGTATTTTTCTATTGCAAAACTATGAAAAATGTTGTTGGTTTCTATTATTTTTGCCTTTCTAATTCAGCTTAAAATGCAAAATGGCTTATTTTTCAATTGTAAAATTATGGAACATTACGTAAATGAAGAGAATATTGGAATTTTATAATTTTGTATTTTAGTACATCGCATTTACTACAAATTAAAAAAAAAACATCTAAAAATATCGCCATTTTTGAAGTGATTAAAATTATAATAAAAATTTAAAATGCAAAATGGCTTATTTTTCAATTGTAAAACTATGGAACATTAGGTAAATGAAGAGAATATTGGCATTTTATAATTTTGTATTTTAGTACATCGCATTTACTACAAATTAAAAAAAAAACATCTACAAATATCACCATTTTTGAAGTGATTAAAATTATAATAAAAATTTGAATAATTTCAATAACTTAATTAATTTGTGTTTAAGAGGTAAGTGGTTAATTAAAAGTTTTTATTTATCTACATGGATGCTAGAAAGTGTGGAAATACACATATATATATATATTTACTTTTATATAAGTAAATAAATGCATATAAGGGTAAGATTCTTTGGTTACAGGTTTTTTGCTTATATCTTTACATATATATTATATACTTATATATATATATTTTTTTTCTTAATCCTCATGCATTTTACTAAGTATTACAACAAAAATATATAAATATATCGGCTTGTATATATGTATTTAAATTCAAATTAAGGTAAAAATTTATATGCAAAATGGCTTTTTTCAACTTTCTATACATATATTATGTATATATATACAGTATATAAGCATATATATATTTTTGTGTTTATCTTCATGCATGTTACAACATGTTTCAACAAACATATATACAAATATGTGCTTGTATATATGTATTTAAATTCAAAAAAAAAAAAAAAATGGCGTATTTTTCTATTGCTACAACAACAACAACAACGTTGGTTTCTATTATTTTTGCCTTTCAAATTCAGATTAAAGTGCAAAATGGCTTATTTTTCAATTGTAAAATTATGGAACATTACGTAAATGAAGAGAATATTGGAATTTTATAATTTTGTATTTTAGTACATCGCATTTACTACAAATTAAAAAAAAAACATCTAAAAATATCGCCATTTTTGAAGTGATTAAAATTATAATAAAAATTTAAAATGCAAAATGGCTTATTTTTCAACTGTAAAACTATGGAACATTAGGTAAATGAAGAGAATATTGGGATTTTATAATTTTGTATTTTAGTACATCGCATTTACTACAAATTAAAAAAAAAACATCTACAAATATCACCATTTTTGAAGTGATTAAAATTATAATAAAAATTTGAATAATTTCAATAACTTAATTAATTTGTGTTTAAGAGGTAAGTGGTTAATTAAAAGTTTTTATTTATCTACATGGATGCTAGAAAGTGTGGAAATACACATATATATATATATTTACTTTTATATAAGTAAATAAATGCATATAAGGGTAAGATTCTTTGGTTACAGGTTTTTTGCTTATATCTTTACATATATATTATATACTTATATATATATATTTTTTTTCTTAATCCTCATGCATTTTACAAAGTATTACAACAAAAATATATAAATATATCGGCTTGTATATATGTATTTAAATTCAAATTAAGGTAAAAATTTATATGAAAAATGGCTTTTTTCAACTTTCTATACATATATTATGTATATATATACAGTATATAAGCATATATATATTTTTGTGTTTATCTTCATGCATGTTACAACATGTTTCAACAAACATATATACAAATATAAGCTTGTATATATGTATTTAAATTCAAAAAAAAAAAAAAAAATGGCGTATTTTTCTATTGCAAAACTATGAAAAATGTTGTTGGTTTCTATTATTTTTGCCTTTCAAATTCAGATTAAAATGCAAAATGGCTTATTTTTCAATTGTAAAATTATGGAACATTACGTAAATGAAGAGAATATTGGAATTTTATAATTTTGTATTTTAGTACATCGCATTTACTACAAATTAAAAAAAAAACATCTAAAAATATCGCCATTTTTGAAGTGATTAAAATTATAATAAAAATTTAAAATGCAAAATGGCTTATTTTTCAATTGTAAAACTATGGAACATTAGGTAAATGAAGAGAATATTGGCATTTTATAATTTTGTATTTTAGTACATCGCATTTACTACAAATTAAAAAAAAAACATCTACAAATATCACCATTTTTGAAGTGATTAAAATTATAATAAAAATTTGAATAATTTCAATAACTTAATTAATTTGTGTTTAAGAGGTAAGTGGTTAATTAAAAGTTTTTATTTATCTACATGGATGCTAGAAAGTGTGGAAATACACATATATATATATATTTACTTTTATATAAGTAAATAAATGCATATAAGGGTAAGATTCTTTGGTTACAGGTTTTTTGCTTATATCTTTACATATATATTATATACTTATATATGTTTGTAAGGTGAGTACTTTGATGACACCCCTGTTTTTCCTTAAAAAATCGGTTCCAATCCCCTCATATAACCTATGTATAAAATCCTTTTTGATATAACTGTTGTATTTTAAAAGTTATATTAGTTTTAATGAGACATGGTCATTGTGGTGACTCGAAAAATTATATATATAAAAATTGAATATGTGACGTGGTCATTTTGATAACTATATATATCATATATAGTGTCATCAAAATGACCATCTTACATATGTTTTTCGGTTTATATATTTGTTTATGTTACGTGGTCATTTTGGTGACTATATATATCATATATAGTGTCATCAAAATGACCATGTTACATATTTTTTCTAAAAATATATATATAGTGTCATAAAAATGACCATCTCACATATGTTTTTCCATAAATATTCTTATGTAACATGATCATTTTGATAACTATTTATGATAAATGTCACAAAAATGACCATTTGTTATCTGTCGTTTATATTTAAGGTTTTTTGCAATTTTTACCAACTTTAGCCTCAGTAGAATAATTTTAGATAATTTCCTATACAAGTATGGATCAAGACCTAATGAATTAATTATAAAATATATTTGAAAAAGTTATGCAAAATTCGTAAAAATTCGACGAGTTTATATATGATAAATGTCACCATAATGACCATTTGTTATCTGTCGTTTATATTTAAGATTTTTTGCAATTTTTACCAACTTTAGCCTCAGTAGAATAATTTTAGCTAATTTCCTATACAAGTATGGATCAAGATCTAATGGATTAATTGTTAAATATATTTGAAAAAGTTATGCAAAATTCGCAAAAATTCGACGAATTTATGTACAGTGTCTCACAAAAATATTTTGCATATTTCTTTGAGCGGACATATTTCAAGTTTCTGTTGCAGTGTGGGGACTTTCTTCATTATTGAAATGCAAACTCTACTCACTACACATTCCTTCAACAAATTGTCCAAACAGCAATTAAAAATTGCATGCCGCTACAACAAAAAAACCGCTACACGACGCAGTTGTTATCTCACAAAAGTATTTTGCCTATTGCTTTGAAAACCGGTTGTCGCTGCGATTTGTTCGCTGCACAATAAAGGAAAAAGTGTTAAATACATTTGTGAAATGTTTAGTAGGTGTCGTCAAACAATTGAAAATTTGATAAAACGATGCAAAGATCGACGTAATTTAGAAAATATTCCAAGATGCGGCCGACCAAAAGTACTAACGGTGAGAGAAGAACGTGAAATTTTAAAAGAAAATCGAGATAATCCCCATATCTCAGCTCCCAAAATTAATGCCCAGCTTCAGGCAACATTAGAAACCCAAATATCGGACGAGACAGTTCGTAGAGTTCTTAGAAGCAATGGTATTCACGGTCGAGTTGCGCGGAAAAAACATTAATTTCTAAAGTCAATAAAGAAAAGCGATTTTTGTTCGCTCAAAAGCACAAATCGAAAGGTTTCGACTTCTGGAAAACAGTAGTGTTTAGTGATGAGAGCAAGTACAACATTTTTGGATCCGATGGTCGAGGTATGGTATGGCGGAAGCCAAATGAAGAGCTGAAACTAAAAAAACATTAAAGCAACTGTTAAGCATGGTGGAGGGTCTGTCATGGTTTGGGGCTGTATGTCCGCTCAGGGAGTTGGGAAATTCGTTTTTATAGAAGGTACTATGGATAAGCGTGTTTATTTGTCCATTCTCAAGGAGAATTTACACTCCAGTGCAGAAAAAATGGGCATGTCAAATACTAAGTTTTTATTCCAACAAGACAACGACCCTAAACACACGGCCTATGACGTTAGAATGTGGATACTTTTTAACACAAAACACTTGCCAACACCTCCCCAAAGTCCTGACATTAATCCCATAGAAAATCTCTGGGCCTACCTGGAAGATCAGGTACGGAAGCACAAAATTTCATCAAAAAGTGACCGGGAAGCAGTATTGCTGGAAGAATGGGAAAAAATAACCGTGGAATTTTGTAAAAAGCTTGTGGAATCCATTCCTAAGCGTTTGGATGCCATTATCAAAAACAAGGGCTATCATTCGAAGTATTAAAACCACGGCCGTAGCCAGTGGCACGCTTGGGTGAGCTGAGCTCACCCAAAAATTGGTCGAGCTCACCCTAAAATTTTATTGAAATATTTCCAAATTTCCGACTAGAATCGATTTGAAAAAAAATTATTACAGTTCAAAATTTGTTTGCATTTAATAAAATGTTGCCATAGATCAGTGTTCATGCATGCTAACGCAAACATATACTTTTGAAACGATTAAATTTCATTTTATGAATGCCCAAAACTAATATTAAAAAATACTACCGTTCAATTTATATAAAAGCCATCTATAAATCGCCTCAGATACAAAATGAAATTGTCTTCGTGAATTAATTGCCATAGAGCTAAATGAATCTTCATATTTAACACTAATGGCAGATGGTTCAACAGACAGAAGTGGGAAGGAGATATTTTCTTTCGAAAAAGCTGATGATATCACAGCCAAAGGATTCTGCCAACTGATCATCGATCGCTTGCAAGTGTTTGCAAAAAGATTTTGAGCCAGTGTTTTGATGGAGCAGCGGTAATGAGTGGTCGGTTGGGCAGTTTACAAGCTTTGATGCAGATATATTTTGATCGCAAAATACCATACGTACATTGCATTAATCATCGCCTTCATCTTGTCGTTCTAGAAATCGTGAAAAATAATTCTGAATCTCGACTTTTCTTTGATCAAGTCAAACAACTTAACTTAACTTCGATAAGCTACTCAATTCGTTGATAAAAATAAAGGATGGAGCAGGACATGATCTTTGTGCAGACTATATGCGTTTAGCTTTTGGATGTTCCGAATTTCTAGGCTCAGCTAAAAAAAACTTGACGACGTTGAATATGCGCCGGTTCCGAGACGGTTAAGATTTCGACGTCGATCCTATCTACTAAGCGAATCCGCTGGGTGAGCGTGATATTGATGAACATTCTTGAAGAATGATTCTTCATTAAAGCGCATTTATTTCGAAATAATTGACTCGATTATTTTGGAAATGAATGAACGATTCGAAAAAAATAATAATATCCTGAATGCAGTCGAAGTTGCAAACAACTTTTTGGATGGAAATTTTGACTACAGCGCTTTGAAATATTGCCGTTATGAGAAGAGTTTTCTCATTAATGAGAAAAATAAACCTGAATCGAATGACAAAAGTATTCTTCAAATATTGTTTCCCGTCAAAAGTGCATTTTCAACAACGTATTGCCTTTTTGAGGCCATGGAGACATTTGGCGGAAGTACATCAATCAACGAATCATAATTTTCTGCGCTTTCAAGAATAGATGCGATTCAGAGTTCAACAATGACCGATCAACGGCTACGAGATCTTTCATTTCTTGCTTTTGAAAAAAAGACATTGAGGGCTATATGTTACATTTGTCCGATCTTGTTGATTTTCACTATATACACTACATAAATAGAAAGTACTCGAGTTGCAAAATTTTACGGTCCTAACTTTTTAATTGCAGAAGTTTTGGCCAAAAAACCTTATATCTGAACAATCGGTTGTATGGGGGCTATATGTTACATTTGCCCGATCTTTTTGATTTTCTTATATACACTACATAAATAGAAAATACTCGAGTTGCAAAATTTTACGGTCCTAACTTTTTAATTGCAGAAGTTTTGGTCAAAAAACTTTATATCTGAACAATCGGTTGTATGGGGGCTATATGTTACATTTGCCCGATCTTTTTGATTTTCACTATATACACTACATAAATAGAAAGTACTCGAGTTGCAAAATTTTACGGTCCTAACTTTTTAATTGCAGAAGTTTTGGTCAAAAAACTTTATATCTGAACAATCGGTTGTATGGGGGCTATATGTTACATTTGCCCGATCTTTTTGATTTTCACTATATACACTACACAAATAGAAAGTACTCGAGTTGCAAAATTTTACGGTCCTAACTTTTTAATTGCAGAAGTTTTGGTCAAAAAACCTTATATCTGAACAATCGGTTGTATGGGGGCTATATGTTACATTTGCCCGATCTTGTTGATTTTCACTATATACACTACATAAATAGAAAGTAATCGAGTTGCAAAATTTTACGTTCCTAACTTTTTAATTGCAGAAGTTTTGGCCAAAAAACCTTATATCTGAACAATCGGTTGTATGGGGGCTATATGTTATACTGGTCCGATCTTGTCAGTTCCGACAAATGATTCCTATATTACAAAATGGTGGCCACATACAAAATTTCAGCCAGATATCTCAAAAATTGAGGGACTAGTTTGCGTTCAAACAGACAGACGGACAGACGGACATGACTAAATCAACTCATCTCGTCATCCTGATCATTTCGGTATACTTATTGATGGGTCTATCTCTTCTTCTTCTCATATTTACAAACATCGGATCAAAGTTATAATACCATTTCATGTTCATGAAAGGTATAAAAAAATGTTTGCGAAATATATAAATAGTCAGCAGTTTTCTTGAACACCATCAAAAGCAAAATACTTTTGTGAGACACTGTATGATATATGTCACAATAATGACCATTTGTTATCTGTCGTTTATATTTAAGGTTTTTTGCAATTTTTAACAACTTTAGCCTCAGTAGAATAATTTTAGCTAATTTTCTATGCAAGTATGGATCAAGATCTAATGAATTAATTATAAAATATATTTGAAAAAGTTATGCAAAATTCGCAAAAATTCGACGAATTTATATATGATAAATGTCACCATAATGACCATTTGTTATCTGTCGTTTATATTTAAGGTTTTTTGCAATTTTTACCAACTTTAGCCTCAGTATAATAATTTTAGCTAAATTCATATGCAAGTATGGATCGAGATCTAATGAATTAATTATAAAATATATTTGAAAAAGTTATGCAAAATTCGGAAAAATTCGACGAATTTATATATGATAAATGTCACCATAATGACCATTTGTTATCTGTCGTTTATATTTAAGGTTTTTTGCAATTTTTACCAACTTTAGCCTCAGTAGAATAATTTTAGCTAATTTCCTATGCAAGTATGGATCAAGATCTAATGAATTAATTATAAAATATATTTGAAAAAGTTATGCAAAATTCGCAAAAATTCGACGAATTTATATATGATAAATGTCACCATAATGACCATTTGTTATCTGTCGTTTATATTTAAGGTTTTTTGCAATTTTTACCAACTTTAGCCTCAGTAGAATAATTTTAGCTAATTTCCTATGCAAGTATGGATCAAGATCTAATGAATTAATTATAAAATATATTTAAAAAAGTTATGCAAAATTCGCAAAAATTCGACGAATTTATATATGATATATGTCACAATAATGACCATTTCTTATCTGTCGTTTATATTTAAGGTTTTTTGCAATTTTTACCAACTTTAGCCTCAGTAGAATAATTTTAGCTAATTTCCTATGCAAGTATGGATCAAGATCTAATGAATTAATTATAAAATATATTTAAAAAAGTTATGCAAAATTCGCAAAAATTCGACGAATTTATATATGATATATGTCACAATAATGACCATTTCTTATCTGTCGTTTATATTTAAGGTTTTTTGCAATTTTTACCAACTTTAGCCTCAGTAGAATAATTTTAGCTAATTTCCTATACAAGTATGGATCAAGATCTAATGGATTAATTGTAAAATATATTTGAAAAAGTTATGCAAAATTCGAAAATTTTAAACGTTTTTCTCAAAATTTTTAGAATGTTTTGTAGCCCATTTTATTTTGCTATAATAAGGTGTTAGGCGAATTGGATATAGAGGAAGAGGGGCGTGGTAAAGGAAAAGAGGGCAATGAAGAGAAAAAGGGAGGGAGATAGTGTGAAGGCGAAGACAGATAGGAAGGAGTTGTACTATGTGAAAATGGAATACGGTCGCTATTGCTCAATATTAAAAAAAAAATTCGGTAGGTGGCAACCCTGTGAAGGGCCTCAAGTGGCAACACCCACACATTTAATCTTAGAATGAATCATACTATCTATAATGCCAAATTTTATCCAAATCGGTGGAGCGGTCCCAAAAGGTGGCAACCCTTCTTAAGATTTACGTATTTGGAATACGGTCGAAAATACCTTTAATTTTTTCAAATTTTATCCAAATCGGTCGAGCGGTTCCCGAGATATAAAGGAAAATAAATAAAATGCGGTAAGGTGGCAACCCTTCTTAAGATTTACATATTTGACAACACCCACGCACATAATCTTAGAATTATTCATACTATCTATAATTCCAAATTGTATCCAAAGCGGTTCCCGAGATATAAAGAAAAATAAATAGAATTCGGTTCGGTGGCAACCCTAGGTGGCAACCTACTTGAGATTTAAATATTTGGAATACGGTCGAAAATACCTTTAATTTTATACCCATATTTGCATATCTTGCTCAATATTTAAAAATAAATTGAGATAGGTGGCAACCCTGTGAATCTTCCCAAGTGGCAACACGAATATAATCTTAGAATGAATCATACTATCTATAATGCCAAATCGCTCGAGCAGTTCCCGAGATTTAAAGAAACATAAATAAAATGCTAGCAATGGAACACTTTTGGGGTATTTGGGTAACCTTCGGGCTGGCAAAAGAACAAAGCTGTTGCTCAATTGAAAGTATCGAATCTCTTTATGGTTTCGATATTATTTTCTATAGTTGGGCATTTTAGTTCTTTACTAATCAAAAGTGAACTTTCAATTGCAGAAGTGGATCAACATTTATATTTTATAAAAAAAATAAAAATAAAAAACAACCAATGGATGCGCTTAAAACTATGTTGTCGGATTATAAGGTAGGTAGGTAGAAGTGGCTGCCGCAAAGGCACACCTAGGCCAGTAATAAAAGGCCCGTTGTGATACCACCAAACACTAGGAAAGTCAGTCCCGGGGCCCGGCCATATGGAAAATCCCAGTGCTGTCGGGACTCTCCATATAGCCGAAACCCGGGACTGACACTCCTAACCGACACCGCTACCCCTCCTCGAACCATTTTGATAACTTGATGAAGGCCATCAAGTCCTTTATGTCTAGCTCCGCGACCTGGCTTAAGCTAACCAGGAAGGGAACTCCCAGAGAGCGCCTTCTCGCTCCGCTTAAGGCCGGGCAGTTGCAGATGAGGTGCTCCACCGTTTCCTCTTCCTCATCATCTTTGCAACTCCTGCAGCATCGTCGGTAGGGAACGCCTAGCCTTGCTGCGTGCCTACCAATAAGGCAGTGCCCGGTTAAAACACCTATTAATATGGAGATTTCCTTCCTTTTTAGGGCGTATATGTGTCTAGATCTTTTAAGATCGCATTTTGGCCAGGTTTGCTTGGATATCCGGCACCCTGGGGCTTGTAGCCATCTTTCGTTGGCTTCGCGGAGTGTATGCTCCTTCAGCATTAGCTTGCACGTGGCAAACGGCATACCTATGCGCTCTTTATCTTGAAGAATCTGCTTGGTCGTGCCCTGCCTGGCAAGTTCGTCTGCCGTACAGTTTCCCTCAATGTCCCTGTGTCCCGGGACCCATGTGAGGTTCACGCGGTTCTGTTGGGCCATCTCTTGAAGAGATCGACGACAGCTGAGCGGCAGTTCAGAGTTGAACGAGTAAGAGCCAAGGGATTTGATGGCCGCTTGGCTGTCGCTGAAAATACAGATATCCTGTCCGATGGTGCGTTCACCTATCCAAGTCACGGCGTCCATGATTGCAGAAACTTCAGCCTGGAAGACGCTGCAGTGATCAGGTAGTCTAAAGGAGAGTTCTAGGTCCAAATCCCTTGAGTAAACCCCTCCTCCGACTCTGCCGTCTAACTTCGAGCCGTCGGTGTATATAAAAGTGCCGCCATTAGTAGCGGGACACCGATCTATGTTCTCCCAGTCTTCCCTGCTGGGAATGTTTATTCTAAAACAACAATCTCCGACTGTTGTGGTCGCACACCGATCTGTGCTCAGAGGGAGAAAGCTGTAAGATCTTAGAATACAGGAGTGTCCAATAGTGCTTGCGCCCCAGACGGACGTTTCCCTTAGACGCAGAGCCGATGCTGCTGCTGCCCGGTACCCTTCCAGATCGAGTGGCAAAAAGCCAAGAATGGCCTGGAGAGCTTCATTGGGCGTTGTTCTTAACGCCCCGCTTATACAGATCATGCTCGATCTGTGGACTTTTCCTAACAGATTTAGGTTTGTTGCCTTTCCTAGCGCAGGCCACCATACCACGACTCCATACAGCATAATTGGCTGGATTATCGCAGTGTAGATCCATCTGCAAATTTTGGGGCTGAGCCCCCATTTTTTGCCAATGGCTCTTTTACACGTGTAAAGTGCAATGCACGCTTTCCTCTGGCGCTGGATGACATTCTCCTTCCAGTTAAGCTTTCTATCTAGAACTGTGCCTAGGAATTTGGCTTTGTCAGCTAAGTTCAGGCGCACGCCATCTAATTCTGGTAGGTTCAGCGGTGGTATCTTGTACCGCCTGGTATAAAGGACAAGCTCCACCTTTCCCGGGTTGATGCTAAGGCCGCAGCGAGAGGACCATGAAGAAACTTCTCGCAGTGCTACTTGCATCAAGTCACACAGGGTTTGTGGGAATTTGCCCCTATATGCAATAGCTAAATCGTCTGCATATGCCACTATCTTTCCGCCCCCCCACCTTGTGTCTCGTAGCAGCGAGTTTACGGTGAGGTTCCATAGGAGCGGGGAGAGAACACCACCCTGAGGCGTTCCTCTTGTGACATAGCGTGAAAGATCAACTGTTCCCAGTGAAGAAACTATTTTCCTTCCCTTTAGTAGTTGATCAATTAGTCCAATAAGAGACCTATTTATGCCCAGGTTTGTTAAAGCAGTGTTAATAGCCTCCGGCCTTATATTGTTGAAAGCCCCTTCGATGTCCAGAAAGGCCACGAGACAGTACTCCTTTTCGTGCAATGATTTTTCAACAATAGAGACTAGGCTGTGGAGCGCAGTTTCCGTTGATTTACCTTTGGTGTATGCATGTTGATAGCTAGAAATAAGGTTGCTATCAATAGTAGGGGAGAGATAATCGCTAATTATCCTCTCGAAGGTTTTAAGTGCAAAAGACGAGAGACTGATCGGTCTGTAGTCTTTAGGCTCATAGTGTGAGGCCTTCCCAGCCTTTGGAATAAAGACTACCGTGGCGCTTCTCCAGGAGCACGGAATGTAATTAAGAGCCAGGCAGGCTGAACAGAGAACTACCAGCCATTTAGCTGATATTTCCAGCGTGTTTATAAGTTGTGCGGGGAAAATCCCGTCTGGCCCAGCTGCCTTGAACGGCTCAAAGCTTTTGATTGCCCACCTTACCCTTTCCTCCGTAATGGGTATGTTTACCGTCAGGTTTGTTGCAGATGCTATAGGTGCATCATACAAGTTCCCCGGAAAGTGTGTGTTCAGGAGCAGCTCCAGGGTTTCCCCTTCCGTGCTGGTCCAAGATCCGTCAGGCTTCCGTAAATAGCTAATGGCTGTTTGAGTTTTTGATAGCACTCGTCTAAGTCTCGCTGTATCATCGACTTTTTCGACCCCGGTGCAGAAATTTCTCCACGAAGCTCTCTTCGCTTGCCTTAGAGCCTTTTTATAGGCCCTCAGTTTAGCTTTATATTCGAGCCATTCAGGCTCCGTACCGATGCTCTTGGCCTTGTCTGCATGATATACGGAACGAATCCAGGTCGTAAGACCACCAGTGGGGTCTGTTTTCCGCGTGGTTTTGGTACTGGACAAGCCTGCTCTAGGGCATTTGAGAGCGCCGTTGTAAAGGTCGTTACCAGATCATCCAGTTCTCCCACTGATGAGGGGGCTTGTGGAGGTAATACTGGTAGGTCCCTAGCTAATATTTGGTTATGTAGCTGCCAGTTAGTGTTGCGTGGATTTCGTTTCATAACTGGCTGCTCAACAATAAAGTCTAACACAATTTTTATGTACCGATGGTCAGAAAATGAATGCTCATCAAGAACACGCCATTTTCTGACCCACTCATAAGCGCCTTCGCTACAAACAGTGAGGTCTATAACCTCCCTACGAGCTTTAGTTATAAAAGTAGGCTCGTTACCCACGTTACAAACCACCAGGTTAGTTGTTAGTAGGTAGTCAAACAGAGACTCGCCCCTAGCGTTAATATCGGAGCTTCCCCACTGGACGTGATGAGCATTAGCGTCAGCTCCAATAATAAGATGGCCCGTACAGAAATTATCCACCAGATCTTTCACCTCCTTTTGTGGAGGAGATTCTTCGGCGTCATAGGGCATATAGACCGACGCCATCGTTAGGCTGGTGCTGCCGACTGTTAAGCTGGCAGCTGTAACGTCACCATTTGAGTAGTTGGGTAATAGAAAGGTGTTTAGCTCAGACTTTACCAAAATACAGGTTCTGACCTTGCCCTCATCATTGGCTTGGATGAGCTTGTACCCCTTAGTCCCCAATCCACAGATCCTAGAGCTATTGACCCAGGGCTCTTGGATAAGGACCACGTCTACGTCGCCTTTAGAAAGACGACTGCTTAAAACAGCCGAGGCTGCTTTAGATTTGTGCTGATTTATCTGAAGCACCACCAACATGAGAGAGCTCAGACATCCCTGCCGCCAGCGTGTCGTCGAGGTCTGGCCTGTTCCGGGGGCTGTCTCTCAACGAGGAGTTGTCCAGAGCACCTGCACGATTTGGCGTGGCGGGAACCCTGCTGTCTGAAGCAGCATCAACGTTAGTGTGCTCAGGTTTAGCCACGATCGTGACGTCGAGGCCTTCTTCGTCAAGCAGGCTTTCTTCTATCGCCGAGTTGTTCGCAGCACCATCGCAATTTGACGTGGCGGATAACATACTTTCCGCGTCGGACTCCTCTGCTTCCCCTTCCGATGCCTCGATCTCCGAGTCCTCCGGAGCGTCCGGAATAGCAGCGCGCTGTGCATCGCCACGGTATACGTGGATCACGATCTGACCCAAGCCGTAATGCACTCGTCCGTTGCACCGTTTAAGGGGCTCGAGCGCCTCCTTATTCAGAGTGATAACCACCTGTCTATTGGGCCCAACCACATCATCGACCAGATTGACGCCCCAATCCTGCGTCGGGAGAGACGGATTCCAGACCTGCAGCATCTCAAGAATATTCTCGGGTTCTGCAGGGACGGCAGGAATCCATGCCCTTGCCCTTGGCCGAGCAGGAATGTCCTTCCAGTCGACGACATCTAGTCTTGCCCCTGGATAGACTTCACCCAGTCTTGCAACTGCTGCCTTATACAGTGCGACAGTTCTTGCATCCTCGCACGCGAATATTTTGATCTGACCTTGGTGCCAGCCCGCGTCAGTACCTCGCGGCGGACTACCCGGAGACTCACGCATTAAGTGGAGGAGGGCCCTGCCCATTTCATTCCGGACATACAGCCACTGGTCTTTGGGGATGGACCAACGGTCGTTACCTCGGTCAATGAAACCTATAAGGATTCTGTCCTTGGTTACTTCAGCAAAGCTGAGTTTTCCCACTACGGGGTTGACCTGATGCCGCTTCGGATGGGGGTCTACCTCTCTGTCCGATCTCTGGCGTTTGAAGGGATTACCGTTCACCCTCTTAGGCACGTAGGGCCTCTGGAAATTTGGTATCAGAGCTTTCGCTTCCTCCACCATCTTCCTTTCTTCCGGCGACAGCTTCTCCTGCGATGCTCCCTCATATTTTTTAAGGATCCTGGCGGCCTTTCTTTTATCCCAGTACGCAAAGCGTCGGGGAGATGCCTCTTTGGGGGGATTCAGACTCGTAGTTGCCATCGCGGTCTCTCCCTTTGCGGCGTCGTCCTTCTCTTTCGAAACTCTGAAACCAGGTCGTGAGACCATTGCCCCAGATGTGAAGAGATTGGGTTTCGTACCAGCGCTTGATGGAAGTTTAGCTTCCGCCGTTTTCTGCTTGACTGCGTAGGCAGCCGCACTGTTGCTTGCTCCCATCAAGTCACTCTTACTTGATAGCAGTTTGGGGGATGACTGACCCGTAGTTTCCATCGCTGTCGGCCTCCCAGTTAACTTTGAGGCGGAGTTTGTCCTCCGGCGTTGTGTTTTCGCTTGCTCCAGCATAGTTTTCTCTGCTGCGGAGTAAACGAAGTAGTTAATTGCTTTGTATTTTGTGTGTTCTTCATCTTGTTCGTACGACCCCTCGCCGGACAAGGCCAGCTTAGGGTCAAGGGTAGTGTAAGGGGAAGTGTGTCGTCCGCCGCGGCAGAGCCCCATACCGCGGTAAGACCATAGTTACTCCCTGAGGCGGCCCGGTATCAGTGAGGCTCCGTTCGACTAAAGCCACGATTTGCCTCCCGGCTGCAAACGTCCAATGGGCACGGTATCGCATAACACCCTGGATTGGGAGGGAAAAGTTTTGCACATTTATATAGCGAGCCGCTTGCTTCAAGACAGACGCCCGCTTACAGCCGCACCTCTTGGTGTACAGACGCTGCGAAAAAGACCCCGGTGAGCCCTTAAACCAAGTATGTCAGAGTGGCCCCTCCGGGGCTCCCTCTCTTTCTGCCGCGAGCCTAGGTAGCTCAACGTTGCCCAGAGTGCACGAACGAGGACGCAAGAGTCGGGATTGAGCGCGGTCACTCAGCAACCACACCCCATTACACTCCTGTCGGATTATAAAGGAAAGAAAGGAAATGAAATGAAAGGAAAATAAAGGATATGAGTGGAAAGGACCGGAAAGGGAACGAAGGGAAAGGAGACTGAAGGAAAGAAGAGTGAAGGAAAGGAAAGGTAAATAAAGGAAAACGAGAAGAAAGGGAAGGGAAAGGAAAGAAAAGGAACCGAAAAGAGAGAAAAGTAGGGGATAACAATGGACGGGAAAGAAAGGCAAGGGAAGGAAAGGAGGGAGAGGAGGGTGAAGGAAAGGGAAGGAAAGAAGGGAGCGGAAATGAAAGGAAAGGAGAGTAAAGGTAAGGAAAGGAAAAGTAAGAGAAGGAAGGAAAAGGAAAGGAAAGGAAGGGAAATTAAATCAAATCAAAAGTGAACTTTCAATTGCAGAAGTGGAACATTTATATTTTATAAAAAAATAAAAAATAAAAAACAACCAATGGAGGAGCTTAACACCATGTTGTCGGAAAATAAAGGAAAGAAAACGAAATGAAATGAAAGGAAAATAAAGAATATGAGTGGAAAGGACCGGAAAGGGAACGAAAGGAAAGGAGAGTGATGGAAAGAAGATTGAAGGAAAGGAAAGGTAACTAAAGGAAAAGGAGAGGAAAGGGAAGCGAAATCAGATTAAAGGAAAGAAAAGGAATCGAAAAGAAAGAAAATTAGGGGATAACAATGGAACGGGAAAGAAAGGCAAGGGAAGGAAGGAGGCAGAGGAGGGTGAAGGAAAGGGAAGGAAAAGAAATAAAAGGAAAATAAAGGATATTATTAGAAAGGGAAGGAAAGGAGGGAGCGAAAATGAAAGGAAAGGAGAGTAAAGGTAAGGAAAGGAAAAGTAAGAAAAGGAAAGTAAAGAAAAGGAATGAAGGGAATGGAAGGGGCGGGAAGTTAAGGGAATGGAAAGAAAAGGAGAATAAGGGAAAGAAAAGGAAGGGAAGGGAGAGTAAAGGTAAGGAAAGCAAAATTAGAGAAAGCAGAGGTTAGGAAAGGAAAAGAAGGGAACGGAAAGGAAAGGAAAGGAAGGGAAGGGAATTTAATGGAAAGGAAAGGAAATGAAAGGACAGGAAAAGTGAACAAAGGTTAGGAAGCGAAGGGAATGAGAAGGAAAGGAAAGAGAAAGAAAAGGAAAGTTATTTAAAGGAAAGGAAAGGAGAGAAGGAAAAGAAAGGGAAAAAGAAGAAAGGAAAGGAAGGGAAGGGAAAGGAATAGAATAGAAAGGAGAGTAAAGGAAAGGTAAGGAAAGGAAGGGAAGGGAAGGGTATGGAATGGAAAGTAAAGGAAAGGAAAGGAAAGAAGGGAAAGGAAAGGAAAGGAAAGGAAAGGAAAGGAAAGGAAAAGAAAGGAAAGGAAAGGAAAGGAGAGTGAAGGAAGAGAAAGGTAAATAAAGGAAAAGAAAGGAAAAGGAAGTAAAGGAAATTAAACGAAAGGCAAGGAATGGAAAAGAAATGAAAGTAAAGAATAGGAAGGAAGAGCAAAGGAAATGTAAGAAAAGAAAAGGGAGGTAAACAAAAAGGAAAGGAAAGAAAAGGAAAGCGATGGAAAGGAAAAGGATGTAAAGGAAAGGAAAGGAAATGAAACGAAAGGCAAGGAATGGAAAAGAAAGGAAAGTAATACTGGACTTGGTCAGTGACAAAGTTAGATTGCGTGCGGTGAAGAATCCGGGAAGATTGGGGAGATAGCAATTGGTTTCGTCTACTAGCTCATTTTCGTATATTCGTCGGCGTAGGAAACGATGGTGACTCGTTCTGGTGGGGAAGGGAGCTTTGATATGTAGAAGTTAAACAATAATTGGGAAAGGACACCATAATGTGGAACCCTTCTGGGTCTAAAAAGGCACCGACGCCTGACGATCACTCAGATAATTGGCGACAGAGTTTTGTCCGACGCCTGACGATCACTCAGATAATTGGCGACAGAGTTTTGTCGGATTTGACAATTGCCCATAGTTTACCAGCCCCAGCAGAGAGATTGCAGCTCCTTTGGTGCTCCTCCCATATAATTTAAACCTGCATATATCTTCTGAAAGAGCAACTATTTCTCTTGAAAATGCAGTTTAGATTTTTCAGATACTGTGGGGGTTAATGTCCACACATCAAGTTTGTTAATACAAATGAAGTGACTGATTTATTTAATTAAAAGAAGTTACAGAGTTAATTTCAAAAATTTCGAACAACGCTTGCATTCCAGGTTACATGGTCGCCGGGACATTGCATCAGCATTCCCGTGTTGCTGCCATTGCGATGGTCTATGGAAAAGTCATAACTTTGTAGTCGCTCTATCCACCGTGCCAATTGACCTTCCGGATTACGGAACTGCAAGAGCCATTTCAACGCTGCATGGTCTGACCTGAAGTGGAGTCGCTGTCCATAGAGATACTTGTGGAAATGTTTGATGCACTCCACCAATGCCAGCAGTTCTCTTCGTGTTTCGCAATAGTTCCTTTCGGGTTTTCCTATTGTGCGGCTATAGTACGCCACTACCTTCTCCTGCCCATCGACAATCTGTAACAAAACTCCAAAATAAATGTTGAACCTGGGATTGGATACGCTAACATTGGCGCTGTGCACAGTCGTTCTTTCAAGGTTTGGAAAGCCGCTTCATGTTCCCTCTTCCAATCAAATGACACATTCTTCCTGGTCAACTCATGAAGGCAACTGGCTACGCTGGCGAAATTCGGTACAAATCGGCGATAATACGTGCATAGTCCAAAGAAACTTCGTAACTCAGTAAATTTTTCCGTCTTGGCCAATCCTTTACTTCGATCTTCTCTTTGGTCGTGCAAATTCCCTCCGTGGTAGCCTTGTGATCCAAGTTACTTACTTCCTTCTTGAACAATGCACACTTTTTGGGACTTAATTTCAGACCGACGCCAGCTATCCTTTGGAAAACTTCCTCCAAGTTCTTAAGGTGTTCCTCAAAGCCTTTTCCCAGCACGATGATGTCGTCCAGGTACACCAAGCATGTTTTGCAAATGCAGTCCTTTCAATACTTGATCCATTAGTCTCTCATAGTCCAAAGGGCATTACCGTAATTTGCCACAGCCCCTCCCCAACGCTTAAGGCTGTCTTTTCCTTATCCTCATCTTTAACCTCCACTTGCCAATAGCCGCTTTTCAAGTCCAGTGTAGGAAACCATTTCGTACCAGATGGTGAGTCCAGAGTATCGTCAATTCTCGGTAATGGATAGCTGTCCTTTTCTTTTTTTTATTAATCAACGCAGAACCGCATTTTTCCATCCTTTTTCTTCACTAGCACTACCGGTAAGATCCATGGACTAGCTGATGGTTCGATCACACCGCTCTCTCTCATTTCCTGTATAATTTCTCTTACCACTTGGCGTTTGGCCAAGGGAACACTTCGAGGAGTTTGGCGGATTGGCCTCGCATCACCGGTATCAATTTAATGCTTCACAACATTGGTTCTACCTGGCTTGGAATCAAAGTTAGATTGCGTGCGGTGAAGAAACCGGAAAGATTGGAGATATAGCTATTGATTTCGTGAAGGGAAGGGAAAGTAAGAGAAGTGAAAGGAATAGAAATGAAAGGAGAGTAAAGGAAAGGAAAGGTAATAAAGGGAAAGGAAAGGAATGGAGGGGAAAGGAAAGGAAATGAGACTGAAGTAAGGGAAAGGAAAAGAAAAGTAAAGGGAAATGAGAAGAAAGGACAGGAAGGGAAGGGAAGGGAAAGGAAGGGAAAGGAAGGGAGGGGAAGGGAAGGGAAGGGAAGGGAAGGGAATGGAAGGGAAGGGAAGGGAAGGGAAGGGAAGGGAAGGGAAGGGAAGGGAAGGGAAGGGAGGGGAAGGGAAGGGAAGGGAAGGGAAGGGAAGGGAAGGGAAGGGAAGGGAAGGGAAGGGAAGGGAAGGGAAGGGAAGGGAAGGGAATTGAAGGGGAGCGAAAGGAGTAGAAAAGAAAGGAGAGTAAAGGAGAGGTAATAAAGGGAAAGGAAAGGAGAGGAAGGGACGGGTATGTAATGGAAAGGAAAGGAGGGAAAGGAAAGGAAATGAGAGTGAAGGAAGGGGTAAATAAAAAAAGAAAGGAAAAGGAAAGGAAAGGGAAAAGAGAGGAAAGGACAGGAAGGGAAGGGAAGGGGATTGAAGGGAAGGGAAGGGAAGGGATGGGAAGGGAAGGGAAGGAAAGGAAAGGAAAGGAAAGAAAGGAAGGAAAGGAAAGGGAAGGGAAGGGAAGGGAAGGGAAAGGAATAGAAAAGAAAGGAGAGTAAAGGAAAGTACTAAAGGGAAAGGAAAAAGAGGAGAGTGAAGGAAGGAAGGGTAAATAAAGGAAGAAGAAGGAAAAGACAGGGGGGAGGATAGAGAAAAAGGCAAGAGAAAGTATGAAAAGGGAGGTAAACGAAAAAGAAAGAAAAGAAAGGGAAAGGACAGGAAAGCGATGGAATGGAGAAGGAAAGGAAAGGAAGGGGTATCTTTTTGAAGCGCGGCCAATGCAGAAAGGTGTTCTACGAGAAAATACTGAAATATACATGAAAGGCGAGGCTGTTGTCGAACGTCACTCCCAAGATTTTAGGACAAAAGACGGTCGGTAGTGTGACACCATCGACGTGGACGTCCAGCTCCAGGCTCATCTGTATATTCCATTTCGTGAACAATGTCGTCGTGGACTTGGTCGGTGACAAGGTTAGGTTAGGTTCCAGCGGCTGCCGCAGAGGCACACTTAGGCCAGTTTTGAAAGGCCCGTTGTGATACCACCAACACAAGGAAAGTCAGTCTCGGGACCCAGCCATATAGAAAATCCCAGAGTTGTTGGGATTTTCCACATAGCAGAATCCCGGGACTGACACTCCTAAACCGACACCGTTATTCCTCCTCGAACCACTTAGATGACTTTATGAAGGCCATCAAGTCCTTTATATCCAGTTCCGCGATCTGTCTTAGGCTTTCCAGGAAGGGAACTCCCAAAAAGCACGTTCTCGCGCCGCTTAAAGCCGGACAGTTGCAGATGAGGTGCTCCACTGTTTCCTCCTCCTCATCATCTTTGCAACTCCTGCAGCATCGTCGGTAGGGCACACCTAGCCTTTCTGCATGCCTACTAATGAGGCAATGACCGGTTAATACCCCTATCAATAAGGAGATTTCCCTCCTAGTTAGGGCATAAATGCGTCTAGACCTTTTAAGATCCCATTTTGGCCAGGTTTTCTTAGATAACCGACACCCTGGGGATTGCAGCAGTCTTTCGTTGGCTTGACGGAGTGTGTGCTCCTTCAGGATTAGTTTGCATGTGGCAAACGGCATACCTAAGCGCTCTTTATCCTGAAGAACCTGCTTGGTCGTGCCCTACCTGGTAAGCTCGTCTACCTTACAGTTTCCCTCAATGTCCCGGGACCCATATGAGGTTTACGCGGTTCTGTTGGGCCATCTTCTGAAGAGATCGACGACAGCTGAGCGTCAGTTCAAAGTTGAACGTGCATGAGCCAAGGGATTTGATAGCCGCTTGGCTATCGCTGAAAATAGCGATATCTTCTCCGATAACACGTTTGCTTAACCAGGCCGCGGCGTCCAGGATTGCCGAAACTTCCGCCTGGAAGACTCTACAATGATCAGGTAGTCTGAAGGAGAGCTCAAGGTCCAAATCCCTTGAATAAACCCTTCCTCCAACTCTGCCGCCCAACTTCGAGCCGTCGGTGTATATGGAAGTGCCACCATTTGTTTCGGGACACCAATCCGTCCTCTCCCAGTCTTCTCTACTGGGAATGTTTATTTTGAAACAGCTATCCCCGACTGTAGTGGTCGCACAACGATCTGTGCTTAGAGGGAGAAATCTGTAATATTCCAGAATACTGGAGAGTCCAATAGTACCCGCACCCCAACTGGAGGTTTCCCTTAGGCGCAGAGCTGATGCCGCCGCTGACCGAAACCCTTCCAGATCAAGTGGCAAAATGCGCAGAATGACCTGGAGGGCTTCTTCGGGCGTTGTCCTTAGCGCACCGCTTATACATATCATATTGGATCTATGGACTTTCCGCAACAGATTCAGGTATGTTGCCTTGCTCAGCGCAGGCCACCATACGACGACTCCATACAGCATGATTGGGCGAATGATGGCCGTATAGATCCAACTGCATACTCTAGGGCTGAGCCCCCCTGAGCCCCCATTTTCTTCTGGCGCTGAAGAACATTCTCCCTCCAATTAAATTTCCTGTCCAGAACTATGCCTAGAAACTTGGCCTTATCCGACAAGCCCAGGCGCGTGTCATCTAGTTCTGGTAGGCTTAGTGGCGGTATTTTGTACCGGTTGGTGAAGAGGACAAGTTCCACTTTCCCGGGGTTGATACTAAGTCCGCAGCGAGAGGACCACGTCGAAACTTCTCGCAATGCTACTTGCATCAGGTCACACAGAGTTTGTGGGAACTTGCCTCTGAATGCAACACCTAAATCTTCTGCGTGCCACAATTTCTGACCCACTCATAAGCGCCTTCACTACAGATAGTGAGGTCTATGACCTCCCTGCGGGTCTTAGTGATAAAAGACTCGCCCCTGGCATTGATGTTGGAGCTCCCCCATTGGACATGGTGAGCATTAGCGTCCGCTCCAATCATAAGATTACCCGTGCAGAAATTTTACACCAGGTCTTTCACCTCCGTTTGTGGTGGGGGTTCTTCGGCGTCGTAGGGCATATAGACCGACGCCACCGTCAGGCGGGTGCTGTCGACCGTTAGACTGATAGCGGTAATATCACCATTGGTGTAGTTAGGTAGAAGAAAGGAGTTCAACTCAGACTTGACCAAAATACACGTTCTGACTTTGCTCTCCTCGCTGGCTCGAATGAGCTTGAAGCCCTTAGTCCCCAATCCGCAGATTCTCGAGCTATTGACCCAGGGTTCTTGGATGAGGGCCACATCCACGTCGCCTTTAGAAAGACGACTACTTAAAGCAGCCGAGGCCACTTCAGATTTGTGCAGATTAATCTGAAGCACCACCAACATGAGAGCGCACAGACTTCCCTGCCGTCCCCATATCGTCGAGGTTTGCCCCATCCCGGAGGTTGCCTATCAACGACGAGTTGTTCCGATTAACTGCCCGATATGGCGTTGCGGGAGTCCTGCTGTCTGCAGCCTTAGATGTTAATCGCTCAGCGTTGGCTGCTACCACAGTGACGTCGAGGACTTAATCGTTCTGTAGCTGTCGTCCATCTCCGAGTTGATCACAGCACTATCGCCAAGGGACGTGGCGGATAACATGCTTTCCGCATCGGAATCCTCCGCTTCCTCTTCTGGTAATTCGTTTTCCGGTTCCCCCGGAGCAGCCGAGAAGGCAGCGCGCTGAGCATCACCACAATATACGTGGATAACGATCTGGCCTACGCTGTAGTGTACTAGGCCATTGCACCTTTTAAGGGGCTCGATTGACTCTTTATTCATGGTGAACACCACCTGTCTGTCGGGCCCTACCGCATCCCCGACCAGACTGACACTCCAGTCATGCGTTGGGAGGGACGGATTCATTAGCCGTAGCATCCCGAGAGTTCTCTCGGGTTCGTCAGGGATGGCCGAAATCCATGTCCTTGCCCTTGGACGAGCTGGAATTTCCTTCCAGTCGACGACCTCGTTCTTTGCGCCCTTGTAGACTTCACCCAGTTTAGCAGCTGCTGCCTTGTACAGTGCTACAGTTTTTGCATCCTCGCATGCGAGTAATTTAATCTGACCTGGTGCCAACCCGCATCCGTTACTCGCGCCGAACTACCCGGAAACTCCGGTGCAACGTTGAGAAGAATGTTGCCGAGTTCATTTCGCACGTAACGCCACCTGTGCTTGGGGATGGCCAGACGGTCATTGCCTCGGTCAATCCTGTCCTTGGTTACCTCAGCAAAGCTTAGTTTGCCCGCCCCAGGGGTATTCTGATGCCAGTTGGGAGGGGGATTTAACTCCAGGTCCGATCTCCGATTTAACTCCAGGTCCGACCGTATTCCAAATATGTAAATCTCAAGAAGAGTTGCCACCTAGGGTTGCCATCTAACCGCATTTTATCTATTTTAATTGATATCTCTGGAACCTCTTGACCGAAGTGGATAAAGTTTTGCATTATAGATTGTATGATTTATTCTAAGATTATATGCGTGGGTGTTGCCACTTGGGATGGTTCACAGGGTTGCCACTTATTTCAAATTTGTTTTTAAATATTGGGCAAGATATGCCAATATGGGTATCAAATGAAAGGTATCTTCGACCGTATTCCAAATATGTAAATCTCAAGCAGGGTTGCCACCTAGCGTTGCCAGACGGCATTTTATTAATTTTTCCTTATATCTCGGGAACCGCTCGATCGATTTGGATAAATTTGGCATTATAGACAATATGTGTGGGTGTTGCCACTTGGGGCGGTTCAAAGGAGATTCTCTAATTGGACTCAAGGGTATGAATGCGACTTTGAATATAAATATCGAAAAATATAAACCACGAGTTTTATAATTTAAAACGCCATTAACTAGTTGACATTAAATGTTTATTTACACAAATTTCAGTATAAGCTCTTTAATTAATTTAATAAAATTTAATTTGAGTATTAAAAGCTGGAGCTTGAATAATATGTTGGATATCAACTTGAGAACAATAAAGTTATCAAAATAACTCAAAGGTTAGATAATACTTGGGGAATGATGTTGGGTATCAACTTGAGAACTATTCAATTATCAAAATAGCTCAAAACTGGAGAATACTTGGAGAATGATGTTGGATATAAACTTAAGAACTACAAAGTTATCAAAATATTTCTAAGGTTGGAGAAAAATTGCAGAGTTGTGTGGATATCAACTTGATAACTGTACAGTTTTTCAAAGGTTTGAGAAAAAGTTGAGCCATGTTTGCTGGGTATGAATATCAGATTTACCATCACATTCTTTAAGAAAATATGACAAAACTGATGGGTGCTGCCATTCATGTCCCGCAGGATTTTTCGGGAATTTTTTAGGATATTCTCCTATTCTGGCCAGAGAACAATCTGAATTGGTGTCAATCATCCAAATCGCTGCAGGCGTTCTTGAGTTATGAGCGTTTAAACTTTCTTATATATATGTATATATATATATATATATCCTCTACAACCGATCGTTCAGATACGAGGATTTTTATATGAAATTACTTTTTCCTCAAATAAAAATTATCTACTTCATGAAACAGCCGAAAACAGCAGAAAACAGCCGGTCCTTACTTGTTTTTCTTTTCTAAAAGGAACGGTGGGCACTTTGATGACGGTCACGGAACAGCAATAGGTGAAGTGTCATCAAACTATTCACTTTAAGCTAAAGTGCTTTGTTTGATAACCGTCACCAAACACGTCATCTAAGGTAAAGTGGATAGTTTGATAACCGTCACCAAACTACTCACTTTATCCTTCGATTTGATTTTTGATGACTGTCACCAAACTGCGCACTTTACATAAAAAGCTAATGGTAACGGTCATCGAAGTAGCCAGAAGTAGCCGAAGTGCGCACTTCTTATATGAAAAGGTCATCAAAGTACTCACCTTACAAACATATATATATATATATTTTTTCTTAATCCTCATGCATTTTACTAAGTATTACAACAAAAATATATAAATATATCGGCTTGTATATATGTATTTAAATTCAAATTAAGGTAAAAATTTATATGAAAAATGGCTTTTTTCAACTTTCTATACATATATTATGTATATATATACAGTATATAAGCATATATATATTTTTGTGTTTATCTTCATGCATGTTACAACATGTTTCAACAAACATATATACAAATATAAGCTTGTATATATGTATTTAAATTCAAAAAAAAAAAAAAAATGGCGTATTTTTCTATTGCAAAACTATGAAAAATGTTGTTGGTTTCTATTATTTTTGCCTTTCTAATTCAGCTTAAAATGCAAAATGGCTTATTTTTCAATTGTAAAATTATGGAACATTACGTAAATGAAGAGAATATTGGAATTTTATAATTTTGTATTTTAGTACATCGCATTTACTACAAATTAAGAAAAAAACATCTAAAAATATCGCCATTTTTGAAGTGATTAAAATTATAATAAAAATTTAAAATGCAAAATGGCTTATTTTTCAACTGTAAAACTATGGAACATTAGGTAAATGAAGAGAATATTGGCATTTTATAATTTTGTATTTTAGTACATCGCATTTACTACAAATTAAAAAAAATACATCTACAAATATCACCATTTTTGAAGTGATTAAAATTATAATAAAAATTTGAATAATTTCAATAACTTAATTAATTTGTGTTTAAGAGGTAAGTGGTTAATTAAAAGTTTTTATTTATCTACATGGATGCTAGAAAGTGTGGAAATACACATATATATATATATTTACTTTTATATAAGTAAATAAATGCATATAAGGGTAAGATTCTTTGGTTACAGGTTTTTTGCTTATATCTTTACATATATATTATATACTTATATATATATATTTTTTTTCTTAATCCTCATGCATTTTACTAAGTATTACAACAAAAATATATAAATATATCGGCTTGTATATATGTATTTAAATTCAAATTAAGGTAAAAATTTATATGAAAAATGGCTTTTTTCAACTTTCTATACATATATTATGTATATATATACAGTATATAAGCATATATATATTTTTGTGTTTATCTTCATGCATGTTACAACATGTTTCAACAAACATATATACAAATATAAGCTTGTATATATGTATTTAAATTCAAAAAAAAAAAAAAAATGGCGTATTTTTCTATTGCAAAACTATGAAAAATGTTGTTGGTTTCTATTATTTTTGCCTTTCAAATTCAGATTAAAATGCAAAATGGCTTATTTTTCAATTGTAAAATTATGGAACATTACGTAAATGAAGAGAATATTGGAATTTTATAATTTTGTATTTTAGTACATCGCATTTACTACAAATTAAAAAAAAAACATCTAAAAATATCGCCATTTTTGAAGTGATTAAAATTATAATAAAAATTTAAAATGCAAAATGGCTTATTTTTCAATTGTAAAACTATGGAACATTAGGTAAATGAAGAGAATATTGGCATTTTATAATTTTGTATTTTAGTACATCGCATTTACTACAAATTAAAAAAAAAACATCTACAAATATCACCATTTTTGAAGTGATTAAAATTATAATAAAAATTTGAATAATTTCAATAACTTAATTAATTTGTGTTTAAGAGGTAAGTGGTTAATTAAAAGTTTTTATTTATCTACATGGATGCTAGAAAGTGTGGAAATACACATATATATATATATTTACTTTTATATAAGTAAATAAATGCATATAAGGGTAAGATTCTTTGGTTACAGGTTTTTTGCTTATATCTTTACATATATATTATATACTTATATATATATATTTTTTTTCTTAATCCTCATGCATTTTACTAAGTATTACAACAAAAATATATAAATATATCGGCTTGTATATATGTATTTAAATTCAAATTAAGGTAAAAATTTATATGAAAAATGGCTTTTTTCAACTTTCTATACATATATTATGTATATATATACAGTATATAAGCATATATATATTTTTGTGTTTATCTTCATGCATGTTACAACATGTTTCAACAAACATATATACAAATATAAGCTTGTATATATGTATTTAAATTCAAAAAAAAAAAAAAAATGGCGTATTTTTCTATTGCAAAACTATGAAAAATGTTGTTGGTTTCTATTATTTTTGCCTTTCTAATTCAGCTTAAAATGCAAAATGGCTTATTTTTCAATTGTAAAATTATGGAACATTACGTAAATGAAGAGAATATTGGAATTTTATAATTTTGTATTTTAGTACATCGCATTTACTACAAATTAAAAAAAAAACATCTAAAAATATCGCCATTTTTGAAGTGATTAAAATTATAATAAAAATTTAAAATGCAAAATGGCTTATTTTTCAATTGTAAAACTATGGAACATTAGGTAAATGAAGAGAATATTGGCATTTTATAATTTTGTATTTTAGTACATCGCATTTACTACAAATTAAAAAAAAAACATCTACAAATATCACCATTTTTGAAGTGATTAAAATTATAATAAAAATTTGAATAATTTCAATAACTTAATTAATTTGTGTTTAAGAGGTAAGTGGTTAATTAAAAGTTTTTATTTATCTACATGGATGCTAGAAAGTGTGGAAATACACATATATATATATATTTACTTTTATATAAGTAAATAAATGCATATAAGGGTAAGATTCTTTGGTTACAGGTTTTTTGCTTATATCTTTACATATATATTATATACTTATATATATATATTTTTTTTCTTAATCCTCATGCATTTTACTAAGTATTACAACAAAAATATATAAATATATCGGCTTGTATATATGTATTTAAATTCAAATTAAGGTAAAAATTTATATGCAAAATGGCTTTTTTCAACTTTCTATACATATATTATGTATATATATACAGTATATAAGCATATATATATTTTTGTGTTTATCTTCATGCATGTTACAACATGTTTCAACAAACATATATACAAATATGTGCTTGTATATATGTATTTAAATTCAAAAAAAAAAAAAAAATGGCGTATTTTTCTATTGCTACAACAACAACAACAACGTTGGTTTCTATTATTTTTGCCTTTCAAATTCAGATTAAAGTGCAAAATGGCTTATTTTTCAATTGTAAAATTATGGAACATTACGTAAATGAAGAGAATATTGGAATTTTATAATTTTGTATTTTAGTACATCGCATTTACTACAAATTAAAAAAAAAACATCTAAAAATATCGCCATTTTTGAAGTGATTAAAATTATAATAAAAATTTAAAATGCAAAATGGCTTATTTTTCAACTGTAAAACTATGGAACATTAGGTAAATGAAGAGAATATTGGGATTTTATAATTTTGTATTTTAGTACATCGCATTTACTACAAATTAAAAAAAAAACATCTACAAATATCACCATTTTTGAAGTGATTAAAATTATAATAAAAATTTGAATAATTTCAATAACTTAATTAATTTGTGTTTAAGAGGTAAGTGGTTAATTAAAAGTTTTTATTTATCTACATGGATGCTAGAAAGTGTGGAAATACACATATATATATATATTTACTTTTATATAAGTAAATAAATGCATATAAGGGTAAGATTCTTTGGTTACAGGTTTTTTGCTTATATCTTTACATATATATTATATACTTATATATATATATTTTTTTTCTTAATCCTCATGCATTTTACAAAGTATTACAACAAAAATATATAAATATATCGGCTTGTATATATGTATTTAAATTCAAATTAAGGTAAAAATTTATATGAAAAATGGCTTTTTTCAACTTTCTATACATATATTATGTATATATATACAGTATATAAGCATATATATATTTTTGTGTTTATCTTCATGCATGTTACAACATGTTTCAACAAACATATATACAAATATAAGCTTGTATATATGTATTTAAATTCAAAAAAAAAAAAAAAATGGCGTATTTTTCTATTGCAAAACTATGAAAAATGTTGTTGGTTTCTATTATTTTTGCCTTTCAAATTCAGATTAAAATGCAAAATGGCTTATTTTTCAATTGTAAAATTATGGAACATTACGTAAATGAAGAGAATATTGGAATTTTATAATTTTGTATTTTAGTACATCGCATTTACTACAAATTAAAAAAAAAACATCTAAAAATATCGCCATTTTTGAAGTGATTAAAATTATAATAAAAATTTAAAATGCAAAATGGCTTATTTTTCAATTGTAAAACTATGGAACATTAGGTAAATGAAGAGAATATTGGCATTTTATAATTTTGTATTTTAGTACATCGCATTTACTACAAATTAAAAAAAAAACATCTACAAATATCACCATTTTTGAAGTGATTAAAATTATAATAAAAATTTGAATAATTTCAATAACTTAATTAATTTGTGTTTAAGAGGTAAGTGGTTAATTAAAAGTTTTTATTTATCTACATGGATGCTAGAAAGTGTGGAAATACACATATATATATATATTTACTTTTATATAAGTAAATAAATGCATATAAGGGTAAGATTCTTTGGTTACAGGTTTTTTGCTTATATCTTTACATATATATTATATACTTATATATATATATTTTTTTTCTTAATCCTCATGCATTTTACTAAGTATTACAACAAAAATATATAAATATATCGGCTTGTATATATGTATTTAAATTCAAATTAAGGTAAAAATTTATATGAAAAATGGCTTTTTTCAACTTTCTATACATATATTATGTATATATATACAGTATATAAGCATATATATATTTTTGTGTTTATCTTCATGCATGTTACAACATGTTTCAACAAACATATATACAAATATAAGCTTGTATATATGTATTTAAATTCAAAAAAAAAAAAAAAATGGCGTATTTTTCTATTGCAAAACTATGAAAAATGTTGTTGGTTTCTATTATTTTTGCCTTTCAAATTCAGATTAAAATGCAAAATGGCTTATTTTTCAATTGTAAAATTATGGAACATT